>LR737383.1:19250552-19850552 GCA_902655005.2 Marronus borbonicus | reverse complement strand
TGGGAAAGGGAAAAAGTATTCAAACAATGAACATTCGAAGACTAGCGCTGCACAACATAAAATTGTACCCAAGTGTACAGGATGTTTAGTTTCTGCCTTTGGCATTTTTGCGAAAAAGCGCCGTTATCTTGAATGACTTGCACGCTAGAACGGTGACTGAAATTTAGTATTTCCTGGAGTTTTTGGCAATACATCGAAATGTCTTTTGCGTCTACAAGATAGCCATCGAAATTGTTGTCTTGTTTTGTTTAGGCGATTTTAATTTTTAATGGAACATCTGCGTATTTCTCCCATGGAGAAAGTGCTCTAGATTCTTTTTTGTAAACATATTCTTATGTCGTTCTATAATAAATTAAAATAGGGAAGTAGGTGCCTGGCTCAATATCTGTGAATCATAGAAATATCTTTGATATATGATCTATAAAGTTCTATTACGTTATCAGAGAATATCCTACTATTTACGTAATACATTTTACAATTCCAACTTAATATAGCTGTATATAAACATTGCTTATTTACTTGTATATATCGTGTATTGATAACTGTATACTTATTCATCTGTAAAGAAAGATGAGAGGTTCATTGCTTCCCTATTTGTGCATTTTCTTCAAAGGTTATTGAAAATTAAAAAGCACCAAACCAGATAATACGAAATTGATGGCTACATTGACCTCTACAGAAGTGAGAAGTTAGTAATGCCCCACGTTTTGTGAAGGCAGCAGGCTTCGACTAGTGGCATCATACCAAGGGTAATTAAAAATAATGAAGCAACCTATCAATATATGGCACATCTACACGCGGTTGATATTGATGTTGGTAGCTTGTTTCTTTATTATTAATTATCCTCGTTGTGATGCCACTAGTCGAAGCCCGCGACCCTCGCATTGAAAGCTCTGAATACTTTGATTTCTAAGAGTACGGTTTATCCCTTAAATATCCCTTAAATAAATAAATTTTCAGCTCAATTAAAAAAAATGTCTCATTCAAATAAGTGAATCAGTACTCAAGTAGTATGATCAGCGTTGGAGAAAAAAGTACATAAAATATATAAATGATTTTAAATTATAAAATCAGTCCTGTAACCAAGCTGTGTACTTTGTAGCATGTTGTAAAACATATAAGGACAATGTTTGAAAATTTGGTTAAGGCTAACCTTCAGCATTTCATGTTAAATTTGAAGAAATCGTTTATAATTCAACGAAATCTATGCTAAGAATCAAGACAACTACTTTCCGCAAGCTACATTATTGAAAAATTAATTAAGAAAAATACATCAATCATACACTCAGTAATAGTTATTAAATAATTTAGAGCAGTATTGTCTTTACACCGTTCCCGATTTCAAAACAGCGAGAAAGGTATACATCCGTAAATTGAATCCAGCTTGCAATTCCATTTGTGTACCGTGTGTGTTCACGTCGTTTGGATTCGATTTCCAATGATCGACAAAAAATCAACAAGAACTTATCGAGATAATTATGGACATGTGAGTTTAGATCGTCGGTCAATAATAAATAATCGGCATGGAGTCGGCAAAGCATGACCAGTAGCTTCTGTATATATGCTCATGGACAGGATATTTGCGGTTAAACCATTTCGAAAAAAGAGATGACCAAGAATGAGAGGAGAAATAAAAACAAGGTATAAATCCTTTGTTTCCTACGAAGCGTATTCAAGCAGAGAAGCGAAATGTTTAAAACTCACCTTATCGTAACGCTAAATATTTTATGTGTGTTCATGAGTAACAAAAATAATGCTTTACCTCTACCATTTCGTTACGAAACAATAATCAGAAGTCATAGAGAAGTAACATAATTTTCCATAATATAGTGCAAATCTACGCGAATTCGTTTTAATTTTTATAAACAATGCGTCAGATTATCTATGGTTTTCTGCTTCTTTTTTGAAATTTATAAATAGTTGTTTTTAGATCATTTGCAGCTTGTTAACGTTTGCTTAAATACAATGATTACTCCGCATGTGTATTACTATAGTTTCTTTTATTATAAAAGCTGAAATAATTAGACATGATTTGGGCACTAAGTACAATCCTTCGTAGCGGTTTGCCATATATACGTAGTATATAATTTGCAATATATACTTTTAAATATTTTTTAAATATTACTTATATTTAAATTTACATTTCTGTTTTTACTGAGGAAAAGGGGCATGATTTTTCATCTTTGTTGCTAAAGTTAGCTTCTGTCATTCTTAAAAATTGTTGAATTTGCTGCTACTATTCTTTTAAAAACAAACATATTATGAGATCAAATCAACGCGAGTGTTATGCAGGATTTTATAGGCAGAGGTTTGTGACTTTTAGGGAGACCGTATAACCGTTTCAACAAATTAAATCCCAACCGATTAAACCTCCTAGCAACCGTCACAGTTCTTTGACCCGTAACAAGTCCTGCATAAACCCCTCCGGAACGAATTGTCCCTAGTCAATGTGCAGTAACAGCCCTGAAGATTCTCATAAGAGTAAGGACAAAACGTCGACAGAAGCTACGTTAACAACGCGGTTCCAACCCGGAAACCTAGAGCACAGCATGTTCTTTTGTACTGTTTATTAGATTAATAATACAAATCATTGAAAGGGCAGAATTCAAATAACAAAATAGCAGGCAAATTCTGAAAATATAATGTTAAAATTTAATACAAGCCGAAAATTTTAATTATAATTACGTGATATCATAAACAATTTAAGAGCGAATTTTCGAAAAGCAGTATCTGCATCTAATTGCAACTGTGATATTAATCTGGAACAAATAAAGCAATAAAAACAGACATATTCCGGACCATAGAAAATTCTCACTTCACACTATATATATTGATATAAAAGTATTATTGGTTTAAACTGTTACACTAAAACCGCTACCATTATCGAGGGGATAATTAGAACGAAGAGAAGGTGACTTTCGTTTTGATTTTTACGTCGGAAACACCCGTGCAGTAAGTCGTATTGTCTATTAACTATTTTATTTACGCCATGTGTAAGAATTTTTTTTATTCCTCTCGTTTGCCTTCACTTTAATTAAACATTCGTTGGAAAAGAGTCCAGTTTGCTCTACGCTAATAGCAATAACTGTATAACAATAATATTAACAAAACAACGTGGTAGTTGAGATATTGTAAGAATTGTACGTCTTTATGCGAGCTAATAAGTTTTTAATGACAAAAAATAACTCTAACCATGTTAATGTGTTTTCAGATAGCAGTCACTGCAGAGTTGAATTCTAATGGATAATAAGCGAAAGCATTTAAGTAGTGGTTATTTTAATCGGTTCCGTCGTATATAATTTTTCCGAGAATTATGAAGAAGCAGTATGAGACATATTTCCCAACATTGTGATAGATGGAATCAGAGAATACTTACGATATTTCGAGTGCTTTTCATGAAATTTTCGGTTAACGTTGGCGCATGATGGTGCATGTAATCGGTGAACGGAAGAATACATCTCTCTAAATTACCTTGTAAATGTTTAGATCTTATAAGGTTATTTAAGAAATTATTTTCTGTCCCGGCTGACATTGGCTTTACAATGAACCATATGAAACCCAATTTACAGGATGATTCGTTAGAGGTGCACCAAACCCACGGTACATATTCTACGAGTAAAAGCAATTGAATAAGATTTCCTTCATACATTGTTCGAATTATTGCGTTTTTTAAATAAGTGTTCAAGAATATCGCCATTGACTTATAAAACATGCTCTAATTCTCTAATATCGGTTACAGCATTATTGATACATTCAAGTACTGTCTATAGGGATTCAATCGATCAAAAAATTGGGGTTTTTCCTGATAGCTGAAAAACAAATAGGTTCTTATATTTTAATGCAATTAAAAATATAGCCTCTTTGATGTTTAGATTGTCGATTGGTCGACTGGATCAGGGTTGTAGGGTGAGCTTTTCTTTTAGTGTTGGCTAAAAGGTGATCCACTTAACCTCGAATTCCGGGCTAAAGTGAATTACCCATAAAATACATAATTCTCACTTTAGAACGGTTTAGATTGAAGTCGACCAATCAGAAGAGGAAGATATTCAACAATTACAGCAACATTTGCTACAGAATTTTACAATAAAACGCACAGTAGCAAAAAAGATTTATTCTTATTTATTAGAAACGATCTTCTGCTCCCATAGAGGTTCCTCTGAGCTACATGTCAAATACCGCTATCAATTAACTGTTCGACATGATGGGTTACCCGTTTTCTTTATTTTCGTAACATGTAGATAATAGAAATTTGTTCTATGATCTTATAGCAATTATTTAACAGTTTCAATGTTTATCGAGGGAAAATATGAAGAGTAAGAAAATGGGTACAAAAGCACACCATTAGGCCAGAATTTTTGAAGCAGTGGAAAGCTTTGTCAAATATTAAAGTGTGGCCTAATGGTGTGCTTTTGAGCGCGAAACTGGTCGCAATATTTAACTGGATTAAAAAACTTGCGAGACAAAGGGCCTACTTTTCTATTTCCAACCTTGTGATGATAACTTCCAAACCGAACAAAAATTTTGGTAGGCAGCCTCTACTGAATATCCTTAATCACGGAACCTTATCAGCTTCCGTGTGTAGAATTTCAACAAGTTTACCTGTACAAAATTAAAAATTTGGCTTTTTAATTTTTGATAATTTATGGAAACTTACTGTTATCATTTAATTCGCACCTCCCGGATCACAGTTGGTAATCAGCTATGCTGTTGCAAATGGAAAACAGTTTGTCGTTTATGCCTCGTTACCACACGCATTAAAAAATGTGGAAAACCCGGTTTGATCGACTACACACCCCTACTGGTCGACTTCACCCAGGTTGCTGAATTTTGTGAGTTAAGACCTTTTTTCGTCCTTCTGATCTTTATAATTGAAATAAAAAGCGATTGCGGTGGGTATATAAGCGACATCTATAAACGGTAGAAACAGCCAGTGTAGACGCAGTGGAACTCTATCTGAACCTTCCTCTGAGTCCATTTAGATATAAATTTTGGCTTGAACATGTATTTCTTACATTTTGCTAACCACATTCTAATATTTCTCCTAATATTTGACATGTAGTATGCAAGTAAATATATATTTCACTTAGCTAATGGATAGTTTTGTTCTTCGTCAATACCGAACTATTCAAATTAAATGTGTATTATCTCCCTTAGATGTTTGCAGTAATTATTTGCAAGATAATAACTAATTAAGAAATTATTTTAATACTTTAACTTACAACAATTGGAATGTTGGAATATAACAACAAAAGTTCATAAGTTACCATTGTACATTTATAGTTTTTTTTTTATTAGCAATGGATTCTGTTAATAAATGGTAACATTAATTAAAAGTACCATTAACCTTTAGATGTGCTTTTGTTCATACCGGGGCACACTGACCTAAACGTGGCATTTTACTAGCGTATGTGATAGTAGCGCACACTTCAGAAATGTCAAAATAAAGGCATTTGTACGTAGAAGCTCGTATATGCTAGCGAGATATAGCTACAAGTGGTTTATTGTTTACCATATTAAACGAGCGAGCTAGTGCCAGTCTATTCAGGCTACTAACATACACACGTCATATAAGCTCCATGAAAGTTTTGTATTTTACTTTTATAACAAGGCATTTTTGGAAAAGTAAATTTTATTGAGATATCTATCTAGTAGATAAGTTTATTATAAATTGATATTGTTAAATATATGTAGTTGTTGATGAGTTGGGAAGCAATAGATAATTTTTGAAAAGTTATTTCAATATAGAAAATCAGACAAATTAGATCAAGAAAATATACGTTTCTAGAATGTCTGAAACTTGATTGGCTATTTAGTCGCCGTGTAAATATAGCTGTAAATTATTACAGCATATGTTCTAATTCCGTTTAAAATGTTAATGTTGCAGTTACAAATGATAAAATGTGCTGGAAGAAAGTGGGTTTGCGTCAAAAGTTTTGGGCAAGTTGGGATAAGGTATGGAATATAGCAAGCAAATATCTTTAAATCAAAAACCATGATATTGATGAAACTTTGCAGGTAAGCGTAATGTCGTATAATATACCTGATTTCATATTTTTTGTTGTTATTGTACTTCCAGTTTATCTGAGTGCCTTCAGCTTTTTTATTTAAATGGGACACCTTGTATAATTTTGCATATTATCATAGACCCTACTTTCCTGGATTCGTCCAGACTAGTTATAGTACCATAACCATAAGCAACCTAAATTTTTATTTATTAATGAATGTAAACGTATACCATGTAGCAGGTAATTGTTGAAGAACTCTCAAGTTTATTTAATTCATGAGCGGTTTAGGTGATCGTGTTGGAACTCACCAAGAAATGTGTCGTCTTTTTGATGATTTGCATCCCGAAAGAAGTCCGCCTGTTACTAAGACACTAAAACGTTTTGGCTTCACTGGGACGGTTAAAAATTTCACAAAAACTGGAAGATCGCAGGGAGCAACTAACGAAGGTATCAGAAAAAGCATTGCCACGGAATTAGAAGAATCTCTTCAAGCTTCCACTACAACTTTAGCACTAAACTAAGTCGTCGTTCTACAGGGAAAATATTGAAAGGAGAAAAGTACCATCCGTGTAAGGTACACTTAATTTAAGAATTGTCTGATGATGATTTTGACCGACACTGACGGTTGGAGTTTTGTGAAAGAATTATGAAAATTTCTAATTTAGACGAACATTTTGCAACTAATGTACTCTCTGACAAGGCAAATAGGACAATTAGCCGCCATAATTCAAGGTACTGGTGAAATGAAAATCCTTACTAGATTCTTGGAACTCATGAATGGGGAAAAGTATTTGGATCTATTGAATAATCAAATTATTCCTGCACTTCAACATAATGGGTAGCTACCTCAAAATTAATGGTGTCAACAGGATGGAACACTTCCGCAATATGAATATTTTTAGATGCTACTTTTCCAAATCCATGGATTGGACGTAGAGGACTCATTAAGTATGTTCTCTTAATCTTAGTCTAATAATTTTTTTTCTTTGAGATCATCACGTATTTAGGTTAGACGGTCAACCACTTTGCAGGAGTTGAGGCAAAGAATAGTCGCGGAATGTGAATTACTTCGTAGAGAAATCTTGGAAAAGGTTAGTCAGGAATTTCTTAACAGGCTTGCATATTGTCAGGTAAATAGCAAGTAGTTTGAACATTTCAAATGATTTTCTTTGCACTGGATGGTCGTTAATTTGTAATAAATAAAATTAATTGTTCAGTAAATGGGAAGTGCTTTGTCTTTCTATTTTTTTTACAGATAATGGTACTAAAATCAACATAGATGAATCCAGAGAAACAAGGTCTATTATAATCTGCAAAAATATACAGGCTGTCCTGTCTCCGCTTTAAAAAATTCTCACCTGGACCCACACTTGTACCTCTATATATGGACTTACATACATTTTTTATAACATTGTGTCTTGAAGCAATATACAGCTGTTATATCTCACTGCCGCCTTGAAGTACATCTTTATGTTGTTTGCTATGTAAAAATCTTGACGGTGTTAGTAGAAGTTGGAAATATGCTTACTTTAACAATCTAAAATTCATAGGTTTCCATTTTCCAATTCATTTTCATTGCATTTTTATATGTTAACGGCAAAGATACTCAATTTAAAGTTGTTTTTTGTTCATGCATCAATCATAGCACCACAGTATAGAAAATACCTGCATTTTATAAACTTACTTCTGTGACAAGCTACTATTGTCTTTTCACCAGCTCATATACGTTTACATATCGAATGCGATAAATGACACATTCCGAGAGACGAAAACCGAACATCGAACGCCCTGACAATAGTCACACACTTACGCAAGTTAAACGTATTCCGATTGCTGCCCTTCGTTTATAAATCAGTAGATAAGTGCAAGTATATTAAGCTATGCGGGCATGGCTGAGGTGCTCTAATGGCAATGGCAACAACAACAATACCCATTAACACACCCTAAAATAACACAATGAACTTAGCTAAACGCATGAGAAGGCAGGTATCAAAATAAAAAACGAAGACGCGGAGTGACAAGTCAGCGTGGTTCACGGCTCCGTGGTTTCCATTATGATGCAGATATGTATAGCGAATCTTATCCAAACTTTCAATATATAACTAATAGATATATTACATAAACCACTTACGTCTTATTACTGAACTATAATGCTTTGGTAACAATGCTGCATAATAACGCCCACCATATAAGTGAATGATAGTTTTGTGATTTGCTACGCATCTTGATGGTGGAATTGAATTCGAACCAGGATATGGAGGGAGTTATTTACTGGAGAGCAATTATTCCTAGTTAAGTAATTTACAACGGAACAACGTAAATAAGCAGATAAATCTGTAATGTTTTTGTTTTGAATACTAAATTTGTCTTTTATTATGTAACTAATGTAAATTATAGAAAGAAAACATCTGGGTATTTCTTATCTGTACATTACTCAAACAAGAATACCGCTAAATTTCTACAAATTTAGTAGTATTAAAAAAAAAATATTGTTCCTTGGCTCTTTTAGCATCATTTTTTATTTGGAAAATCCGGGCTGTCTTCAAACATAGCCACCATTTGCTCCTGTCAAAGATATTCTCTGCTAATTCTTGCGCCAGTTTTAGCTTGTAAAGATGAACATTTTCTTTTTGTTTTAATATGGTCCTTTGCTTAACATTATTATCCGATTTTCGGTAAATCATCGTCATTTGCTGCTTTTATCTAAATCTTTAACATAATCACAGTTTTTGAATTTGGGTGCTTCGCGTTAAAAAATGCACCTACCTCTTCATGACGTCTTCTCACCGAACCCAACCATCACCAAAATTTGAATACGTTCACTTTCAGTTAAGCGTGCCGCGATTTTTTATATAATTTCAATTACTATGAGATGCTAATGGATTGCTATTTTAGAAATCTGCTAATGATGTCAAAAAAAAATGAAAAAGTACCGAATTATGGCAAATAATTATAATTAGTTCCTCAATTTTCAGAACTTCTTCTAGTAAGATAAATAATAAAGGCTCTAACATCGATGTTCTTTACTTTGTACTTACGTTGCACGTTGAATAAAATTAACAAAATTTGTTTCTAGGTTTAACTAAAGCGTTACTTAATAGTGACAAGACGATATTTATGCATTTACTCATATGCAATTTGTGCCAGAAACCATTTTTAACAATGCTGAATGAGGAGACGGAAAATGTATGCATTTGAGGTGCAGCCATTGCATTCACAGTGGCTGTTTTGACGTGAACAATCATGCAAACACCTACCTACTTTATAGAGGACTATTCAACATATCTATCGTCTTTATCTGGAGGTAGTTCATAGCCTTTTAACCTCTTCGTCCACCACTTGGCCGTTACAATCTTACTGGCGGGTGTTTGGCGATTTCTCTAATCAATGCTCTTTGCTTAGTGTCAGTGTCATCTATGTCCTTCTGCCTGGGTTTTGTCCCTCTTACCACAGGACATCCTTCACACACTTGATTTTAATGTTTAACGGCAGTCTTGTCGTGCTAGCCTCTTCTTGACTAGCTGAAGTCTCAAAACGTCTCCTACGCTCATCATGTCTCCGCAATACCGATATGCCGGTCCGTTCTCAGTTGTACTTTGCGAATATATCCCGGCGATGGATCCCAATATCCGGCTCCGTTGTGCATCTAAAACCTCCAGCCATTGTATACAATGCCAGTATTTGATATAACAGGGCTTTCTTTCGTAGATCCATCACACTCCCCTTTCCCATGACGGATTATAACGCGTTCTTAGTTTTCGCTGACTTGCTTTCCTCTTTGCTCACAGGACTGCTAATTTTTTTGTAAATTGGGCTTCCACGCATTTACTTGTGTTGTCTGCATAGATGGCCAGGTGCGCCCCCAAATGTTTAGGGATGTGTGGAACTGCAGAAGTAATGTGTCTACTGAACGAGTGTTCTTTGCCAATCTTAATAACTGGGGTTGTTGCCTTCTGTTCCTCATTATGTATCTTGGCTCCATTTCGCTTCGTTGAATCGTATCAGTTCCAGTAGTAGTACACCATATCTACTACTGTTCGCGTAGTGTCCATTGTATGCCGTCCTCGTGGACGTTTGTTATTGTATATTGCCATCTTCCACATATTGCTTAGCCTGTAATCGTTTTCCTTGTTGAAACTGTTGGTGTAGTCCATTACTGCCAGCGATTCTCTCACACTTTGTTAATAAGAGGCGGTTGCTATTAACAACTATCTTGAGGTTCAGCAGACTGGAGCGGATATAGTTCAAGGAAGCGAGATGATGACTGAGCAGGAGACTGATGAGGAGCAGGAGGCAACTACATCGGATTTTATAAAACCCCTGAAGGAACTAACAACATCTTCAATGATACGTTAAGTACTTTAGCGCAACAAAATCCCACGCGAAGGGGTCCAACTTTTCCATGATGGCATAAGACCCCACACGTTAAATCAATCCAAACTGGTTGGTCCCGAAACATCCTCCGTAAAGTGTATATTTAACTCTCTTGGATTTTCATTAATTGGACCGTTAATTAATTTTTTGGTGGGAAGATTCTTGGCGGAACAGGAGAAATCACTAGATACCACGGTGAAGAAGTTGATAAACAACAGTACTGTCAAGAAATGTTTAGATTAGTGTCACGCTGGGATAATCTTCTCAACGTTTACGTAGATTATGTTGAAGAGTTAATATATAATATTTTGACTTTCAATATCAGAACACGTAGGAAATAAGAATATGCCGTTTAAAATTATTTTGATTTTTCAACGTAATCGTTTACTAGATAAGGTTGGGTCAATGATGTAAAGACTACATAGCTTGTTATCATTTAGAGTTATCAAGTTATTGAAAGCGGGCATTTATAGCAGCATTTCTAATACAGCTACAGCGATTGTGTAGGGAGTGGATAATCTTATTAAAAGGCTACCTTTCCTTTGATAAGTTGGACCTGGTTTCACTAACATTTTGCTTTAATATGTCCAAAATTAATGGCTATATCCATCTTTACAGAAGTGAAAAAGTTAGTAATGTCCCACGTTCGGCGAGGGTAGCAGGCTTCGACTAATTAACACCAAGGATAAATAATAATAATGATACAAGCTACCAATTCATTATTAATTACTCTTCTTGTGATGCCACTAGTCGAAGCCTAGTGACAACCTTCGCAGAACGTGGGACACTACTAACTTGCTCACTTCTGTAGAGGTTGATATAGCCATTATTTCAGATATTTTCATTGACTAGGGTATCTTCTATCTATCTAGTTAGATGCTCTCATCCGCACATGTTATCTCTACCTTTGTATATATACAATTTCAATTATAGCTGCCGCACTGATGAGCCGTATTACGACGAAACGCGCGTCTGGAGATGTTGTGTAAAGCGTTCGCGAAGCATCTGTGATGGTTTGTCCTCTTGGAAGATCATCAATAAGAAGAATAGCTTTTGCATTTTAGTAGTTGAAAATCACCAACTTTTCTATAAATGGTGCAGAAATCGGCTTCTTTGTGAAAGGAGATCTAATGTTCTCTCTGAAAATCTAAGTGTAAAATATCATGCATTTCAAGATACATACGTAACACGAAAAATACTATAAGCAACCTATTATTCAAGAAAAGATGTGGTATCTCACACAAAATTCTGAAACCACTACATGTAACGATTTAATTGATTACCTTTCAAGTATTGAAAACACTACATTAACTCAAAATAACTTAATTACTCCTATCGACTTTGACTTTGTGAACAATGTCCAATATTTTTTATTGCTTCTATCTCTGATATGGATGTTAACAACTACATTTTCAACTTAAGTTATTCGTTTACGTGCGGAGACGATGATATTTCTTCTAATATCTTGAAAGAAGTCATTGATTACATCTCACTACCATCGACTTACCTCTTAAATTTGTCTTTCAGTTCCGGTAGATTTCCTACATCACTTAAATCATCTTTCGTTACACTTGCTGCTAGTTAGACTTATAAAGTTGATTTCAACAATCTCTAAGCTTTGTGTAGTAGCTGTGAAATTACGGTTTCTTTTTTAATTTAAAGAATTATCTACATCCAAATTAGCACGTTTTAGAATAGGAAACAGTATCGATACTGCCTTGTTCGAAATATTAAGTGATGTCTACAGAGGTTGACTGTATTTATCATGAGATCCTGCTATTCAAACTGTCTCAATACGGAGATAGAGGATTAGCTCATCAATGGTTCAGTACGCATTTAAGTGGTCGTATTCAACGCGTTAAATTTCAATACCGCATTTCTAAATCGGTGTGTTAACAACGGAATTTCTCGGCGATCGGTTCTTGAGCTTACGCTTCTTCAATGATCTTCATTCGCTTTTGGAGTGTCCTAATTCAAAGTTAATAACATTTATTAGCCAAACAATTTCGGGGGGAAAAAATATTATCACTTCAATAAAGGATTGGATGATAATCAATAAACTTGTATTAAGTCGGGAAAAGCCTGCATGGCTCTGTTTTACGCCCTTGCGTAGGTATACAGCAATTATAGCTGCTATCTGTTTCCATATGGAAACTGACATTTCATGTTGATCAATTCTGCACTAAACTCTCTAGAGTTTGTTGCTTTAAAGCCGCGACACCTTAACTCTATTATTGCTGCTCTATTATTCTAATTTTCAGTCTTTGCTGCGTTATGGTACCATTCACCAGGGACACTCAAAGAGTATTTGTTTTTCAAAAGAAAGCATTGAGAATTATGTTTAATCTACCTTATCGCCAATCGTGAAATTGGTACTTTTCACCGTCCACATATAAGTATGTCTACCATATATAAAAAGAAATCTAATTTAAACAATATAACGCATAGTTTTAGCATACGTCAGGACTACTTTTTACTTTCGTCTAAACATTGTACTTCAGTATTTCAGCACAATTTGGAGTATATTGGCTGTAATTGTTTAATAAATTTTCGTTAGCCTTATGGGCTAATAAACATAAATATGAATTGCTACAGTTTGAATGATTTCTTCTTATCGATTTAACATTGCTTATAGCATATTCCAGCAACAAGTCAAAAAAAAGCAGAAAGTTGCTTTTTTTCGATTTATTTCTCACATGTTTATCCTCATTCTTGCAAAACATGTTTTAAAAATAATTAGCATTATTTAATTAAGCTTCACTTACAGTGAGGAGGTGGGATATAAATCTTTTTTTTTAAATGCTTCAAACAATTACACTATTCAGTAGCTAATTTGTTAGCTATTTCTGCTACTTCTTATTTTCGGGTGTTCCACTATCCCAAGCACCTATACGACCACACCCAAATTCATGTACAAACCCATTTACTAACGACGCAAAATGTACAAACGAAGTCATTGCATTATGAACACTGGTTGCTGATAAGCCTTCGAAAGAGAAAGCTACGTAAAACAACACAAATTTCATATCTGTTTGTTAAAAGCTCTGATTACTTACTTATTTAAGCAATTGTTAACGCGAATCCATAGAACCCGGCAATCTGAAATTTAACAATTATCGCTGTTAAACAGAGAAAATAATACGAAATCAAGTATTTTTATAAGATTGAAATTCTAGAAAGAAATACCGTTTCAGAGAACCCCTATTCACCCAAAATGTGATCATTTCTGAGTAGTTACCGGACTTAACACACAGCGATAAACTATGTATCTACCACCATTCGAGGTATCTTCTTAGGGTTGGAATTATTTCAGGGAAGTTTACGGAATTATTGTGTAAGAAGATTTACATAGGGTATTGATCTTGTTGTATATTTAGTTACTAGAACAGACCTCTGCACACACCACACACCATACACGGGTTCACTTCAGATACATTTGACCATCCTTATCTCCTTATCTCTCGTTCGGACATGCTGCCCATTCAACTTAAATACTACGGAGTAATTGATGAGTTGATAAAATATGCATGTATGTGAGGGCATTATATAAGTGGAACATTATCACCCCATATATCAAGGCACGACATACGCTCCGTGCTGAGCCATTCTTACATGTTACACTATTATAGCACAGTACGGGCTACAGAAAAAAGTCAATAATGAAATAAAAGGAATAATAGGGTTTTTGATCTTTATTGTTAAGTTGTCGGTATTCGTTCGGTTTTTGCTTTTCTTGCTCGTTTCTTTTCAACTCGCTGCACGCATGATCCGGAGATTATTTTAATATGCATCACAAATAGAAATTGGAATTCGAATGGAAGGGAAAAAGCGTAGCCAATGATGTAGGTGAGAAGATGGGACAATGAGGTTGCAAAATGTATCAGTACAGACGTTATAACTACAATCTGATGTGTATTTGTGTATACAGCCTGTCTTGCTATAGGTTCTAAGAAATATTGAAGGATAGTGGGAAACTACATTTAACATTTTGTCGTTTAACCCATTTCATGTAAAAGATACCGGAATAACATTTTAATATTATGAATTATAATTTTTAGAGAAAATTTCAATATGGTAGCGAGGCTGATGACATTTTTACGCGTCTGCGTATATGAGAAACAACACAATTTTTTTGCTTTCAATAATGTATAGTTTATTTTTGTTATAGTGAAAATGGCATTATTAGGGAGAGTGAAGTGAAGAAGAGAATGGTGTTGTATAACTGCAAAAGCAATAACAATACTAGTTACTTACTCAGCTATATAGGATGTCTCACCTGGAACTGCATCAATTGATATATCAGAAAATATACATTGTAAAATTCTGAAAACCTGATAGTATGTTTAAATGAAACATCTTACAATTATTACATTTTTGAATTCCTACTATTCCAATTATTACTATTATTGTTTGATAAAACAAGGTTGTCATTTCTTACCATATTTGAAATATTTGCATTTTTTGACAGTTTTTAACAGATGGATGAGTGCTTGTGAACTGCTATAGCTTTCAAAGTGTTTAACCTGGAAAAGTGAAACTTTGCAGAACTGTTGACCTTTAGGGTAGTGTTAGCAACTGGATTAATTTTCCGAAAACATTACACAGCGTGTCCGACAATTACCCTTAAACTTTCGAATGTAAAAAAATGTCAAAGCTTTTTCTTTTTTTTAATACAACTGCCTATTTTTCTCTTTCTTATTAGATTGCTCTTGCAAAAGAACCAAAAGAAATTTCATATTCAGTACGTATCTAAAATTGACACTCTTCAAGATAATTAAGAAAATGTGTATTATGACACAATTTCTTCAAAAAAGAAAACCGGTGGCTGGCAATGAGAATGTAGTTTATGTAGTTTTTTATCAGTAGTGGTAATAGCAGTAGTCTTTTCTATCAGCTAACTTCTGAGATATCCAAGTTACTCAAGACCATTATCAAACAAGCATCGCTGAAACGATAAATTTTTCTATTCTAAATTTGAATTGCTCTAGTAATGATAATTGTGCTTGTTTGGCAGCTTATTTCTTGTAAACTGGCTTCAATATTCAAGGTAATGTTGTCCAAAAATAATTCGTGCTCTTATTAAAATAATTCTTAAAAACCTTGTTTCTGAATTTTTGACTTGGCCAATCTTTTTCTCTGTATTATTCGTTTAATTGTGAGTATATATCGGCTGTCGGGTTTGCCAATGTATACTCTTTCTTGTATCGATCGAGGCACTTCCCAGTGAGACACTCTGTATAGTTATTATAATGCGAAATGCGGACTTTTAGTGTTTGCTGCGTACCAAACAATAATTGCTATCATTATTTACGAAGAATGGTCGTAAAACTTTGCTGCGTTCTGAATATGGCGTCAGGAATAGGCAAGCTTCACTTGTTGTAATCGTGATCCTAGAAGCATAGACTGGGGTAATTCTACATCACGCAGGAATGTACTCGTCTGACGATTCCGATAAATGTTACTAAGAACATTGAGGTTATCTGTGGGAGGTGATGATGGTAGAATACAAAGTTTCGTACTGTATGGTCCCGGCTTTGACGTAGAAGGCACATTAACATATGCAATGCTGCTTGTGTTTTACGACGAAGGCCCGTAGATTGCAGTAAGAGAAAAACGGCGACACAATGGTCCTGTACCACTATTTTGGTAGGAATTTTCCACACACGAAACAAGGTGCATTTGGTTTATCCAGATAGTCAGGACTTTACCTTTTCTATATTACACCAAGCAATGCACTTGCAGAAAACGCATGACCGGATATGGGCCTTTCTGTGATTGGTAAATTTTTTAAAATACAAAGGATATATTTTCTATCTGAGAGAATAATATATAACTATTCATTAAATTAATTCTTGCACATTACATGGGTCATCTATGTAAAAAGGGTAATTATTAATTCAAAGTAATGTTAATTATACGGCTTTCAAGGTTATAAATATTAATACATGAATTAATAATCTAATTAATTGAATGGAGATGAAAATTAGGTTACCAAGAATTTTAAACACGTTCGTCATTTTGTCTTTTGAGTGACAGGTTTTTGATTATATCAATTTATTTATTACCGAGTGTCTGTCAATCAGTGCGTCGTGGCTTAAACTTCTTCCTTGAATTTACTGTGTTTTGTATGTTCATCCTGGCACTGTCTATTACGCAAATTAGTCTCTTTTTATGACGTCATTAGTTTTGTAGCAATTTTGTTTGTGAGGTGTACCTATGATAGTATCTCTATTGGTGGGAAATGTCTGGAGTCTATTAAAAGATAAGATCGCATATGCTTTTTGGTTAGTCCATTGCTCGGTGGAAAATATGTCATAGATTCACTGGTATTGATATTTACTGATGAGGGGTATGTTAAAATGGGGCGCAAATCACTTACAACTTTACCATATTTCACACTGCTGCTACTCTTATTTCTTATAGATATTTCTTTCTCTAAGACTTTGATTTTTGAACACATTTTAAAAGTTAGTATATATTTTTCTTGAAAGGAAAGCAACCGAACGGACACCTATTGACAGTTCTCAAAACTCATAAATTCAACAGGAGCCTCGCAGTGTATAGAAAGGAAACTCAAACCTTTGATCGGACAGTTAAGCGTTTGCTCATTAAGTCGAATGAAACAGAGCTGCGCTTTAAAACCGTTCGAACCAGTTTAATTTTATTCAAGCGGCTTTTTCAGACCGAACGGTGGACTTGAACAATTCCAATTTTACAGGACTGCAAAAAGGGCATGTCCCAATTTATTTCCTACCATATTTTTTTACTACTGTTAATAGTATCTATCAGTACTAAATTTCTCTCAAGAAACTATATTTTAAAAAACAGATCTTACGTGCTTGCGTATTTGCGAATGTAAAAGCGTTACATTATTATATTAATAGAAATTGTTTATCAACCGGAGGGACATCGTTCTTCAAGAAATATTCCAGCGCAATGTGTGTTCTGCGTACTTCTAGAACGAGTTTAGTGTATCGCATCTATCAAATCGCTGATAAGTCATTCTTTCAATACTACTCGAAAGCAGTATAATTTTCCATCATAATAATAAAGAATTATTATTACACAAATCTAGTTGCCGCGGGGTTCTTCACGCTTACTTCCTTGTCGAACAATGGCATAAATTCTTTCAGAAATCCGCTAGTGTCGCTTTCAATGTCTTATGTGCCGCGTATTACGTCTAAAAGTAATTTTTAGACATTTTAAATCCATTCCAATAGCTGGTATTTGGAATTCTAAACGTTTGATGTTTCAAAAGAAACAAAGAAAAACACAAACACGGTTTTTACCAAATCATCAGCACAATACTTGAAGTATGTCAAATTATAACTACCGATTACATAGATGTGCCATGTTTGAAAGAGTCCAATTTAAAGTTCTTCAGTAAGTTACCCAAATAAGTTAAAAGTATAACAAGTTTCAGATTATTTAAAATAGCATTAAGCTGTTGGTAAATTTATGGAACGTAAATTAATCTTCCTCTTGCCTGATTTATTTATTAAAATAAACAGATTGTTTTTTATTTTTTTCAATGTTTTGCTATTATAATTTTATATATTTGATTTTCCTTTTTAATAGTATTTGGTTATTTACTATTTTGCGTGCTTGTGGAGACGTTACGGGTTTATTTATTTATTTATAGGTAGCTATTTGTTATTGTAACCTGTTGCTGTTATGTAATGCTGATGACTTCTTTATTATTGTTGTATTATTCCGTCAGATTACGGGATACACCTCGCACTTTTAGGCAGCGGTTTAAGAATTTTCTAAATCAGGAGATATTCCATCCTTCGGTAGGGATTTTTAATGTGGCTAATAAAACATTGGCATGGGACCTACGGTTTTACTTCCTTATTCAAGGCGAAGGCATACTCCGATTTTTATTTATCCCCGATTAAAAGCCAACGATCTTGGCCAAGATTTAAACTCGTATTGTTCGGATCGTGAATATTTCCTTTCTTGTACGATATCACTATATCTACTAGGATAGTGTGATAAATATTTGTGTTAAGGAAGACATAACCTCCTTGTAACTCCATACACAGCTCAGCGATACTCTAACTGTTTTAAGACATCCAAATAGCAGGATTTATCCAACTCCGCAAAATAGGCCTCTATTTCGGCAATGATCTTGTCATTTCACGTGAAGTTCTTTCCATCAAGCCATTTTTTTTAAGTTTGGGAAAAGAAAGATGTCGAAAAAGATGACGAAATCTGGTGAATATAGTGGATAAGGCACCAATTCGTACCGTAACCGGACTAGTTTTGCTGTCGCAATTCCTGCGACGCTATCATCATGGTACAAAGTCTTTTCCCTTCGTTAGGTGTGACCTTTTTCTTCTTAGTTTAGCGTTGAATTGGGCCAATAAATCACCATAATACTGTTCCGCGATTGTCTTTACCTCTTCCAAAAGTTCAATTAACATTATTAACAATCATTGCCGTAGCTTTTCCGGCTGATAGAATTATCTTTGCCTTCTTTAGTGCACGGTCGCCGGTAGAAACCCTGACCTCTTCTGGTGATTCATCCACTTCATATCTACCGTCACATAATGTCGCAACAACTCAATAGTATTGTGCTTAAACATGTTCAAATACTGTTGTGAAGTTATGACGCAATTCCGTTTTTGATCAATTGTCAACAGACGCGATACCCATCTCCCCGATCCCCCCTTTCTCACATTCAATTTTCTTCACTTGAGATGTTTACTGTGCTAGCAATATCTTTAATCATCACTCAGCGGTCTGTCAACATGATATCACGAGCTTTATTAATCATATCACCCGTGGTCAGTTCAATGCAATGGGACAACCTGGCCTCCCCTCATTAAAGACAGTTTTTCGGCCACGCTTAAATTTATTAAACCGGTATCTGCTGGTAGTTATCGAATGTGCATTGTCCTTATGAACTGTATCCAACTTCTCTTTGATTTTTGCTCATGTTTTTCCATTCTAAAAAGAAAATCTAATCACTGAGCGATATTGTTCTTTTTCCATGATTCCACAAATACATAAACTTGCTCGTCAAACTGCACTACCAGACGAATCTCTCCCAAATTTTAACAGACGTCGACTAAAGGATAGTACTCACAATCGGTAATGCTGATTTTGATACAAACCGCCATTTGCGCCCAAGGGCGTACTCCTCGTAGTATCCTCGCATAATAAACCTAGGCGATATACTAGTTTTTTCAATTTTGTGCATGGTAAGATACCCAAAATATACTTTTAAGACTCATGTTAATTGCTTCTTATGCAGCTAAAAAATCAGATACTCAAAGCTGTGAATAAATTAACTAAATAAATTATTTGAATTAATTACAAAGATTACAAAAGCAGAATCAGGAATGTTGTGTATCACGTAGATAAATCACAACACGATATTGGAACATTAAAGATGTAAACTAACCAAACCTTAAGGGGATATTTAAGTCGAAACACAATTATTACAGTTATAGATAAGTAACTGCAAACAAAATTATCATACTTTAATGATGGCTTTATAAACCTAACAAGTAACAGACATGGATGATGAATCTTTAATGGTATCCTGGTGTTACACTCCAATAATTTGGTAAAACTCTTCTACAAGAATATACGCGGCGATAAGTTGATTGACGTACATTTATAATTTGATTTGACTTTGTCTGCTCGAATATGAGCTTTATTACTGTCATTATTGCCGCGATTAACGGTTACACGCCGTCTGTTATCGACTCCTATCAACAAATGACTCACAGGCCTTTCACTCCCCGAACGAACCATCGCGATCGAGGAATCATCGGCGCGTCGACCATCATGCGATGAGGATGAAAATCGGATGGGCCGTAAATCGCGAGGTGCCACAATGCGAAAAAAAACAACCCCCGTGAAACAATTGAAAACTTGATTGACCATAAACTTCATCGTTGTACCGCTGCAGGTGGATTTGAACAAACCGAGCGTGTGCGCTATGTTCTACAACGATGGATGAAAGTAAGGAAACGTTCGATTGTCGTCAGTGAAGTTATTCGGATATCAATAGAAACAATTGGCGGCGACAATAGTATGGTTGAGTTGGGTACATCGTATTGACAGCGATCTTGGAAAAACTATATATTGATGGTCGTATCATGCATATATTTTTCTTATAGATACAAATGTTCATGCCTCTGTTAGAGATCATGACTGAAGTAAAATTATTATTATTATTAGAGTTGGATAAGTAGTACCACGGCTGTATAGCATTAAGGAGCAAATAATTAATTAAACAAGTCTGTGATGGTTTGAAGAAAAAACGAGTCTCCATAATAAAACTTAACCAGTACTTGACAGGGGGAGATGATTGTCTGAAATACTAAACTGCAAAACTTCTAACAACAATTTTAATACGAACTATTAACGAAAAACAATTGAGAAAGAAGATAGACTGAAAAGACCAGAAACAACATATACGCTATACAGGGTTTTTCAAAAGACCAACCTATTCGTTATTGTGTTGTGAAATTTTGCAGTAGATGTCACTTAATTAATTGCTATCCGATTTGAAATTAACGCTATATAGTTACCATCCGAACTCAACATTTATGCGATGTTAAAGTTGAAGTCATGATCCTTTTCCTCTATGTGGTTGACCAAAGTACCACACCTTTAACCCAAACAACAATTACTCCTGTGTTGGCTCAAGCGATGTTTAAGCCATTGGAATATAACTTAACAACCCAAACAGAGTATTTTATAGTGTAGTAAATAAATTTCTAATTTTCACGGTTTATATTTAGCTATTCATAAGTAGTTAAAAGGTTTGGAAAACTGGACAATCCGATTTGTTATGTTTCCTATAAAGGGTAGTTTCTTATATTTCAAAATTACATACATACAAGGGTATGTGGTTGTTGGCAAACACATCAAAAAGTTTCCTTTAAGTTGTTTTGTAGAAAACAATCATGTATTGTATGAGTTTCGCGATTTTTCATTGCAATTACTGTACTGAATGTTTCACTTTTTGAATGATTTGAATAGTAATTTCAAATTCTTTCCGATGTTGATGCTGATAGTGGTCTTCCTGACTGGTATCAAAAACCAACAGCACCAGATTTTTAAGAAAGAGCCAGAAGTGACATATCGCGGAATTGAGGCATCCTTAGGCATTTGAAAGTCTTCAATCCACAAAATTCGCACAATGAATTAGTTTTGATACAGTTAGTTTCCTCCCCTACATTTTTTATCTAAAGAACAAAAGACGGCGTGTTAATTGGCGTCGAACAACTTTGAACCGCTTCAAGCCGCTTAAAAAACATCAATCCACTGTGTAAGTATCTAAAGATGAGAAGAAGTCAACAAAAGTTATTTGTTCTCGCAGTGTAAGAAGGTCGCAACTTTTGCCACAATTTCAGATCATGTTGCAACAATTCCTTTGGAAGATCAATTAATGCCGAGCGGTATATTATCTTCTGTTTACCAAATGTAAATACTGTGGTTCGAAGAGCCAAGCCACAACGACGAAAATCCTCCATCACGATACCGCGAGTTCATAAAATTTGAAAAACGTTCGTATTTTCAGAGAAGCAAAACATCAACTTATTACATCATCCTCACAACGATTCCTTTACATTCCTTAGAATCAAGAAATGGGTGCGTTATCAATGATGTAAGTCGTCGGTTTTACTGTTCTAACTGATGACTGAGTTATGCCATCAGTTATCTGTTCTAACAGTTGGGTTGAATGAAAAAATGGCTATATGCAAAACTAAAAAGACGACCCCGGTACTTCTAATAAACAATATTCCGAAAATAGCGTACAACAGCGAGATGATTATAGAATGAGTTCTATTTAAAAAAGTTAGCTTAGTTGCATCATACTGTAGATTATGTAAAGTGTAGATTTTGTTAGGATACAGCGTTACCATGTAAGAGTCGCCAGAACAAAAACCATTCACGCATGCTCTTATTATTGCGAAAATGAAGCCTTTACTATAAAATTATAGATTAGGTCCCCAATTTATTGCGTTTTGTCCGCATAGGTTGCTAAAATATCACAGTGTGCACAGGTACAATTTACCTCATTGTGTCAAAATTGGAAAAGAAAATTAAATGATGGAGAGATCGTAATGTGTAGCTAGAAGTGGATCCGGAAAATGGTTCCAAAGGTTTTTAATCAAATAAAATGTTGAAAAAATTTATACAATCTTAACATGCAATAGTAGAATAGAACAATAAAATTAAGTGTCTAGAATAAGATAAACCCTACAAAGATTGAAAGAAATAAATTTTGGATATTTTCTTTGGACTTGAATATGTCGCGTGTTTAGCGAAACTTTCTATAAAATAATTTTCTTTCGACATCAATAATATCTTTTATCAGCAAACTGGAGGAACGGCAGTGGGTAAGCCTATCTTCAGTCATGGCTAACCCATTTGGGGGTACATGAAATTGATCTTAACGATCTTTGGCTTATTTTCCACAGCTTGCAATGTTGATGACAAATTTGCAATAGCAAATACTCACAATAATTGATTTTTTGGAAGAACTAAAATAGTAGATTCACCTTACAGAATTCTAATTAGTTATAAGAACATAATTTTTCGGCTATTAGCTTTTTGTTACATCGTTTGTTTTATGTTTCTCCAATTAAAAACAAAGTCCAAAGATATTAAAACTGCAAACTTTAACCGATTTCTTTAAGGTATAAACTATGGTACTATTAGGAAACATCAAAAGAGAAAAAGAATTAAAATAGATACATTTGGTAGTATTGACAACAGTAATAAGAAATATGTTAAATTATCCTTCCCTCCAATTTACAAGCAAATGACAAGCAAAGGTCTTTAAAAAAATTTCTTGTAAAGTTAAATCGAAAAATTACGTTTTCGGTAAATAATAATCTCTAAAGAATTTTAGGAAACCTCAATGAGCAAGCCTTCACAATGATAACACATGGATGAGTTAGGAATTTGTAAAATATCATGTAGAAATTGTGATTCAGTATATAACGGATGGAACTAAAGTTTTAGAACTTAGAGATGAACTCAGATTTTCGCTTTAGAAAGTTAATTTATGTCTAGTTCGGATTCTGTTTCCTAACTGATCCCCAGTTTCGACGCTCTAACCATTCTCGTAAACCTTCTCAGCCAATAAAGCCCAAAGTATTTCAACAAGCTCAAGCTTGATCGGGCGCGAGACATGTTTTTCGGGCGTAATGACTCGAATGTTCTACAACCTTAGAGACGATATTTTCACAGTAATTAACAGATAAAGCGAAATATTACATAAATTGTAAGTAAAAACGTTGCTATTTTTAAAGAAGTTGAGGTGTTGGGCGTTAAGCGCATCCACACTTTTGCCCAGCGCTGTATGACACCGCCACTGATGTCGTCGTAATCCTTTCCTTTCTCCTTTTTCTTGTTCTATCTGCGTCTTTTTTCTTTCGGTCTTCGTAGTGGAACACGCGGCTATTTCTCAAGTGAGCTAGCGGGCACGTCAACACAACGCTCTATAACAAAACGCGGTCTCCCATTTGACAGCGTCCACGGCCGAATAAATCGTCACGGATGGCTAAACGGACGTGTTACAATGGTGGTCGTGCATGGTGTTCAATATCAATATGGATTTAAAAAGTTGAGAACACGTATTTTAAAATAGAAGAAAATCTGTCCGAGTAGTAGAATGACAATTCGGAGATGCTGAAACGATGATAGGTTCGCGTCTTGTAGAAATATGAATGAGTAACTCTACATACAAATTCATGAAGCAATGTACAGCGCGAGGTATACGATTTCGCTACAATATTTTTCTACAATAATGCAAGATTTAACGGAGGTGTGTTAATATTTAACTTTACAAATTAATAAGAATAATCGAATTATGAGGAACAAGAAACAATTTTTGAAAATGTTACGTTCACATTATTACATATTATATAGTTAAAACAATAGAAGTTAGTGTATTCAAAAAAAAGTCAGTTTCTGTTTTTTTTGCTAGCACTGGAAGAGACGTCAACTTTTCTGTTTTAAATAGCACATTCTTATGCTTCTGGGAAGGTCAATATAATGATACCGCACACGTTATACTTTAGCTCAAGAAATATTACTATATGCAGCAATAAAAGATTTGGTTTTGGCAAAGTTAGGCTGATTTTTTGAGTTTTGATAGACAATGTGTCTGTTTTCCAGGCTTTTTAGGTTGTTACGAACTATGCAAAATTGCCAGGTTAACTTTAATATTTTGTAAATCTGCCCACATTTATGGCATTATTTGCCGTGATAATGCAACAAATTGTTCAAAAATTTATATCTTATTATCTCTGAAAACAGCAGTTCGCTCTGTAAATTTTATCCTATTGATTAGGTTTATTTTTAGTATGTTACGCGCAAGCTATTATAAAATGGATAACTAGAAAACTGAAAAATATATTAAAAACTGATAAATTTAAACAAACCTACCACAATTAATTAATTAATTAATTAATTAATTAATATCTGATTGCATTTAATGCCTGAACAAAAAATTAGATATTCAATGATATCAGATTCAAAGTGTTTTCGTATTTCAACATCAGTTGCTTATAATCGGGGCTAGAACGGTCGTTTACATCTTGATTTGACAACAAGGGATCATCTGACGTCATAGTCGATTGATGATATGCGTTCATTCCTGAAATAATTTCACTATAACAATATTATTTTAGTTCTCTTGTCTTACTATAAAAGTTTGATTGTAGGATACTTCAATCTTAAGTGCCTTCTAAAAGTTATTTCCTGTTGAATATTTAGTATATGTCACAAAATTATACGCCTAAACATACATCCTTTCTGACCAAAATCGGTAGAATAAAAATCAATTTCAATCAATATGCACGTATGTACGACACACGAAATCTTATGAAATCATATAGCTTCCAATAAAACATACACATACGTATGGAATTTATGGAAACCCCATTAAACATATTATGTGTTGGTGGGATTGGCGTATTAAATCCAACAGATATGAAATATTAGTGACGTAGCGAGCGCGTCTGCTTATGACAGCTGGTCTTGATAAGACAGGTAAGTTGAGAGAGAAACGCTAAAGTCCAGGCGTACTACCGACAACTACACCTACATACATACATCTTGTACATCGCCATCAGACGAAGTTTCTCCAGGTCGTGTGCAAGTCCATGGACGAACAGTAAGCAACGTTCGCGATGACTTATTTTCACGAATCTTTCATTTGCTAATTAAAACATCGCCTAACGACCTTTTCCGTCGCTAAGTCCGTACTAGGTAAGCACTTTTGTTACAGTTTTGAAAATTAATTAAAGTATAATACATTAAGAACTTTATTAAGTCAAAGGCGGATGAAAAAAGATAACAGCTAGCTTCCAGCAAGATAATACGGTTTTAGCAAATGAAATGAAGTAGTATTACTCTGCAGTGTCAATGATAAACCTTTTCATTGACACTGCAGAGTACTACTACTGTTTGTACGGGTTCGTTTCTGCTCTGAATGTACTTATTTAAAAAACATAAAAAGGTGCGCTTTTCTTTTCAAAGTTAGAACTTTCGTTGATTACGTATAAACCAAAAGATTATGTACAATATAAACAAATATTAAATTATAATTGCATGAAAATGATGTATTTTTGAGCAGATGCAAGTTAGATGCATGAAATTATTTTTGCACTTTTTAACATTGGAAAAGTTGATGCGCTTGTATATTGGACAGTGTTACGAGATTTTTAGTAATCCTGCCGACACGAAGGCGTCGTCTACCGAAAATTTACTGTCTTTTAAGACATTTATCAGTACACCATGCACAAATTGGGGTAAACCAGTGCCGTTTTCTTTTAGATAAATAAATCCATTGCTCTTGACATCTATAAATAAATTTATCCATTTTGGTGCGTTTACTAGTGGTTCGATTGAAGTGCTAGGATTTAATTTGACATACTATTGTCCGTCTAGAAAGTATCCGGAATTTATTGTTTTTCTTAATTTTAATATATTTCTTCTTTGTTACATCCTAAGACAAAAGTAATGCATCAAGTAGGTTGTGCCGACTGTAGGCCGTGGCAAAAATCGTATAACAACACCAGCTGTCAAATATTGCTGATTATCAACAGGCTTAATATTTGTGAAATAATGTCGCGAGTAGCAAGAAGAAAGTTGGTGGAAGATTCGTATAGAAAAGGTGTTCAAAACGTTAAAAAATTAGTGCAATTGAAAAAAGTAATAAAAATTTATTCAAGTAATAAAAATATATACTGTCAAATTATAGCTGTGCTTTTTGCTTTCCGGATACTTTCTAGATGGACAATATTTTGTTTACTCAGTTTGAAGAGAGATTGCTAATTAAGGAAATAGTTATTTAATTTATAAACGGCGAATGTCAAATGTCCGGTAAGTACTATATTACTAATTACTTTTTAGCGAAACATGCATTAAAAAATGAAGTTAAGTCAGACCAAATTGTAATCTAAGAAGGGATGGTAACCAACAGGTAAATAAACAAACAAATTAAATAACCACAATTAAGTACCTCAGACTTTTCATAAGTAAATTTGAATTTTAAAGTTTTCAGTACGGCCAACAATTAAGATCGAACTTCTTAAGTGCATGAATAAAGTTGGCTACCAAGCAGTAGTACCAACGTCAAGACAATTAAGCAATATGTAAACTTTGTACTTATTTTAATTGTTGAAAAACAAATGAAAATTTTTAATAAAACAACAGTTTGAAATACACAATATCACGCTAAACTGGACTATACGTGGCTGTTAAGGTTGGAGTCGTTAATTGTTAAATTTATTTAATTAAAGCCAATAGATCTCTGACTAAACAAGTAACATCTGGTCGGTTTGGTGAACTATTTTGCTTTCTTTATTAGTACACCATACAGAGCTGATATATCCCACAAAGACCACTCTACTCTCTCTACTCTACTTTCCACGACCCATTTTTGAAAATGGCTGCCCATAACAATGGTTGTCGTCCGCTGCATTAAATGATTAGATGGGATTCTGGCGTAGATGACGTTAATAAAGGGTGTCAACATAAGTGGACCCACATTCAATCTCTGTACAACATCGTTATGTGCCACAAACTACTTCACGTACTGCAATCTCTTTGTAAGGTAGCTTTCAAATAGGACAATAACCCTGTAATTGTTGCAGTTTGTATAGTACCATACGGTGGTGAACACCACCTAGTCAGTGTAACTCACATCCGCTGGTTTTCCTTCGTTTAATGCTTCAGAAATCATTTTGGAAATGTTCTTTATTTATCCACATTTTCTGATGTTCCATTTTACTAATTGTCGTCTTAAATACAGATGAAATACAATATTTATTAAAAAAAATGGACTCGTTTTTATTTCAAGAATCATTACCAATCGGATTCTAACTTATTTTTCTTATTTTGATCCCCTGTATCTACCTACAACATATTTTTCATTGTTCGGGATTCACCTTTTATATGAGAATTAGCGTTTAATTATCCACGTGAATCAGGAGAAAGCAAAATAATGTTTTAAAAATGTTCGGAGTACTTAAAGCTTGCTTGACTAAATGCTCCCCTAAATATTTTCTAGAGTCAAATCTACTTCTTAATAGAGAGTTGAAATATTGGACTTTTGAGAATATTTGATTGTACCGTGCTTATACTTCAGGAAGTTGTTTGCAATTTTTAATGTATTTCCGCTTACAAATGAATACGAGGCAAATAAGTAATGTAACATTTTAATTACAGAAAACGAATGTAACGTATGTCTGCAACGTTTTGCAAACTAATTAGAAGCTTCGTTCGGTACAGCCGTCATTCCTTAGTCAAAAGGCGCAGGAGGCAAAGTAACGACGAGCAACATTTAGCAAATGCAATTCATTATTCAATAAGACAGCGGTAATACCTCACTGGGCCGTGGAAATAGTGAAAAGGCGAACATCGACGGTGGCGGTAGCGGCGGCGTCACTCTTCCGAAACGCAGACAGAAGAAGAACGTGGAAAGTCGAGGTCGAGGCGGTTCTCTCGGGTTTCGGAATTCGCAACTCATACATTCACATGCTTATAGCCGAAATGGTTTGGAGCAATGCTTAACCTTTAATCGCCAACAGTTACATGCACGTTGCAACTAGATTATAATAATTATCTTTCAGTGCGTTAAAAAAATCACCTAACGATTAGTTCTTGAGAACGTTTATACAATGTGTTTAAAAAGTATGGAAACTTTCTTAGTGGCAATCTAACATTTTTAGACAGATGAGGAAATGGAAAAAAAAAACATCTAGGAACTTATTCTTAAAATTGGTATCGTTAGATCCCTAAACGACGAAAGAATTTAATTTGAATGTTATCTATCATTTGTGGGTTAATTCATCTTATTTAATTTTGAATTCATTGTTGCAAATCCTTCAGATCTTGAGGTTAATTCTTGGGTGAACCCCACAAGCAGTAAACAAGTGAGATGAAGTCTGGAAACCTCGCTGGCGATTCGACAGATTCTGTCGTCCCAGTTCATCTGTATGACAAAGTGTTAATAAAATATTTACGACCACGTCTTCTATAGGTTCTAGCTTTGTGGGATAATAATTTCTTTATAAATGTCCTCATGTAAGATATGAGAAAATGTCAAGTAACGTTTGGAGAATTAGGGTTTATAAAATTCGTTGTAGAAAATTTGTATCGCCAAAAAATAACTTTTTAAAGAATTAATTGACATGTTTTAAGAGATTATTTCTATTTCGATCAGACTTTTTGAACTCACAATGTTTGCTTATTTAATAGGTAACTAAAATGTATATGAACATTTCGCTTTATGTAGTGACGCTTTATTATGTTGTTACTAACTGATATTTGTGAAATAATATTCATTACTTAATGATTGAGACAGGAGGAACCTAACAAAATCCGGAAGATTAACTTATATGTTCTTGTGTAATTTTTTGTAAATGGTTCAAATGTTCCCTTGTTTTCGAAAATAAAATAATAATATTCTTATATTGATTACGTACGTTCTGCAATAAAAGCTTTTTCCACTTCTTATCATATATTTCTCGAATTAATGACAGAAGGTGCTCAGGAAGAGTTGGTACTCAATTAGACGTTCCATAGAATGGAGTAATAAACACACTCCACGAGGTATATCAATATCACGTTCAGGGTGTACAGCACCTACAACCGAAAGATTATGCTAAACGTATGAAATTTTTCAATGAATAAATAATAATCGCCGTGTTATATCGGGCACAATTTTTACAGATGAAGCAACATTCATCCGACATAGCATTAGTAACACTTAGAACTCTCATGGATGGTCGGACGAAAATTCCCACGTAACACTCGAAAGTAATTTTCAGCACAAGCTTTCAGTAAGCGTGTGGTGTGGTATGATCCATAGTTATTTAATGGTCTTATTTTGGAGAATCATTTCAGAGGAAAGCTTCTTTACAAAACGAGTTACAAGGATTACTAGAGGGCATTCCTGCATATTTCCTTCGTCATGTCAAGTAACATTTGAACACTAGGTTTCTACGGCTTTGGTATGGGGCTGGTTCAAAAATTAAGTTTGGAAAGTAAAAGTCGATACTCGGGATGTATTAATTTCACGTGTTAGAAATATTACTGCAGTTACTAAAGAAAGACATGCAGTAATCGGGAGAGCAACAGATGTCTTTCGTAGGCGACGCATAAATTGTTTAGGCGTTAATGGTGGTAATTTTGAAAATTCATGTATGAAATTTTGACCGTTGAACTTAAAAACAAATGAAAATCGAACAACAAATTGCCGGGCTTAGAATTTTAATGCAATATTGAAAAAGGTTCGTATGACGTTTTATTGCGTGAAGTGGAGATAAATTGACGTTGAATTACGGGTTCTTAAATCTCATGCGTTAGTAGATATGGATAGTGATGTGTGCTGTTTTGGTAAAGAGATATGGGCTAGATATACCCATAAAATTACATAAAAATTGGGACTTTATGAATAACTAACATCCCTGACTTCCCCAAAATCTACAAGAAACTTATTTACTTAATCAGAACTAAATTTCTACCAAATCAAAACAGCACCCTTTTGCTTAATACTAATGATTCAAAAGAACAAATACGGTATATGCTTAGTAGAAATGTCTTTCGGGTGATGTCGTGTAAGCCGGTCGTGAAAGCCTACACTCAACTAACGGTATATGCTATTCATTAGTTTTACATTGATTTTCTCATGTACAACGCCTGTAATGCTTTTAATTTTAGTTTAAATTTTGCTTAACCTTGAATTAGGAACGGACTCTGTGATTATTACAAAACAACCCGTTACAGCCTTAAATATGTTTTATTAATATGGAGTAATAAAAGTTAATTGGTCGTTTGTAAGCTGCTATATTTAATCTATTCACGTATTCATGTTATTAAAGGAATTGCAATGCGTTAAATCGGTTAGGATTTAGATATAGCAGAAACTAAAGCATCTATTACCTATAATTGCCACTGCTTAAACGCATAATGATATCAAAACATATACTCATTAAATTCCTATTTATTAGGAAACGATGTTGTAAGATTTTGTAGTTTAGTTATAGTCATTTAATGTAGTTGAATGTTTCATACACATAAGTGTATGTAGTATAAAGGTGGATTAGAAACAGTTCTATTGCCTTACGGGCTTTCAACGTCCTTTATCATACCGAGAAGACGCTAGAACATAGACGCACATACTTGTATAACATCTATGCGCCGCTGTTCTGTTAAGCAGAACTTGAAACTATTGTAATAAAATATGAAGCGTGTGAAACGGATCTAAAAGTTCCTGAAGATAACTTAAAATATAACGATGACTCTGCGTAGGAAAAAAATGTCGAAGATGTCATCAGAAGGATCAAGTAATGATAGTGAAAACGATTATGTGCATAGTAGAAGAAAGGTTATGAGTGTGGTATGTAATATCGTTTCGTTCAAAAAACATTCGCACTTGGCAAGAAAATATAGCACCACATTTACCCGATACAAAAAGAGTCTCTAAGCAAGCACAGGCAGAAATAGCCGGTTGGAAGTTATATTTTCGTAATGACATTACAAAATTAGTTACATAGTACACAAATGAGGAAATTACTCGACAAGCTACGAAATATGTATAAAAAAACTCCAATAGAGAAGAAATTTATGCTTTTTGTGGCCTACTGTATACGGATGTGATCTGAAAATGTTCAACCCAACACAGAGACAAGTACCTTTTTGCCAAATTCAGTTTTATTTGTCGACATAGTCTTCTTGTAAGCCGTTTACAAATATTGTTTTCCTGTTGGTTTCCTCATTCAATGAAAATCTTTGTCTTCCGCGCGAAACTTTGACCTTTGGAAAGAGAAAAGTGTCGCTAGATCTGATAAATATTGTGAGTGGTCTGTTAATTCAAACCCAACTTCGTGAACTTTTGCTATGGCAGTCACTGTGAATGTGAAACAGTGCGTTGCTAAGGCCGAGCAAGCTTCCGTTCTCTTCAAATGCAGCCATTTTCCACTATTTCTAGCTTCAGCTTGTCGAGTAAAGATGCGTAGTTTGCTCCTGTTATTGTTCATCCTTTTTTAAGATAGTCGACTAACACAATTCCGTGATTATCCCAAGAAACAATCGCCATCGCTTGCCCGGCCGATGGAACAGCCTTTTTCTAAAGCAACTCACCCTTTGCGGTCCACTGTTTCAAGTGTGCTTTGGCTTTAGGAGTGTACTGGTCTACCCAAGTTTCATCTACGGCTACTGGCGTCAAAACTCTGCCCTATTTCGCATAAACTGTTTCAACAGGGCTTTGGAAATTTTCATTCGAATGCATTTGGCTCTCGTGAGCAAGCGCAGAATTCAACGCACAGATAGCTTTTTCATGCAGACTTTCTCATTGCGACTATTTTCGTCGTCAATCTAGCTGATATAATTAAATTCACCTCCCCAAAATTTCACTGTGGCAAATGATGCGTAGTGTCACCGTAGACGGCCGTCTCTCTCGGTTTTAATTAGCGTAGGTACATTGTTTTTTAAATACAAGAATTTAATAACCGCTCGACATTCGATTCTTTCAATTTTTTTGTAACGTGCGGAAATTCTACATGTTCCCTTACAACGTATTATGTCCTAACGTTATGTGAACGCCTATATGGGACAAACTGAAATGTAACTATAGACAATTGGTGCATTTACAGATACATCACTAGGAAAAGGAAGGGAGAATGTATTGTTACTATCGCTGTGTATATGTTTTATTGGAACTTATATGCTAAGAAATAATCATTAAAAGACGATACCTCAATAGACTGGCACAAGACAAGTTATTTTTGCTCTGGGTGCCGGGACATGACGATATTAAAGACAATATATAGCAATAATAATAATAGCCGACCAAGTAGCTAAGAAGGTTTTAAAAGACACTTCATAGGACCAGAGCCCGTATGGTGTTGGTTAGATAAAAAACACGTAAAGAAGTGCAGGAAATGGAGGCGATAAGTTTTCGGTTAACGTAATTAGACACAGCAAAAAAGAAATCAAAACTGTTCCCAGGATGCTGACTAGATAATGCCTTCTGAAAAACCACCTATATAATATAGGTCAAGTAAACGAACTTTGGTGTAGAGGATGCGAATTACCAAAGGAAACGAACTTGCATGTAATCAGCACATGTGAGTAACTAAAGGTATTCAGTTAGAAACGTTACGGGCAGGTTCTAGTGAAGTATTCGAAGGTAGTCAAATTTTCCCTGGGCAAGACAAACAAACCTTTATAGGGAAAAGTAGGCAGCTCGAGTGGAATCAAGAATTCCATCGGTAGTGGTACCTGAAATTCGATCTCGATGTCCTGTTCTTGAATCCTTGCTTTGAAATCTTATCCGATTTTTATCTACCAAATTTACCAAAATAAATTTGTTAAAATAATTACATTCAAACTCAAATTTCTCAAAAACCATTGAAGATACCCGCAAAGTGGTCGTAATCCCTGTAACCCCACCATTAAAATAAATATCTTAAAACATTTTTAAATCGTTAGATCGTCCGAATTTCCAAATTAGAAATTTTTTCTCTCCAACTAACTTAATTTATAAATTTCGATACGCTGGGTCCATTAAAAGTTACCCCGATTTTCTCGGTCTCTTACGGTAAGCGATCTATAAGTTTTAGAATGTTGGGAAACTTTGATCCCTATCTTTAGGCTTTTTCGGAATGTAAAAAAATAAGCGAGATAGGTAAATGGAGGTGGTGGGAATTTAGGGTAAACTCCGAGAAGTTCAAATGTTCAAATTATCTATTCTCAATCAACATCTGGGGAAATTGTAGGGAAGAGGTCATCAAAAATTCTTTCAATGCTGTTTATATGTTTATAAGAGAAATCATTAAAATTAAGACATTTTCACTGCCTAAATATGAAAATATTTTATGTAGTAGAGCAAAATGATCTATTTTCTATTTCTTTGCTGGCAAACACCACGGTTATTAAATTCTTTAACCGTACCTATTATTTAACATGGCCAGAAGTGTATATTGTGTAAGCACTACCTGTCGCGTGTTATGTTGGTGTTTAAATAAAATATGCTTTCGATAAAAAGTTATTTGGAATTTCATATTGAACATTTACTGGAAGTGTATTTATTATTTAATATGGTGTGAATCTTATGAATTAGAAAATTTGAAGTAGTATTAACTTGCTTCGATTATTATTACTCTTATATGTAAACTGCAGATACGTCAAGTTTTACACGCATATGATCAAATACGTGTCTTAGAGTGTTTATCTTAGAATAGAAAATGCTCTTTTCCGAACATCCTCTTAATCACTTGTAAACGTCAACACACAATGTCAAATCTTTTCGGAGAAATTAAGTACCATTTAAAGATTACCCCGACCGGTAAAGAACTGAACATTACTAGCCTACAATTGTTAATTTTAGCAGGTAGTGCAGTTAAACCGTAAGCGTATACGTGGTCGGTGTTGGTGCCGGTGCCCGCCCAGCGTTGTGGATAGATGTAATGCGGAGTCTGACGTCATCGTGGTATGGGGGTAGCGACGGTGGTGTTGTGGCGCCAACACCGGCTTCATACATCACTCGGACAGGCGAACATGTGATGCGTTCAATTATAGAAGAGATGCACAATGGCAGGTATGCGTGTCTTACCTGCTTTACTAGTTTTAACAATCGTCCTCGTTTTCAGCGAAACACATTCGAGTAGGACGGAGAGAGGTGAGAGTTTTACGTGCGACATGCATATGAAGGATGGAAGATAACATATACACTACTGACCATATGTATAATAACAATTACGTACCGTACTAAATTAAAGAAATATATCTAATAGACGTTCATGCAGAGATCTCGTCTTTTACGAGAACTTTTATTATTAATTTTACAGATTATTAGCTCTTGTTCCCTTTGAAGTTCTCTGTTCCTCCATTTACACACTCTCTCTAGCGGTGTTTCCACGTTGTAAAGCTTCTTTTGAAATGTCTTTCAATGTGCATGACGAATTTGTTTGAATGTCATCAATGGTCACCAAATGGTGTCCTGTCAGCACTGATTTCAATTTCGGGAATAGTGGAGCCAAGTCTGGTAAGTAGGAAAGCTGAAAGAAGATGGTTATTTGATTTTTCGCACAAAACTGACAAATTAACTAAGCAGTGTAAGCTGGCGCGAAGAAATCATATATTGTCTCGCCATAACTCTAGTTTCTCTTTGAGAATTTTTTTGCGTAAAGCATTGTAAAACGCCTTTATAATTGGGTGTTTAACCATATGGAAAAAATCAAATTGAATCAAATGATGATACCGCAAAATGGTCGTAATCCCTGTAATCAGCAGGTCAAACTGCATAAGCAACCATCAGCAAAATAAACATTTTAAAACATTTTTGAAATAGTCAGATCGTCCGAATTTCTTTCATAATTTTCTTAATTTTCTTCTAGCTCTCTCTCTAATAGCTCTAATAGCTTCATTTATGGATTTCAATACGCTGGATCCATTAAAAGTTACCCCGAAGCCTTTATATTGAGCTGAAAATTCCTCAAGGGGATTTAGCATCATTCTGACATTGTATCGAAAATAATGTGTTTCTTTGGGTTGTGTGCTTTGCCATCAAAGCAGCTTTCGTTTTTCGTTCGTTGTCTGTAGCTTGTTGAAGCAGTTGCCGCAAAGGTCAAGTCGATTGTTCTTTCTGCTGTTCGGTCATCAAAGAAGAACAAACCTTGTTGCGTGTTCAGCTTTCTGGTGAAAATATCATGGCACGTCCATATTATTGATATGCTGCTCAGGTTACAGTATGTTCTCTGATGATTTGAACTCACTAGATCTTTGATTTTCTGAACATGGGCTTCATCGGTCGAGCTCTTTCCTTGTCAAACGTGTTCTTCAATTAATTGATGACTACTTTTGAATTATGTAAGCTAAGGATTTCCTTACATGGACTCCTCTTAAAAAAATGTTTTCATCATCGACTTTACTTTATTTCAAAATAGAAATAGTTTGTGTGTAACATTAATGTTTTATATAGCAGTTTCTATACAAATGGTTCGCAGGGTACATAGCGTTATAAATACAGAGGAGGGTTGTAGGAACGGGAAAAGGGAGAGATTGACAAGCATCCGTACGTGTATGATTTACACGAAACGAAACAAAACAATAACGACGATGCTAAATTTAAACTGGTGTTCGTCATTCTCTTTTGGATCGTGGACGTATGTCTTTATAGGATAAATGTAATTCCTGCATTACCGCGTATATCTACCATATGGCGTAAAAGATATTGTTTGCGTATAAGTAGATTTATTTCGAGGGTAACAAGACGCTCGGCAGTAAGTACGTATACAGGAAATTATGAAAGGGTGAACGATCCCATACTACGAGGATAGTATGGGAAGTACCCGTGTTTGGAGACAGATGGCGTGTTGTATCAAAATCTGCATTATCGTCTGTGACTATTATTCTTCATGCGATATCAGTCAAAATTCTGGAGCTGTATTGTTGTGAGAGCTGCTGAAAGTGAAGAAATTTATGTATTTGCGGAATCATGGGAAAAGAATATCAGCCAGGGACCAGCGATTTTATTTTTTTGGACGGGAAGACGTTTATAAGGATCATGCATCTTCGACGATTACCATCACATGCTAGTTTAATAAATTGTTGGTTTTTGATGAGGAGCTTCATTGAGACAATATGATCAATAAAATTCATAACTGCCGGGTGAAAATTGCGGAGATTGCTGATATGGTAAACATCTTAATTGAACTTGAGAGCTATCGACGAAAATTTCCCGATAACTTGAAAGCAATGTTTGGACGTGTTTAAGCGCAAGGAGTGAGATCCTACAACGATATGTGATGAATGCCCAGGTCTACTCATAAGCAATTACAATAGCAAAACTAGTCCAGTTGCGATACGAATTGGTGTCCTATCCATCATATTCGCCAGATTTGGCACCCTGTAACTTCTTCCTTTTTCAAGCCTTCTAAAAAATGGTTCGGCGGGAAGCGGTTCACGTTAAATCAAGAAGTCGTTACTGAAATAGAGTTCGAGAAATCCTATTGCTTGGATGGTTTAAAAAGTTGGAATATCGCCGGAGTAAGTGTGTAGAGTTACACAAGGAGATTATGCCGAGAAGTAAATTTATTAAGTACAAAGCAATTGCGTTGGTTTCCTTAACACATACCATCCTCGCATTAATAATCTTTAGTAGAATGGCTTTGGAACCTTTTGTATTGAAAAGAATTTTAACACAAGAGGATGTGAAGGGAAACTAATTCATTACCATTACACTTGAACTCGCGTGGAATTACTTTTTATCGCTTTAAGAATGTGAAGACACACCCGAAAAAATCCTTATATTTCGACAGTAAGCAATATATTAATGTTGTATGTGATTAAAAACTCCTGCTTTCAGAAATGGCGATATGGACGGTACGAATAATTATCGCCCCATCTCAATTACACCCCTTTTTCGGAAAAATTCCTAAGAATCGGATGACTATATACTTTGAGCAGAATTCCCTATACAGTTCTTGTCAGTTTGGTTTTCGTAGCTTATGTTACTATAGCCTCCAATTCTAAAATATTTGGAGGAGGAGAGTTTTATCGTAAAATGAGGCATTATTCATTGCTGAAAATATACCACATATGTCTTTTTTGTAACATATTAACAGAAAAAATAATATCTCTAAAATAAATATATTTTTACACAACTGCCTGTTAATTATTAATGATAACTTGATTCTATTGCTAGATGAATATGGGAAGGTCATCATAAAATGAAAATCTACTACGTCTGCTTTGAACGGGAACAGGGTAAATTCTAATAATTTCAAATGCTGGAAATTAGCCTTTATCCTCTCCAGCTGGTCACATGTATTTCGTTTCCTTACTTTTTCCGAGCAACTTATTTCTACATAATTTTCATTCGCTTCTATGATCTTTATAACAGTTCCATTAAAGTGTTTTATTTGTGTTGATCTGTTGAAATTTGGTAGTCCTCAGTTTCACAACATTAGTTGTACAACGTTACTCGAAAGGGGCCCAAACACCAAATGACGAATTTTGTGTTTTGGCTACCAAACGCCTCCACAATCTGTAGTATGGTTGTTCTAAAAAGATCCAAGCGGTAGCAGTAGTCCTGGCCTATCTAATAATAATTACAATGTTCATAACTTTTAATCCAATTTATTCAAAACTTAGAATTAGCGCTTGGTTACTTTTCGAGTAACATTATCAAGTTCATATCAACGTATCAGAATGAAAATATTAAAGTTGAAGATTCTGTTTTGTGGTTATTTTTATAATGCTTACGGAATTAGGTCTGTACAGCTAGAAAGTGTGCCTAGGTTACACAAATGTACGTACACAACTGGTTCACTAAATAGAGAAATGTAAAAAAATTGCCAAATTTCTCTTCTAACAGCTCGTAAGCGAAAGAAATTCTGTTTATTTGGTCAATTCATTCCATAGATCAACTGCACTTCACTTTATAGTGATCAATTTACTCTGTATGATCTTTCTAAGGCACTTGCGTAGATAACCAAATTTTGATCAATAATTGAGTATAAAGTTGCTGATTTTTTAAATGGTAGATTTTAACTTCTTAAATACAACAACAACCTTCCTAATATTTAATTAATTAAACACGGTGTTTATCAAGGGTCTATACTAGGACATTGTATACTCTTGTTTATATAAATGACATAGATTATTGAGCCTAATACAAAATTTATTCTTCTCGCGGATGACGCCGTCGCAATTAGCTTTAATAACCCTTTGTGCCCTTTAACCAACGAAACTGAGGACAACAACAGCAGAATTGAAAGCTGGTTTTTAGCTAAGCTAGAGTTTGAATAAATCTAAATTACAAACGCAAATCCTATCTTTACGACCGATCAATCACGACCAACAGACATTATTTAGGTATTATACTTAAGGCACCACACGATATTTTGTTAAAACTACGTCAAACGGTTATTCCAATCACTTCAGTGTAATAGTTAAAACTATCGTAACAAGCAGATGTTGCTTCATTCAACTTCTTTTTCTCTCAATGCATATTGGATCAAGTTACTGAGCAAAATTACTATTTCGAAAAACTTAGACGAGATTAAAAGTTTAGGAAATCGCGAAGGTGATCTTAGAACTATTAAGGGCCTCAAAAATAAAAATTATTTGAAAGCAGATAAGGGACAAGCGGGATTATTGCGACCGCGACAACAATTTGCTATCATCAGGACCTTATAAAGAATCGAAAAAAAATCCTTTACCATCCATGATTAGAGAAACGAAAGAAGTTCCGAAAAATTTACCAAAAATTATTAACGTAAACCTTAAGGTAAACTACATAGTTCCAGAAGTGTATTGCCTACCAAAAATCCACGAACCGGGTAAATCTATGAAACCAATAGTTTCAGGCATAGACTCACCTACGAACAAATTGCCCAAATGGCAGGGAAACGAATATCAAAATTTACCGAATAAAATAAATAGCCTAGAAGTAGAAAATACACTAGATTTTCTAAATAACGTAATAAATATGGAATTAGAAGATTGTTCACTCTGTTCCAGAAACCATAGAATATTTGGTTTAATTCCTAAAATTCACAAAATCTATGATGCCAAAGACTAACATAATTTTGCATGGGTCAAAATTGTTTTGAAATAGAGGCCAAGCAATTAGAGAAAACAGCGACGGGCACCTCCGGTTCCCCCTTCGTAGCCAACTTGTTCATGAGTAAATTTGAGACGTGTATAAAAAGGTATTTTCGCGGTCTTTGATACTAGAAAAATTCGAGATTTCCTTGCGGCACTTAATTCAAAATTTGAAACTATTAAATTAATCGTAGAAGAAGTAAACAATTAACCTCCGTTCCTGAATAGTTTAGTAATTATTAACAACAAAAAAACTGCAAATAGGCATCTATAGAAAGAAAACAGAGAGTCCAACATAAGCATTATATGAGAAATTCCACGACCTTAATCCTAGCAGAAACTAGCGGTAAGAAATTTGTGAAAATTCCTTTTCACAGAATATCGAAAGATAAAAGTTTTCGCAATCCGAAAGGTAAATCCGAGATGGAGAAAAGGTCCATCGCCCATCTTTCCGTTTAAATTTCCGTTTAGATTTAGAATTTGTTCTCACATCATTCTGTCACTGGTTGAAAATAAGGGTCGACGTATCCTCGTAACAGCTGTTCCGGATTAATTAATAAAACCTGCTTGGTGCGGAGTGTGCTCAAACACTATACAGGTTCAAGCGTATCTCGAAAAATACACCGAAATTAAAGGATACTCCGCAAAAATATGTTAATAATTCACAACCATTCATATCTAGCAATGTAATCTTCAATGTAATGTTTTATAGGGATTGGTTATCATTTGCGAATGACCTGCTCATAGTTTTAGTTGGGAAATGAGTCCAAATTAGATAGAGATAGACATATCGAAACCCAGCAATATAGGAAGTTGCATTATGGCCATAACCTAGCTAACTTAATTCTTTTGAGCTTTTTAATATCCATCCAAGCAGTCGATCGATATATTACTTTAGCCCTTTTTAAATTGCAAATTGTTCGTAGAATTCATCAAGAGCAACAATACGAAAGCAACTAATAATGTTACGCGGATACTAAAACTTTTCCAGCGCACCTCCTGCACATAACAAGAACCAATAAAAATTAACATATTCCCCATCAACCGTTTCCTTTGCAGACAATATTGAATCGATACAGTTCCAGTTACCGTTTATTACATAAGTCATATGTAACAACTTTTTAAATATATATCCATATCTACATAGGTATAGGTGGAGTTCTTCCACCCAGCACAGTCTTTATGGAATAATTTTAACATGCAGCGGAAAATGAGGAAACGAGGATAGATATACACATAGAAGCGCGGGGTCAGAGGAGACGAAGTGCCTGGTTCCAGGTAGCACGGACCATGATAATTGCATGCTTTAAACAAATTTAGTCGGCAGGTTAATTTGTATGAAACGTAAACGGATCCACTCATCTGACTCTGTGCTGTTAATCTGAACTTTATCGCTCCATCTTCGTCCTGCCGCTTCCCGAATTCGGATGCGTGAAAACGAGACGGCCGGCGATACTTAGATACACTACGCTACTCCTGATGGTGTTTTTGAATAATTCAGTGCACCCAGTCGATCGGAGAAACATTCACTAAACGTTTTAACTGCAAATAACATTAACTTCGATAACGGGGCTAGGTGCATAGAAAAGTTGTATCTATCTCTCTCGCCGTATCGATGCATGTACAGTCGCGAACGGAAGTCTCTAAATTTAATTTTTAATAAATTCGAATCATATGGCTCGGAAATTTGTAAATTTCCCTAAACAGTGCGATCGAATGACGTGAGAAAAAGATTTCTTATTCTAAATTCCTTGTTCTACAGGGTGTCTCACCGGAAACTGTAATGATCGATGTATACATTAGAAAATTTTGAAAATTTGCTAGTATGCTAAAACCGACATGTGCTATTGAAGTAAATTATTTCTGATAATGTGATGATACTTCCGGTTATACTGGAAAATTAACTTTCCAGTTATACTTTTAAATTCCTAATTTAATTTTAGGGTTTGTTTGATAAAGCAACTATGTTATGAACATTGAAATTGCAGAACTGTTGACCGTTCAAGGTAGCAATAGAATCCGAATAAATTCTTCGAAAACATGATACAGCATGTCCAACAATTATGCTTAAACTTTCAAATCGAAAAAGTGTCAAAACTTCATTTTTTAAATACAACTACTTCAGTTAAAATGTTAAGTGAACTAAATCAAATGACAAGTATAATGTCATTCGATTTTGATCAGTGCAATAATTTAGTTAAAATGAAATCGTAGTTAGAAAATCTTTTAGTTATATCGAACTTTATGTAAACGTGTCCAGGTACTTTTGTTCTTCACTACCATATACATTTTTATGATGCCTGCACGCAATCTTACACTTATTGCTATACATTCGTATCAAACGTTAGTTGTTCTTGTTATTGCAGAGATTTTGCCGATATCCAGTAGCTAGGTAAGCATTTGCATTTAGAATCTATTGCATGTTTAATGTTTACTAGAGTCTGCTGCGCATATGCATATGAACATGGCACTTGATTGATAAATAATTGACGAGGCAATTATGTCAATTGACTTAAAACGCGTATAATTTCAATTACATATGCCATCTTATGAAGGCGTGTTGATGACTGCATCATAGAACAGCTATAACTGGCAATATAAAATGAGAATGTATGCATTAGCATACTCGGTGATATCATATGATGTTGCTGCTTGGGGCGTTGCTGCAAATTGGAAGAGTTTCTGATTCACAAAAGCGTCTTATTAGTTTGATGTTTAGTATATTTATATTCGTCGTGAAATTCTTGCCTTTCCTTGCAATAATATTTGCTTAATAAAATATGGACAAATCCCACGAGTTTAAAATACGGCGCCAGTACAACACAAAAAGTTATAGACATAATTTATTCGAGATACAATTTAACATTTTGCAAAATTATATAACAAATTACCGGATACATATACGTACGATACGACCTACTCAGCAGTTCATTCATTTAAGGGCAGAATGAGCATGCTTTTTATAGCGTTGCTTCAAATTGCTTCCACTTCTAATTCAGTTTATGCAATAACCATATACTTATACTTGAATACCTCTATTGCTACTTTTTACCTTTTTCATTACTTTGCTGTGACAAATGTTGTAAGTATTTATGATTAGAACGCTGAGGTATGGCTTGTCCAAGACTGTAGTTTCTTAACCTATACAACATACCATAGAGTGGAGAGTAACGGGTCAATTTTTGTTTCGATCAAGTTTTTGGTACTATTAATGGTGATATTTATCCAAATAAGGAACTCTTTTTCCTTAGTTTTTTTTATTATTTGCTGTTCGTTTCACTCCATTGTGTGAGGCAGTGATGGGCAAGGTAGGGGTACTTTTGTACAGCAACTAGATACACTTGTGGTTATTCGTCTTATGAGAATGGGTTCGTATTGTCTATCGGTTTCCTCGAAAGTCGACCGAACACGTGTCTGTCTGGTACCTGCAAAAATGTGGTCATTTGCTCTACATTGCCTATCACTGGTGTTAAAACAAAAAGGAAACAAGCGGTTGGTACAGACAAGACTTGGGCCACAGAAGATAAAGTTAACCCTCTTTAGAATTATTCTTTAATAGATTATTTTTCAAGTAGACTTGCTACATTTTTGATAGAAGGAACAAATTTCAACTAAAACAAATGAAAACGTTTCAAGGAAGCCAATTATACTCAGATATTGCATGTTTAAAGCCGGCTTTGGAAAATTTTTTCTTTAACTTTCTAACCTATTTTAAATTATATATGGAAATTTTTACACACCTGCCTCCTGCGACAACATGTCCAATAACCTTTTTACTTAATATAGTTTGCCTTCCGTCGCTGAATTATGGAAATCTGGTACTTCTTTGGAGTTTTCGACATAATTAGTTGTTTGAAGGGTAAGGAATCGAATCCGAATGTTCAGTTTGCCAAACGAGCGTGCTAACCACTACACCACGAGGACCTTGAGCCAGGAACGTTCACTTTTCAATACCTAGCTGTTAACGAGGCTCTTTGAAACAATTAATTACGGTGGAAATACCATGGAACTTTTAAATATTTTTTACTATTTGAGACTTCTTTATAACGGATATGCCAGAAACATCCGGGTATCCAAAAAGAACGTCCTTATTACTAGATTATTTTCTTAAGGAGTTAACACTGAATCGGTTTGGTTGCCACGTTGCTCTGTTTTCTGTCTACTTTATAATATACTTGATGTGGTCCGCTTCACCCCGTAAAATGATATTTTTCAAAGAAAAAATTCATATTTAAAAAAGCATCCTATTCAAATAAAGTTGTTATGGATGTGTATAGAGCACATTAATATATGTTTTGATAACAGGCTTAAGTTAAATACTTTCAATGTTTTTATGGAACAGTTTGTTTTAATATTTGATAAAATATTTAATATTTTATTTTATTTACTTCAGTTGAACCAGTTTACAAAACGCTTGTCTACTCCCAAACAAAACTTTCACTACTTACACAATAACTAAACACTACTGAGTAATCGGAACAGGCACTTAAGGCACTCAGCAGTGTAACATCAAAATTAAGTAATATCGTAACCTTGATTCGCTTCACCTCGCCTGGTTCATTTCACCCCATTCAACAGCGACAATATGGGACAAAACTATTTCTTGTTGCATCATTGGAGCTACTCTGAGTCATCTGGGTTTGTGTGAATCGAAAGTCTCTCAATAACACCCTTTCGATAGTTTAAAGTCAACGGAAAATGAAATATAAAATATAAATGAGTATTAGAAATTTAAAACGAAATTAACTTAATACAGCGCTATTCCAGTGGTTTTCTGCTTTTTCTAACCACCACAGGTGACCAGAAATTCGAAATATAAATAGAATTCTTACAATGAATACTTTGCAATTGGAAGTGCAACCAGCACCACTTAGATTCCAACGTCATTAAATTAAGCTTAGTGCAAGCTCAGTCCTCTACTTAATCGCGATAGCGACTGTTTCGGACAAAGCACATTTTGATAACCTTATTTTTCCAAAAATATATTGACGAAGAAAGACAAACGGATACCTGTATTTCAGAAGTAGCATAAAGCAACACAATGTAGAGACGTTTCTTTATGCTAAATTACACCATACACAACTGTACAAATTCAAATTTTGCTGACCAATAGTACGACTATTCAACGAACAACAATTAATCTTGTTGAAATTAGATTGAGATATGTCTAAAGTAATATTGAAGATTATAGGAGATGAGGAAAAAGAACTGATGAGAAGTTATTATATACCATATATCCTCCTTACTCCCATACTTCAAAGATAATAGGATAGAAGAAGAATTTCCGCTTCCAAAACCCAACTCGCAGCTAGTAAAGGGAAGTCACCTTTGAACGAGTGGACATACTGAAGTCACTAAGCCTGATGTACGTGTGGCGCTAGTTACGGCTAACCTCGATGCTAGGAATAATAACATTACAATACATACATGATCTTATACAAAAATAATCTTTGCGAAGTTGTGCGGCTTCTGATCGGATTAAATTAAACACTGATCAACCAGAGGCTACCATCTCAAAGACGAAGCACTGGGGCGCATCCGTTTGAATTATTCAATATTGGCATCACTTAGGAGGACCATGCTGGGTAGAAAGCGGCTTCCTGCAGCCACCACCTCACCCACTCATTGTCAATAACCATAATGTAATTGAATGTGGCGAACAATTCAAAATATTTTGAATGGATTACCAACATCAGGGCGGTGATATAGTAATATACAAAAATTGTAAATTTCTCCAATGTGTCCAATATCCGGTTGATCTAAATGGCCTCATGCAATATATTTTTCATGTTATTCATTATATTTTTATCTTATTTGATAGATAACTCTGTGATTTCGCAATCTTTACGTTTCTTATACTAAGTTTGCCTCGCGCCTATAATGTTTCACGTTCTCAGTGATCCTGAACTGCTGCATCTTTATGATTTGTATTTACGAATTTTTGCTTATTGCTCATTTTCCACCCATGATACCAGTTGAAGGTGAAGAAAAAATATTGTCTTCAGTAGATAGAAGACGACAAAGATAAAAATGGTAACTCAATGTGTGAACCCTGCCAGAAACGAAAGTGAAAACGGTTGGATGAATTGATTTATCAGTCATAAGAATCCAATAAGCGATTTATCACTAACGTTATGTATTATTAGCATTTTGCTCTTGTTCTTGTCTATGTTTATGAAAGGAATTCCTCGGGTAATGGAATATCTATCCAAGTACAATATGTTTCTTATACTTCTGTTTCATCATTACAAATTTTGCACTGCACACAAGATTATATCAGTCACTATGTAAGTTGATAATAAAGGAAAAAATCAATTAAATCCCTTCGAATAATATTTCATATAAGCGTGTGAAAGCATCACTGGTCTATACAAAAGATAATGTGCATCGATCTGAGTTTCTCGGCGAGTAAATTTATCTGCACATACGAAAACTTCTCATATCATACGTAGATACAGTCCGTAATGATTTTCTCGAGATATTTCTGAACATATCAATTTTCCGTAGACACATGTCTATTTAGAATAATGTGCATACATGCATGTGTGAGTGCACGTCTGTCCGTATGTGTGTTCGTGATGGCGAGCAAGTGAGAGGCAAATAATTATTGCAACGGCATCGGTAATACGTGTCTGTCTCTCCGCATTTCACGATTTAAATTCACAAATAACGTACGGGCTTCAGACAGATAATTGATTAAAGCATGTTGTCGTTCAGGCTCACGTTAGAGTGCAGTTTGAAGAGTAGGCAGTAGATCTATGTATGAATATAGGGGGACGATCGTACTGTTGCCTATATACCTGCATATATATCGGATTGCCATTATTATTCTTCTATTCTACGCTTACGAATGTAAATGTCTTACACTGCGTCTAAACGGAACATTTATAGGTACGCATAGGAAATAAAATGTGACATTGAGGATTGGCAGTGTACGCTATCATGTCAAAGTTAAATTTGGAAGAAATACGAGGTTTCTAACAATTTTGACGACGCGAATGTGTCGCTTACCGGAGGGCAGAAGTGGGGATGTGTCGACGGATGATAAAAAATCACTGACTACTATGTTGGTGTATTCACAGAGTATTTTAAATTGACGTAGTCGCTGGATTAAAACGAAATGTAATTTAGGGATTCGCTGTTCAACTGTCGAGGTATGCAATCGCGTTAGTAGTTGTGTGGCATGTGTTTTCTCCCTTTCTAACAAGAGACGATCTCGAATCCGAGAATTCAAACAGATTATGGAGCATTTTGGAGCATGAGTTTCATAAAGCAGTAATGAATTCGACCAAAAAAGAACGCTATGTGTAGGGATTCAAGAAGGACATTTCCTCTTGAAAACGAAAAGAAAAAATGATTAGCTCCGATGGGATTAATAGTTAGCTCCGAGATAGACAAGCTCGCTATTATATACAGGAAGTTCAAGTTCTAGATGTAGTCAATATTAGGTGTTGAATATATCAATAGAACCGGTAATTTTATCATAATTCAGGTGGTCCTATTAACAAAGGAATACAGGTAAGTGTATCTCGCCCATTTAAATGAAACTTTGTGGCCGTATGACCGATAACGGTAACTCTCTTGGCTGTCCAATATTATACCGGCGTGGTGTAAACCACCCTAAGCTCAACACTATCCTTTGCTGTTTGGGTCAATAACCCAGAAACTATAAGATAAAGAAAGTTAAGAATTAGACTATTTTACATGCTCTTAACGAGGTGGGAACAACCTCTCACCCCTTAAAATTTTTGCAAATCTGGAATCTTTAAATACTACAAAAATGCAAACGCTACATATATATGTTATATTTGCTACGAAATGTTCATATTTGTGTAAAGAAAAAAACTTAAGTAGCAAACCTATTAATTTAGGCCTGATTGTAGCGTAAAGAAAAGCATAGTTAAAAGTTTGGTTTGACTATTACCGACACAGCATGCACATGGACCATAAGCAATGTTATATCCACGCAATCTAGGTGTCACTATTGTATATTAGTGATTTCTTTGTATAGTTTTCTGAATGTTAATTACATATAGTAAAAGCCTGTTACCTTTTCAATTTTTGCTTATAATGTTGTGTTCATACACTGAGAAAAAGGATTTGTTGATTCAAGGAGGTCTGCATTCACTGAAAGAAATTATATTTTTCAATACGAGCAAAGAAATATTGCTCCCAACTAAAGAAATTTTTTTATATTATTTCTTTAACTTAAGAAAGCATTCGACATTAATATCATCAAAATTTGATATTTCAAATAACAAAATTAATATGTTTGGACCAAAGAAACTGATAGCAATGAAATCATTAAAATAGCAAATCTATCTCTCTTTCAAGAACGACGAGCCAGGCGTATCTCCCGGAACCATCTAGCGCTAAGCGATACACCTGGCTCACCGATCTTGAAGGAGGATGCAATCAAGAGACACATTTCTTTGATTTCAGGAAATAATATTTTGCTCTTAATATAAAACTTATCTATTCTTTGATACCGAAAAATTTCGAAGAAATACTATTTTATTTTGAAAGAAATAATATCTTCATGTTTACTTGTATCGACGAAATATTTTTTTTTACTTAATGAAATAACGCGAAAAAATATTTTCCTTTCGTTCAAACAATCCTTTTTTTCTGTGAAATAAATTAATAGATACCTACCTGAAATATGTATTTACAGCGAACATAGCGCGTACAATACACATCTCCCTTCCTACCTTCTCTATTTCACAGTTCTATACTTTTCGTCGTAACGACAATATGTGGACGTCGTCGTCGTCATCATCATCATCATCATCTACACCGTCCTACTCTTGTTAATACATCGCACTAAGCTCAACCAACGCCACCGCCGATGTATGTATCCATACAGGTGGAGGTAGAATTAACAATGCAGTGGCGTAACTTCTATAACTGCCAGGTGAATTACTTCTAATCTATACTTAAAGTTTCGGTGCGCGTGCATATGTTACAGGATATTTTTCTTTAATAAGACGTTAGCTGACTGGTAAACATCTAAACGCTACTTATATTTTATAGACTAAAAGTTTAGTCTTATTAGGACCGTTGATTTTACAGCTAAAACTTTGGACAAATTAATTCTATTACAATGCATGCAGAAACGAGCGTAAACATGTTTGAAATTTTACATTGTAACGATGTAAGGAACAATAGTCTGTGTATCAATTAATAACTCAAAATTGAAAAATAATTTTTATTGGAAGTATGATTTAGACGTATTATATTTGGCAGATATGTTGCGTAACAATGAAGATTATATTTGTTTTTACTCAAAACATTAAGAAAGATTATCTATCACTATATGATTGCTAAAACGCTGTATAATAAGAATTGGAAATATAATTATTGTTATATAAAATATGAGATAAAATAAGGAATTTCTCAGTTGTTTCAAGCGCATCTAACAGATAAACTACAAATTGTTATGGTAAAGCATCAACGGTCGGATGAATGAAATATGGTTTATGCAGAATCTCGGGGCTGCAAGTTAGCACCAATTTCATTTTATCATTTTCAATATACATCAACGATTTGTATACAAATTTGGATATGCGCGAAATAATTATATTTGCGGATTACACAACGCAGTTTTCTACAAGATTGACATTTCATGAGCTTCAACATGAAGAAATTTTAGTAGTAAGTCTGTTGGAGGTTTACACTGATTCCCCATTAAGTTAGATTCTTACGTTGTTTATTAAATCCGAGAGTTTAAGAAAACGGCAAATGTAGATACAGCCAAATGGACTTATTACGTATTCAAATTTTTAATCCATAGAAGCAAATATACAATATGAGTTGGGAGGTACTGAATAAGCTCCAAAAGTGAAGAAGTACATGTGAAAATACATATATATGAGTTTTATTTTTTAGTTATAGCGTAGCTACAAATAAACAAAAATGTTATGCACTACTACATTAAACAGTTATTATCAGGGTTTCTCTGATGTAGAAACAGTTGACGCTATTCTTCAACAGCAGCCATAGAATTCTCATTACAAAAACCATAAACAAACACCATCTTTGTTAAAATACACTGATACATATCAGAATAACAAAATTACTGAAATGATTTTGAAGCTCACACACTCAGATAACCGGTTCGTCTTGTGCTTGTGATAACAAGCGAAGAAACTTGTAGAACGTACATGATTTTTTGTTTTACGTTTTTATTTTATTGATCCAAAAATACTCTGCGCGTAATCTACCATAAAATAAAAAAAAGGGTATACTATCTCACATATTCTTATTAATCATAAGTGACCAGTTTCGTATCTGTCAGCATATCTTCAGGCCAGCTGGAGCATATGGCCTAGTAGCACAGATGGTTGGTGCAACTTTGCAACCGATCACGGATAGCTTGGCTCGACGTTGGTAGCGATGTCGGCATTACATGAAAATACACTTCTTCTGTCATGTGCCGATCTTTAACGAACATTCCCTAAAAATTGGCTTATTGTTGTCTGCCAATCAATGTTTAACTGATTTCGTTGACCTAGAGCCAATGGATACCTAACGTTAGAAAAGTACCATTGGTTTTGTATACCTTACTGACACTCTGTCGACCGTGGCTAACCGTTGCGGTTATTGCGCTGACCGTGCAACGTTGTACCAATTGCAGGCCGACTGTCAGTCAACCAAGTGTACTACTAGGGTTTAAACAAAAAAAAAGAGAATTAGGTAATAAAGTGAAAAGCACTAATCTCTACATAAGCTTTGAGGATTCTCTTAATAAATCTAATTTAAAATTCAGAGTAGTAATGTAAGATTGATGGAATGAATAAGAGAGAATTTCCAAATAGCAACTGACGAATTGAGTAGAATCACTAAACAAGGACAGCAATGAAGCAAAATGCCAAACTAGGATTGTACAAGTGCGAAAAAGTCAAATGTAAATAAGATACGACACACGTTATAAAGAAGATTAAAAATCTAATTGTTCTTTGAATTATCATGCCAGAAAACACCACGCAACGAGATGATAAGTTATAGCTGGGACCCAAACCAGGGCACAAAAATTAAACATCAAATCAGATCTGGAAGGTAGGTGAACTAGCAACAAATATGTTTTGATTCAAAGAATGAGAAGGATTTAAATTTTGATTAGGTAAAAATTCGAGTTCCTCTAAAATGTTTTGAGAATGGCCATTATTAATGGTATGTAAACTTATGAAATTCTTATCTATGGCTATTTTCTTTAAAATGGAGCGTTGTTAGGTTGAAAACAGCGCAAGTGTTTCTTGATATGAGTCTCAAAATTTGTTGCAAGGATCACAAATGAGCTATGAAAACCCTCTTTTCCTAAATTTGTCTATTACTACCATTCCTATTTTATTTGAGATGTATTAACCCAAAAAGCCAAGAAGGCCAAGTTAAAATTTCTTAATTACGCATAACTTGAAAACAAATGAAAATCAAATACGAACAAATGATTTTTTTTACATTATTTTCACGTGCGCAATACACTCCCGGAACTTGGTCCATTTCTTCCGATTGACTCTGTATTAATTTTGGGCAGTGCACCTTATGCTCGTAGGATTTTTAACATTCAAAAGAGATGCGTATAAGTTGTTGTTAATGTATACAATAGAACGCGTGTTACACCTTATTTTATACAGCAGCAAATATTGGCAATTTGTATTTAATTGTGTAGCGGTTTGAAGCAACTGTAATTACAATCGGATATTCATGATTGCAATGCTAGAACAAACAGGGCTTTGAGAGAAATTAATACATATACAGAGCTTCCTGTATTTTTCGTTTTGGGAAATAAAATTTATTGTTATGCTTTCGATCTTGAAAGCAATTTTAGGAAAGGATTTGTACGCCACTGGTTTAAAATTAGATGAAATAAAATGAGTGGAATACACACAATATGCACACATTCACGTACCGACATTTCAACGATCCTTATGTGAGTCTTTATTTTTCTTAGGAGAGAGAAACACTTTACATCATCGTCCTGACATTATGTAAATGATGAGTATGTTTTACCGCAATACCCATAGTTTCATTGTGAGATGTGGAACTTTGATGCAGGTAGGTGCATATAAGTGAGTAGCAGCGCGTAGGTAAGTACAATGTAGATATCCACCTGCTAGGAATTTTCATTTTGTGGAAACTTACGTGCTAATATATTGATGACTATGAGCATCCTACTTCTTATTCTCGCACTAGAGACATATGTTATGCCAATCTTCCATTTCTAAAACAAAAGAAACATTTTTTTAGTTTTCATTAGTTATACAAAGAAGCAGATGGTTATTTTATCTTTTAAGAAGAGGTCATGAATAATAAACACAATACGACTATATTAAAATAATCTTCAAATTATTTATCTATATGCGAATATTGCGCAAACGATCAGTTAAGTGTGGGAAAAATCAAAGCCAAAGTTTGTGTGAACAGGCATCTCTGATTACCACAATACTTAGTAACCAATCTTTATCATTTCTAAAATTTTCGTATTCACGAAGTTTCATTTGTCCTCATTTTCCAACATATCGCTAATCATCGTTTCTAAGGTTGGTCTCCCCATTATGTTATCCATTCGTGCTCTCCGTATTGCCCACTTTGGGCATTCGAAAAAAGTGTGCTCTGCACTGTCATTCTTGTTGCAGCACATAAATTCGTCCGATTCACTCAAGTTAAAGCGGGACGAAAATACTCGAAAACAACCCTGTCCTATCAGAAGCAGCCATATTTTCCGTTAATCCAGCGTCTCAGATCTTTCTGAGTCTCAGATGTCGCTGTTCACTGCGCTCGTTCTTTCTGTTTCTCCCATCTCTCCTACCACTTACTTGGCATATTACCGATTGTTTCCGCTGTCTTTCTTCTCTATCTATGCCCTCTGCTCGACCAATAATTCTATTGGCGAAGTTGGTAGCGCCTTTATCGCTATCGTTCTATACGCGCGTATAATACGTACGGCGAACGCCTATTTCGTCAAATGTCTATCCAAATGGATACCAAGACACTTTAGGCTGTCTTGTTTTTGAACGGTCACGTCTCCTACTCTAATAGTTATGTTTTTTGTTTTCTGACCACCGACCAGAAGAGGTTGCCCACCTCTGTTTTCCGCAGAGCTAACTTTAGATGTTTTGTTTTAACCCATTCCACGATACTACGTAGTGTATTTCCAGCTACTATCTCTAACGCTCTAACTATCTACATATCCAATTAGTTTAACCCTCAGTGGTATAGGTATTCTGAAGACATCGTCGTAATAAATATTTCACAAGGTTGGACGTTGAAGACATCTTCCATATCTATTGTTATAGGTACGCAGAGTTGCCTTAAGCTATACAGCCCTTGATTGCCTCTTTTACAGTAGCTTTGACGCTCGCGTTGCTCTCGAGTGCACTAACTATTGACTTTCCTTCCCTGTACCCATGCTGTTAAGCTTCCGTTCTTCTCCGTCCCTTCCAAATCATGCTTAGTAATGTAAATATTATTGTTATAGTATCAGCTAGGATCTCTGTAGTTCTTAATGAAGGATTTCTAATGCAGGGACTTCTTCTTCTTAAGAAAGTGACAACGTCGAAGATCAACTCAACCGAAGAATAATCTACGGTAGACAACGGTCGTAAAAGCATGCCATCCAATCATAGTTATTTATTTTTCTTTGGTTTTTTTCTTGTGCTTTAACTATCTTCTAATACTTTTAGTTAACACTTCAGATATTTTTCTAGAATCTATTGGTTTGTTTGATAAAACAATTAATTATATCTCACAGATAAGACAATTACAGCACGTCTAAATACATTTACTCGACAACAAAAAATACCAATATATAAGGTTTTGCTTGGTTTGTGAGGACTGCAAACCTTACTTAGATTGAGGATTGATGCTGTTATATAAAAAAATACAACGGCGTATTTAATAAATAAAGGAAAAAGAAATATTTGTAGAAAAAATATTTTTCCATATCGATTTCTTTCGTAATCTACCGATAGCTCTACCAAATTAAGAAGAGTAGAAGTTACCATCACTGATTTAGTTATGTTTTTAATAAAGAAAATGCACCATTTCAGCTCTGAATAAAGAACGTATTTTATTCTATCGATTAATTAAGACAAATAAAACAATACAACAAAGGTAAAGTCTAATTTCACAGCAAGTTTTCAATGTCCTCATTGCCTTTCAAGGCAATAAGCAAGACCATCTGGAAAGCGAGGGAGAGCGTTTCTAATTAATTCTGGGTTTATTCCATCACGTGCAGTACGTATTCGGCCTTTCAGGTCATATTTGTACGTTATTATAAAACCTACTTTTTAGGTAACCCCGAATAAAGTAATTGTTTGGAGACAAATCGATTGATCTTGAGGACCGTGGCATGAGGCCAAACCTACCAACCCAGCTTCTTCAAAATGCGCTATTCAAAAAATTTCCGATCGAACTAGTAGAATGAGACGGAACTCTAGCCATTTGGAAGCAAGGTTCAACAATGATCAGCATCTCAATTGATGGAATGATGTGGCTTCGCAAGAGACCCAAAAATTTTGCTGCAGTAAGGTTCAATGAAGAATGGACCAATAAGTCTATCGCTTACAATTCCAATTCAGATATCAATTTTTTGAATCAGGTTTTCAAGTATGAAGATTTCTACGGGACCAATAAGTAATGGATTAATGGAAAGGAAATTTAATATTTTTCACTGAATGAAGGATACAAATCGGAAGTTCTGAGAGTTGATCTCACCATTTACGACAAAAAAAGTATATTATTCAACATTTCTACGTTTTCAGTTAACATATCAAATATCGTTTCATAAAAATCTGGTCTTTTCATTTTATCTTCCACGAAAAGCTCTGGTTAATCTGATATTTTGTATGGCTTCTTTCAGGGTTTTATACAACGAACTGCATGATACTTCATTATGTCTGGCTAGATCTATAAGCGATCCTATAGACCGTTCCTTTATGTAACACAAAATATTCAATTTCTGTCTGCTACGAATTTGTTCAAAATATTTAGAATAGTTTTCGCACAAGGTAAGGCCTTTCAGGATAATTGGCATAAAATATGTCCCTATTCATAACCCTTCCAAAATTGTTATTCCGCTGATACCATGTTATCATTGCCACCATTCCATCTTTATTGTACCCGCTTTTAATAAAATTTCTACAATTTAATAAAATGCATTTAATATGAGGCTGACTGTGACTAAATTATTAAAGAAATATTTGATATAAAGAGATGCTTTTTTCTTCCCACAGTTGTCTAGTTTTTGGGAAGCTCCCGTATGCAGAACAACGTGCTTAACATCAACTCCGCGAAATACGATAGAACCGTACAAATCTCAAAATTATCGCCAAAACGAAGAAATAAAATATAGCGAAATTGTTTGCGAAAAGGCGCAAGACATACCTATCTTAATTATACGGTAGTATTATTTTCGTAATTTGTTACAATTACGTTTTACATTAATTATATGAATAAGAAAGGGAAACATTAAAAAAAGGATATTAAAATCCACTTATCTAAATGAGAAAGGGGCATTAAATTACGTTAATTTAGATAAGACAGTTGAAGTAATGTCCGGGGATGTCTCCTCTGTCGTTTAAAAACACCCACTTAGGAAGACAAAAAAAGAATAGAATAAACAGTGTAATTAAAAAATCGTATCCAAGATTTTTGTAGTGTACTATTTTAAGTTATTTAATAAATAATAACATGACGTAAGATACACGACTTACATAATAATGCGCATTCATTTAAAATGAATTATAATGAATTTATTTGTGCAAGTATCTAATTAAAAAATAAAGTAATAACCGAATCTGATGCGATTAGTGCTAAATGAATGCATTTGTCTTGACGATGTATTGTCCTATCAGCTGCTGCAACAACTGTTAATCTAGAATTGAAAGTTGCGTGGGTGCTGATGCTGTTGGCAAGTAGTATCAAGGCTATATCTATTTAACGCTCAGTGACATAAAATTTATTGGTTACAATGCATTTTTAAGTAAATTTTTTCGCTTCCTAAAAATTTTCCTTGACGTGTTTTCTAGGAAAATAATTGAACAGTGGTAATGGTATCTGTATAAATCGAAATTCAAACCTGTAGACAAAAATAGCGTGGGTAGGTCTGCGGGGTGTGCATGAGCTCCGATTGTAAGGACCCTCGTTACTTCCCTAGAAAATTAATTACTTTTAGTCTGTTTTGAAAAACTGGAGCATTACTTTTAGAGAACAAAACAAACGATGAAATCAGAGCTTACGGGGACCAGTCTCCATCGTTTGCAAGCATAAAGCGATCCACAACGTAAGTTAACATGGTCGGTTTGATGAACAACCTAATGGATCTAAGTAGTAAGCGATGGAGTATCAGATAATTATCAAATAAAAGTGTGCGAAACAGTAGAGGTTCTAAGGGGTGTTTAAATATTATGCACAAGATGGGTACCGCGTTTGTTGACGACTGATTACAAACGTGCAGAAAACGCACTTCGGCGGCTAATTTAGCGGAAGTAAGACATAATCCGAAGCATTCTCTACACCATCATGCATCCAAAATGACGCAGCATTCGAAGCAATTGACTGAGATTGGTGCAATTGCTCCGAAGATAACGATAACTGTATACTCTACCAGAAAGGTTAGGACCACTGCTCTTTGGAACTGCAATGAAATTCTTTTATCGATGATCTTATAGAGGTAATACAACATAAAGGGTCTAATAAAAAAAAACTGTTTTTTCTGCAGAACAATGCACGTATTCATACATCAGCTGTTTCAATTGCGAAAGTACATGAACTGCTTCCACATTCGCCCGTATCCATCAGTTTTGGTCAAATATCAACCTAGTTTAACCGTCAAGTGCTATCGTGGGGTGTTTCGGAACCCCAGAGGTCATTTTTTTTAAATTTTTTCTAAAACTATTTTTGTCACATTTCTAAGGTTCCAGGTATTCGCCTATGCAAATGAGATATGTAATATAGTGTAATTTATTATTTACCATATTCTACAGTTTTAGCAAAAAATAGCTTTTGGGGTGTCTCAACACCCCACGATAGCAATTACGTTTGTTTTTTTCAAAAATAGCGTAGTGTATTCTAACCAATGATTTAGAATTTTATAGTGATAATAGCCCTCGTCCTCTTTTGGGGAAATCACAGATGTTGTTGTGCATGTAAGTATAGGGGATTCACTTATATACGTTCCAATTCGGCGATTTTTATTATAGTACCTACATGTACAGGGGATTCACTCATTTATGTTCGACTTCGGTGATTTTTTACAAATCAAATAGTGGCATTGTAAAATGCGCAGAATGCTTACAAAGGTAAATTGTAAGAAATTTATAAAAATCTGATTACATGAAATAACACATTACATGTTTTTTGTCAAATAAAATGTACGCCTCACAACGTCATTGTCAGAATTTTTATGTGAAATGCTAATGGCATTTTCTTTTACAGGGAGTAAGACCATAGTTTCCAGTAACAGAAAAAACCAAGACATCTTAACAATACAGAACACAATTTTGTAAAAAGAAAAAATTGTACGAAGAAATACTTTTTACATAATTTTTATGAATGTAACATTTCCTCCTAATTTTCTGTTTTGCTTTAAATAAAGTTTTGTTTTTCCTTACAACAATCGCAAGATAAAGGTCTAGTTATTACACTGTGGGTTTAAAAGTGAAAAAAAAAAGATAACTAACAAAAAAAAGCTAAATTTAAAGAGTGGGGTGTAAAACACCCCACGATAGCAGTTGTGTTACCTGAAAACACGATAGTACTTGAGGGTTAATAAAGTTTCTATGTTACCCAGCGGCGATGCATGATGACGTAACGGAGAGCTGCGCACGACAATTCCACTTCCTCGTATATTTCCGTTTCATAGTACACTGTATACAATATGCAAGGAAAATACACGAGGAAGTTGAATCGCCGTGCCCGCCCGTCCATTACGTCATCACCCACCGCCGCTGGTTTTAATTGTAAATTTCAGTTTATTAAAGCTGTTAAGTACATCCACTGTACTTTGAATTTTGTCATGGAATAAAACAATCAAAAAGTCGTCCACATATTGAAATACACAATGAAAATCAAAGCCAATTGAAACCTTAATGTGGTGTAGCAAAGTGCTCATAACGATTTAAGTAATAGGAGAGCGGATCGGGACGTCTATAGGGCAACTTTTTGAGAAAAGAACTCATCATTAGATCAAAAATAAGTTGAATTAAAGGGGAAAGTAGTAATTTCCGAAAAGAGAGTCAAGGTAATGGAAAGAGAAATACCGTCAAATGAAGTTAAAGCAAGACCAGGGGACAACTGCAAGTTGTTAATTTTAGTAGCAAGTTGGAAACTGTCTATGATTCTGAAGGTGTTAAAGTCTTTAAAAGCAAAATCTATAATTTTAGAAACAAATTTCGAAAGTTGTGTAGTTGGTGAGTTAATACAAAATATAACCGGTGGAAGTGGATTATTAGCTTTGTGAATTTTTACGAAACCATAATATCTAGGTGCCACTCCCATATAAGTTACTATGCTTTTAGCAACATCTAAACTAAAGAATTATTTAGTTTAGTAAATTTAAATGTAGGAAATGGATAACGAAGGCCATGTTTCAACGTTAGAGGGAAGTTCCATCGACTTTTCTAGATGAAAATCTTTCTATAAAGTAACGGTGATTTTATTTTTTTTTCAACTGCGGTGATTCAAAGATGAGGATGTCGTTTTAAATACATTCTTGTTTCTTTTTTCTTTGAGGCACTAATAGAAGGACCAATATTTAACGGATTACGGGAAAAGTTGGCAGTCAAGTAACTGGTTCTGGCTTTGACTCTGTCCTTAGTGGTCAAAGGTAAAGCTTCAATGCAATGTTCAACTTTAGACAACAGTCTACAAGTGTTAATGGTTCTCAAAGGATAGATAAGGTAAAATTCCTAACTCGATCCGAAAATGTAAAGTTAGGCAAATCAATGATCCATTTGGGATCATTACATTTATAAAAATACGTTTCTAATTGGTGGAGTCTGTTGATGACGTTACATTTCATCAGTTACGTAGTACTCCGGTACTTTTGTTCAACTTTCTAAATCTTTAAGATCAGAAATTAAAGCTTTCTGTCAACCTTGTATATCGTCGAATGGTAAAATATGCTGCTGCACTGCCCTTGTGAAGAATATATTTATAGAATTGCCCCAACTTGGACTTCTGTTCGAAGGTAAATTTATCGTATTTATTACATTGTTAGAGAAAAGAAATATGATGTGTAAAGAAGGCAAAGAAACAAATATCTCGTATAAAAAAGGGCAACGAAGCGCGATAGGCGGTGTTATTCCAATCTTTTAATCGGTTACTACATCTTGAACTCGAAGCGAACGACTTCGGTCTTATTTATTATATTACTGGACGAGGACGCTCTGGTTCGAACGAGGCATTTAATCGATAAATTATGTCTATTTAATAATATTAATCGCTCGTTCGGGTGTTGGACGCTGTGCGCGTTCTGCGCCAGTTTATCTGCGGGAAAACGAAAACGCGCGGTAATGAAGACGCGGAACGTGCAACCCATGTTATTAAATAAGAACTAGATCGGTCAGGATAAAACTTTAAATACAACACAGACCGCCAATTACACGGCGATAATCTCGAAAACTCTAAGTCTAAATCCCCACAATTAGTATTCAACAAATACACCATTAAATTGTAGCAGATTCATAAATCAGGAACGCGATCGACTGGCCGCCACATAGTCTGTGGCCGATGCCGGCATATAGTACCTAATGTCGACCTTACGTTCGTCGGGTACGCCGTGCAAGTATCTCGGGTCTCCACGCTCGGTTGCCCAGCTCCGTGCTTACAAATTGTGTCCGCTCGTTTTATGCATACATGAACTATTGTTTATTATTTTTCGAAGTCGCCGCTTTTTTTTGCTTCTTTTAAGTCTGCTATGTTCCACCACCACCTGAGCTATAGTTCGTTCTTTCGCGTAAAGTTATATATATGCATTAACCGGGAGAATCTTTATAGAGTTCGCCATCCTATAACTTTGATGACACTACTAAGTTCTTCGGACTATCTACATATTACTAGCGAACGGCAAGTCAATAATACGCTTATGCTGCCATATTCATTTATGTGAAAATAATTTAACGTCTAGGTCCTGAAAAATCTCGAAAACTATTTTTGCATAAAATTAATTAGGGAAGGTGCAATACATCAGAAAATGCCGAGAAAAAAGAAAGAAGAAAATAACTAGAATCATTTACGGCAAAAGCAATGAAATGAGAGAAAAAACACACTACCTACGGACTGCCTCTCCGTCATCATCAGTGTGGTTTCGAGAGTGTGTTTTACTCGGCCTGGCACCGAAATTATGTCAATGTAAGGCATTATTATTTATTAAATTATGTAATAGGCAAGAAACGTTACTTCTGCCATCTAGATAGTGTTGGATTAAGAAATTGTAAATTTATGAAAAAAGATAAGTTTGAAATCATTTCATCGTGCCTGTCTTTAAGCCTAATGGTTTTAATAATAATGTGTATAATCAATAGTAGACTTATACCTAATTTGGGTGTCGGGTTTACATATTCATTTCTCATTATTATAAACAAATGTAGTCTATTTCTTCTGATCTTGAGCCAGTTGTTTTACTTCTATTCATGTTTTTCTATTTTTTCACTAATCCTCCCTACTACATTATCCCATGTTTCTTTTGGTCTTCCTCTGCTCCTTTCCCCTTGGGTTCAAATTTCGTATACCTTCCTTACTGGAATATACTTGCCCATCCTTTGCAGATGACCACAGCAATGCAGTTATCGTTGCTCAGAAAGTCTTGCAGTGATTGTGTTCATAGGTTTTCTCTAATTGCGACATTTCTTAACCTATTTCTTCATTATTATTGCACTTGTTACTCTTTTTAGCTACCACATTTCAATCGTTTGCAGCTCATTCTTTTAACGTGGACTCAGTAGCCAAGATTTTGGCACTTTCCTTTTATTTATTAATTTATAGTTGTTGTGGTTTCTTCATACGTGCATTTGATTAGATTGATCATCTTGTTACTAACAATTTCTTTCTTTAATGTGTTCTAGATTTCTTTTCTTGGTCCTCTATCCATGTACATAAACGCAAAGTATGCCTTATTATTATATGTTAGAGTCTTGTTTATAATTTTCTTGATTGTGAAGATATGGTCTTCAGTGTTTCTCCCTTTTCTAAATATAATATAATAAATATAATATAATAATTTTTCTGCAATTGCTACAATCTTTCCGTTGCTTGACAACTGATTTTCAACCGCACCGCACCGACTGAATTGGTTCAATATCGACTTGTCACTCAAGTGTTTACTGCCAAGCATAGCTTAATTATCATTCCCCGATTATCGACCAGCGCTTAACCGATTTTGCCGAACTAAAGCCAACGTTACAAAAGTACCATTGGTCTTGTATACCTTACTGACACTCGATCGACTATGGCTAACTGTTACGGATATTGCACGCTGTACCAACTGAAGGCCAACCGCTGCCAATAAGGTTTAAAAAGGCGACGGTGCAAACTCACTCTATAGTTCGGAAGTTTAGTCGAATACAGTGGGAATTTTAATATTTATGAAGTAACTGTTTCTTCCTACGTATTATGTTAATTACAAGTTATAACATATAAACTCTTACAAGGTTACGCATTTCCCAGTCGGCCATACATGATCAAGAATCGAGATTTCGATAATTATAAGCGAAATAGCATAGTCATCACCACGCAAGTGTGTAGCGAAGGGTGGCGGCGTACATTTTGTTACAAAACTTATTGCTAATACTCTAGAAAGTTCCTGTAAGTTTTGAAACAAAATTTAGTCACATAACGCATGAGTAGTTTGCAAATTAAAACTATTTTGGAATACAATTTAATTTATAAACAGAGGACTTATGTTAATGAAGATAAGTTATCAGTTAAAATATAAAGAAATACAATATTAATGCTAGTTCCGGAATTTCTTGTGAAACAAAGGTATTATTAAAACTGCAAAGAAACTAGGAATTTTCCAGTATTTTAGTGTTTCTTGTTCAAGCTTGGTAGGTTTAGAAGTATGCTACATGACATGGAAGCTGCACCAACACCAAGAAGGGATGTGAATTTTTTGACCCAACTGAGTAGAAACATATACAATTCAAAAGTAATAATTGATTATAACTTTGTTGCGATGGTCGAAATGGCCTTAACTAAGACTGCCACTTTACCCAACGGCATTAAGAGATCGGTTCTCCGGCACCAGGTTAATCGTTGATCTATGGTTCAGTAATAAAGATTATTCTGTGACCATTTTCGCTGGATCAAGGCTTTCAATAATCCTATCGAACACGTGTTGTGTTACCACTTACGGTTCAACAACGACGACAACGTTTGGACTCAGACTATATTTAATTTTCTGCCTTACAGCATGTGGGACTAGGTGTCAGTTGGTGTTCATCGGAAGCATCATGAATGTTCAACGTTACGTTAATGAGGTGGTGGAATCTCATATTTTTGATATCTTCAGCAGTTGGAAGACTTATTTTTCCAGTAGAATAATGCCCGTCTTCATATCTTACCGTGCCATCCTGATCTCCCGACCTCTCGCCAAACGAATAATGTGGGCATTATGGGAAGAAACCTGAGGAACATAGTGAATCCTCCGCAAATACTGGAAATCCTTGAATATGAATTGCGGGTAGGGACGCCATATCCCAAAAGGCAACAATCACCTACTGGAATCAGTACTACGGAGAGTGAGGCAGTATGAAAGTAATGGGATGGATCCAACTCATTATTAATAAAAATAAAATTAAATTGAGTTAATCTTTTTTTTGTCTTTTGAATTATAACAAACTATTACCTTTGAGTAGTTATATGTTTCTGCCAAGTTTGGTTGAAAGATTCGCACACATTCTATTGTTCTGGTGTTACAATTTTCATGGCACCTAGTATGTAATTGCGAAACAGCTAAATACACGATGCGAATGGTATAATTTAATGAGAAGAATGAATGTTTCTCGAAACGCATTTCGCTAAACATGCGTACCGATTGCTGAAATTCCAGATTAACGTCGTCTCGTCTATATATATGTATGTACGTACGTAGCCAATCAGTTTTAAATCGATAATTTAAATAAATATTGGCCCTAAGTAAATAGCCGCTCCGTAAATGACTTAATAAGGTATCTACCTAAAGGTGAGTTCGTACATCTTGCTGTATCGCGATCCCGAAAGCAATAACGCGTAAATTTCGCCGGCGCAGTTTCCCATCACATCGCATTTACGACCGCGAATTAATATGTGACCCCGTAATAGTTAAACAGCGTCATTATCGCCATTACATTAATGGTAACATATGCACGCACCGATCAGCAATAAATAAAGTTCGCCGCACATCAGTACGAGAGAGTAACGTACCCATCTAATTGAAACCCTTCGCGATTTCGTCGTTTCTTTCCTCTTCGCGGCTACGCGAAAAACTGCACAGATTGAGAACATAATCGTATTTACGACCTTCTCTCGGTAAAATTTACGACGTTCGAGTCCATAATTATTCCATACCGGACTCTCTTTCGAGATCCGAATGAATAAATCGCAAATGTACAGCCGGTCTCCGGTCGGGAGGCGAAGCGAAAGGCGAATAATATTGTATATGCACACGGCGCGGGAAGATCGCCGGCATAGAAGGAAAAAACTAAAGTGTATGTATCCGTGATCATGTAGAACATAATAGCACACATCGTACACGCAGCCTTATACACAACAGCCTCGATTGTATTGTAATGATTATGAACGCGTGATACTGGACCGAGCAAAAGTCAACAACACATGCATACCTCCTATACAAACAGAGTTTTCCTCACGATCTACAAAAATAACTGGTGCATAGATGTCGGTATGATATAGGTTCTGTTGCCGATGTCGATAGAATATGAAATGCGAAGCAAAACGACCACGATAAATAATTCTACTTATATCCGTACAACGTGCAGCAACTTTTTCTTTGATATCTTAAAGAATACGTATCAAGTAGATCTTTAATCTAGTTAGTATTATGCAGCATACATGTACATACATCCAGCGCATGGTTAAAAGAGAAATTTAAAGGAAACGCTTTCAAGCGGAAAATATTTAGAAGTTCTACAATCTAGCGAATAATTAAGAATACAACAGGCAATCGTAACTTTATCAATAATGGAAGGTAGATTCATCATGCGCTATAAACACGTTCAATGAGTTCTTGGTGTCGTCCGCGGAAAATACTGCTTCGGCCCTATCCGGTAACGATTTTGACAGTAAGATAAAAACCAAATTCACAGTCTATGTTGTTCACTTGTGCTGAAATGCATGATATAATTAATAAGCTCAAGAACAAATTTTCTTCTGCACTTGGTGATTTAACAGCCGTCATTATGAAAGAATTAAAAATTTGTGTGACGTATTAACTTACCTGGAAGACACGGGTTTTTTGCTCTCGGGGTTTTTCCTGATGTTCCAAAGACCGCCATTATTATTCCTATACATAATACGGACAGTAATAATTATCGACCTGTGGTCTTGAAGTCATGTATCTCAAAAGCAATGAAATATTGTATGTTGGATCGCTTGAACAGTTTTCTGGATAATCACGGTGTTAGAACTGATTTCTAGCATGGTTTCAGGAGTTCCGAAACTGCAAATATATGGTATTAGAGGTGCAGTTGTAACTTAGTCTGTATCATATCTTTATAATGGAATCCAGGATAGAATTAGAATTAAACACATCTCAGCAGAAGGAGAAATTAAAGACTTTAAATCTCCTATTGTCCTTTGTCCTACCAGCCAAATAGGCACGCCGCAAGTATCTGTTTTGGGACCAGTGTTGCTTAGCTTGTATGTTAACGACATAGTGCTATTCCTTTGTGATATCCATTTAACTATATATAGAAATGGCATTTCACTTTTAACAACGAATGAACACATAGAATACATTTGTAGTGGTCTGATTGGTTTGCTCATAACAAACTCTCTAAATTTAGAAAAAAACTACTTACTTTTTTACACACAAAGATGCTCAAGAATTGGAAAATTATCCATAGACCAAGTACAATTAGAGCAACACAGTTCCACAAAATTTCTGAGTGCCGTCATTGAAGATAATCTGATATGGAAAGAACATTATCACGTATTAACTAACAGACTCTTTTAAGTACTATGTCCTTTCGCTGCATTAGATCACAGGTAACGGTGGAGTGGTTTCTGGTGGTGTATTATGCGGAATTCTATTCCTGTTTTTGATACGGAAAGCTGTCGGCAGGAACTCATTTCACTGGGTCTTGTCGACCTTCGTTCCGTAAACTTAATTTATTGCATTTACACAATGGAAATAGCTGTTTATGTGCATCAGAGCAAACACACCTTCAGCCTGAATGCTGAATATCACCAGTACCTCACAAGGAGGAAGGATCATTTATGCACCGGGGAAATATACTTACTCCTACTAACTTGAAATAAAAAAAATGTGGGGATCAGAGCTTATAATTACTTGCCCAAAGGAATTAAACAAAACCACATAGTTTGGCGTTACCGCAGCGATATTAAAGGGTTTCTTTAATACTATTGTTTTTGTAATATGGCCGAGTACTTCACTAATTAATAGGTATTAGTCCTCATCTACTGTAGCAGTTATAAGTGACTGTTATAATTTGGCAGCTGTAAATTTACATTTGTAAGTTTCCTTTATTTCATTTGTATTTTCTCTGTACTTTTCTGAATTGTTATAGTTAAAATTTGTTTCTTTGGGATAGTAGGTCTAGTCTTTTTCTTTTTTGTTGATATAAAGGAAAAATCCTTTATTTTCTATATATTATTTTATACTCTTTCTATATTGTTATTTAAATTTTTATTTTTTTAGTATATTCAACATTTCTATTATATTCTTTCTTGATAATTAACTTCCGTTTTTAAAATTTCTTAAATTATTAAGGTTGAACCACGTTTCGACAGCTAAGCCATCATCTTCAGCAGCAACACTGAACGAGTTCAGATTGTGGTAAGGGGTGTTTCATATAAAAGTACATCTGGAAATGTTTATTAAGAGAATATTAAAAGCAAGGAAAAGGAGATAATTAAGCCGAATTTTACAAAAACTTTGCAAACAAAAAAAAACAATAAAAAAGCAACCGGAACTGTAATTAGAGGGGAGAATATGTTTTAAAATAAAATCTTTTACAGATAAGTTTGAAATTGTTGAAAAAATAATCAACGAAACGTAGCAAGGAGAAAATAATATATTGAAAATAAAGGTTCTTTTTATACCAAGAAGAAAGAAAATATTAGACCTACAATCACAAAGAAACAAAACCTAGCTTGTTAGTTAAGATTTGTTGAGTGATTTTGTCTGATTTTTATTAATTATTATTATTATACGACATATATGCCACAAATTAGTCGATTAGTTATCACACCCCGCAGATATGCATTGATCATTATTAGCTCATTTATTTCTCTAGCTAATTTAAACCATTACTCGATCCTTGTAGCCCTCACAGATAGGTTGTACCCCAAAAATGGTCGATTCAGAAGCTAAAGGAAATTGTGTTATTATTATGCCAAAGCACTCATTCAGTCACCACACTTTCATCGAAATCTGAATTTTCGGGTTGTCAGTGTTCTCTTGTAAATTGTCCAAATAAGTATATGTATATTTTAAGACATTTATGACAGGCTTTTTACGAAGTAATACCTAAAACAGAGAGAAAACCCAAGTGTTACACCCATAGAGATAGAAAGGTCAAGTTTATTATACGTATTATTTTCGAAAGGGATCATTATCTAAAAAAATTCATTAATTTCTTGAACGGTGTGCATCTTTAGCTCAGATAAAAAAAGATCTTTACATGTGCAGGTATATTCGTGATTGATAGAAAAAAGTGACATTGAAATGACGAACCCATTGCCGTCAAACCTCGCCTTTACGTGATTCCATCGGCATACGGGAAAACCCAATATCACAACTTAAACATTCACCCATTACTGTAATCATGCGAACATGCACATAGGGAAATATCTCGCAGCAAAATTGGACGATTTATACAAGATACGTAGACGCGAGCTCTTTCAATAACAATTAGAAGCTGCGCGATACATATGAGCACGTAAGCATGAACGTGTGTGTACGTAACGTATGTACACATGTGCAATATGAGCGCTCCCAATACATAAACACCTGTTCGTGCAGTCGCTTGCGATGGCATTTAGATTACAGAGAGCAGGCGGAATAACATAATGAGATTTATTGTTAGGAACTTTATTAAATAACTCTAGATGTTACGAGCATAAATGTCATCATAATAGGCTAATGTATGAGCTGCTCATTACTTTGCTTTGATGTACGCGTCGTCTGTAAAGTACGAAATACAGGGTGAAATTAAGAGGGACTCAGGTTCGAGCTTTAAACTTCTACACACTGAATTTTACTAATTAGATAATCGCATGGAAAATCTCGAAGCGCTTTGTTTTGAATAGTTTCCTTAATTTAGAAACGAGCGCCAAGCATTATATGAATGGATGTTATCCGTATGTGTTGAAGGATATATCCAGTGAAAGTAAAAGTAATTCATAGTAGAGTGGCTACCTAATTAATGGGCATAATCTAGACTACCAAGACTATGTTCGTTATGAAACCGCTTCTGGACCGATCATCGACGTAGCATAGACAATTATAGGGAAATCGATTCGTTCTGAAGATCCGAAAACTGGATTTTTTTTTTACTTTTGGGACATTAAAGAAATGGTCCAATGTAGATTGCATTTCTTCCTTCGGATTATTACATTATATTATCGTTGCTGAGATCCTGAACTCCATTGATCTAAAACCAGTTTTGATGCCATTTTAAAACCGTTGGTCTGCCTTCCCTGAAAAATCTTTATTAGCAGATTCGGCATTCCCAGTGTGTGTTCATTGTCCGAACACAAAATCCCTCGTGAAGGTGCATACTGTTCAATAACCGGTCACCCAACGTTTATGTATTTTGAAGCTTGTGGTTTTGTGCCTAGTGGTACAGTTGGTTGGCTAACGGTTGGCTTTCAGTTGGCACAATGTTAGGGGGAATATCCGTGACGGTTAATCACAGTCAGTAGAGTGTAAGTAAGGTATACAAAATCAATGGTACGGAGAAAATCGGTTAAGGGTTGGTAGACAATCGGGAAATGATAATCAAAGCACTTGAGCAGGTCAACGTTGAACAAATTCAGTCGGTACAGCGTCGGTTGAAGATCAAATGTTGTAAACATGGGACGTTACGGTCAGCAGACAACAATGGGTCAATTTTCAGAGGATGTTCGTTAATAAAGGTTGGTGCACAACAAAAGTAGATAGTTCGCCCAAAGATCAGATAAGTATACAAGAACGTCGCAAGTGAATGCTCGACCAAATGATCGTGATCGGGAGCCAACATTGCGCCAATCATCTGTACTACTAGGGATATAGGTTTCACTGCGGTTGTTACGAGGGCCAAGCGTATATTATTGAGAATAAAGAAATGCAATAGGCAAGAAAAACAAAACTTATACTCCATATCTCACAAGTGAGATTTAATTGTTGCAATTGCGTTAGATAGAACCGACATTTCTAATTTCATAAGTGAAATATGTTCGAATCGTGATTTATTATGAAAAAGGGTTTAAACCCTTATGAGGGCAAGGAAAGTTTATTCTTTTCTAAAATGGTGAGAGGTGACAAAACGTATGTCCCGTTTTTCAACCCATCTAACAGTCAAAAGAGTCGAGTAGTGGGTCTACAAAACAAAGAAACACCAATAATGACAAAAAAGCGGTGAGCTATGAAAAAAGTTGTGTATGCGGTGTTCATTAGAAGTACGTGCCCGATATGTGCAATTAAATTGGATGGACGAAAGCAATTACCTACACACCGAAAAATATTTGTCTGAGGTATTGAATAGGGTCTCCGTGAGGAGCATTATATTCCTTGACGACAACACGTCGTCACATACCGCGGCTCTTGTGATCCAATATTCGATTGAAACAAATATAAAAGTAATAGAACATCTACTGTGTTCGCCTGACTTGGCAATGTATGACGTTATGGTTGTTTTATGAGCTTAAAGTACATTTGCGAGGTACGAGATTTCCGTTTGGGAAAGAAATTGGTACGTTCGTAAGAATACCACAAGACGACTGATTGGCGGCCTTTAAGAAATAGAAGGAGGAAATGGTGAAATGTATTACTCCTTTAAACACATTTAAAATGAAATTACAAAATATATTAACCGCTTCTTTATTCTCAGTAATATCAGCTTAGCCTTCGTATTGTTACTGGCTTCGGACTAAACCTTAGCCACCTACAAAACCCATAGTATCCCCTCCTTTCGATCCTCTACCAGTTTACCACTCTTAATTGATGACTTATACAACCGAATAAGAGGATTACCTTTCACTCTTTTGTGCTCGCAAAAAATGGATAGTTCGTGATTTTTGTGCAAATGAGAAGGGAAATGCCCATGATTAAACAAACTTTGAAATTTATGAGGAAACTTTCTTTTATTGATTCCGTTGTATCGCTTTTTTACGTTTTGCATTTGGAAATATCATGTAATGATTATGTGGTTTTACGAGGAAATTTGGAAATTTTAAGTATATGTCATTTTCCACAAAGATTTTGCTTAATAATGTAGTTAGAACTACTCCAGTGTATCTAACAGATGGGACTTTGTTAGAAGCATACTTACCCAGTTCACCTATAGCTTCATTAGAGTGTATTTGGAAGTTAGCCCATATTGCTTAATACTAGAATCGCACAGAATAGTACCTACAATGATTGGTGGGGACAGATAATACTGCATCGATTGTGTATTAACCTAATTATTTCAAGTTAACGTTAATGCTGCTGCTGTTAGGACCATTATCCACTCAATAGCTTTGGTGAGTAAGTCTTAAGTATTGGGACAACCTAGAGAACTTAAAAGCAGACGAATTAGCCCGAGCAGGCTCGTCATTGTATGCTCAAGAAGTATATGAGCAATCTGAGCCTGACAGAGGAAACAGCATGTAGGTTCTGCCAGGCAGAAGAAGAGTGTGCCGTCCATAAGGCACTGGCAGGAGTACAGGTCTCAGAGATGGGCTCCGAATACTCAAAAGCCGAAACCTATCACTCACAAGACGACCAAATCTGGCAAAGAAAGCAAAGCTAATGTAATTGATCTAATGGGAGAGGAACCACAGTAGGTCTGAAAAGGTCGCAGTGGGATAGATCAAGAACCAAATCGGGTAGTAAACTAATCTAATTGAGACAAGCAGACAGAAGCATTTTTCATTCATTCATACTGTTTGGATTGGTCACCAACAGCCCAGGTATTTGAGTTTAATAATCTTTGTACCGTCCTTGGACGGAAATGAAACTCTCATTTTCATTCAAGCAGCTTAGTGTCCTCTGCAAAGACCATTACCTTGCCCAGGGGATAATTGACTACTTTCAAGGGTTTCACTAAACCCTCTCCGAAATGCTTCTGCCTAAGTACTTTCCATTCTTCACATAAACAGAATACATACAACTCGTCTCCTCTTGAAATGTGCATGCCCTACACCAAGGTTTGCTTACTCGACCTATGTTATATAGATTTTCTACCAGGAGTCACCAACCCAGTAACGGTCTTGATTTCCTTTTTGCTGCATTTAATTAGATTACAAGAAACTTAGTATCTCTATTTCCTACAAGTTTTTTTAGTATGGAGTTGAGCTACATTTCTTTGCATGTTCTTTATCTAGCCAAGACCAGATCTGCGTTCTAGCGCAGTTCCTTGTGATTCCACATACGGGTTCTGGTCCTATGAGAACCTTCCTGCATCCAGATCAAAGAGGGGCGTTCAAAAGCTAAGTAGCAAGTGTAATTTATGCAGCAGAAAATAAAGAGTCTGTGTACTTAAATATAATACAATGTTGTACAGGACGTCTTCTATTTGAAAGATTTTTCTTTAAATTGCTTAGGGAAGAAACTATCTTCTGCCCACCCATTAGGTAGACGCGTTGTATATGTAAGATTATTGCTACCGTAATCGTACACATGCGAATAAAATTGGTAAGCTAAACTTTGGAATATAGTAAAAATTAAACTGTATTTTGCATTTCCATATTACAAGAAAACCAGGTCAAATGCAAGTTAAAGATGTAAGATTACCATGCTCAAACAAATACTTTCAAAAGCAACGCTTTGGCGATGAGCGTGATAGCTCACATGCTATATTATCATTTACTGTCATTCATGTGTAGTTGTGTAAGTATAAATTTATAGAGCTCCATCTGCGTAGATTTATTAACTGAGCAATAAATTTAGGCGATTACATCGTAACGTTCAGCGTTTTTATCGTCGATATCAGATTGCATAATGTCTCTAAACAAATTTCACCTTCAATTAGAGCCCCATTTTATTAAATAAACCTATCATCATCACCGGTATTACAGCGAAGTGTCAAAGGTCAGGCAAAGTTTAAACGGTATTCAGCCGATGCACGTCTACATAAAATTTATTCGGAGTATTTCGCCTGCGGGCGTTGTTAAATTTAAGACAAAACATATATTACATTGTTTTCTTTCTACAATTATGTGTAGACGTGTCCTATCACGTTCTGTTAATTTTCTAGTTTTTTATCAACGCAAACGTATGGGTGTAGAGCGTGCAGAGCTTAGTATGTGGAAAAGGTGAGGCACATAATGCATTATAAGGTTGCACCAGCAGCGTTTATATTACGTACATGCGAGGTAGATAACAGTAACTTCATACCATCGATTTGTAAATATTTCAGTAGTTATTTGCAGTTCAGTAGAGAGTTCACTTGGTTGTTAACATTCGAAAAAGTTCCCTCTTATTGTTCTTTGTTTGCTTGTAAATATTTACAAGATAATGCCGTACATATAATTAAAGTACGAGGAGTTTTTTTTTTTTTTTTCATTTTCATGCTTTGTTTTTCCGATGATTATGCGCGCATTACAGGCTATATACGACGATTAAGATGGTATAGCCTCATTATTTGTATGTATTCGAAAATTGTTTTACTATCTAATTACTTTCACATAAGATTTACAGGATTGCTACCACGTATAAAGCAATAATAACAGCGAATAACGAAAATCAATAACACCTTAAGGATTCAAATTCATCAGATTTACTATTGTGTTACCCAGTAGCAAGAGTTTAGATCAGCCTGACGTCATAGGGAGCAATTTGGGGCTGTTGCCTGGTAAATGTTGAATGAGAATAAAATAACTTAACTTTACCTTGGGGATTATGTTTTGGTTTCTTTCAACGTAGCATCGCACTTTCCCGCCCAATATACCTCGCCCCTTAATACTCTCCGTTATTAATGGCAATTATCAACTAATTTCTCATTTCTACCTGAATCAGCTTACTTTACTTACAACAATTAATTTTACAAGCAAATAAATAGCTGCCATATTGGTGGTGCAATCAGTCTATCTGTATCAGAATTAACTATGAACACTCTCCTTTACCATGTTAGGAATAGCGTTGATTTTGAGTTTACCTTTATTTTTCAGTAAGCTGATTACTTACTATCATAAAATAAAGTATGCTTAACGTGTTAAATAGTTTCAATGATCAACTTAAATTTACTGTCGAAACCGAAATTAATATTCAAGTTCTGTTGTTACATAGTTATTACTATGTAAGTGTATATACCCTGTGGTATATACACTGTCTGCAATTAAAAATGCCACGCCCTTAAATTGTTACAGTATTGCGTTAAAATTTTATAAATGTCTGAGGTCAACATAAACGATTGTTTATCATATTGCATTAGTCCAGTTTGTTTTCCAGCAATTGCAAGAGCCAGATGTTCCGCACATCTTCTTACAGGAACGCCTGTTGCAATTCGATAGCTGCAATCCAAATCAGTAAAATGCGTGCAGTATGTTTAAGTAATCGTGAGTGATGCCTCGCAGACGAGAACATGCCACATTTTAGATTTTACTCAAAAAGTTTACATTCAGAAATAAAGTTAAAACTCAGAGACGTTTCTTTTTTTTCGATAAATGGGTAGAAGATAAAAATTTAGTTTTTTCAACATATATAGTAATAATTTATTTTCATTGAACCATTCCACCAGTTCCTTCATAACAATTTCAGTTTCTTATTAACTCTTTACGGGTTTCTCCAGGTATTGGGAGCGTAACGTCGACGACATCGCTAGATACAGAAACAGGCAGATCGTTAATGAAAATCAAGGACAAAAGGGGTCCCAATTTAAAACCTTGGGGAACCCCGACTGAATCGCTAACAACGCTTAACCTACGATATCTTATGCATTCGTTATCCGCCCTATACTTAATTTGAAATAAAGCCAACACATACCTACGTACACTACAAGCAAACAATTTTTCCAAAAGTAAGTCGTGGTTCACGATATCAAAAGCGCGAGATAGATCACAAGCTACACAGGCGACACATCTTGCAGTGTCTAGATATCTTAGAATATTGTCCATAATGTTAGTCAAGACAGTGGTGGTAGATCTACCCTTCACAAATCCGTGCTAACATGACGAAATTAAATTATATTTTGTTTTTAAACAAATACGTTCAAATGATAACGGAGTGTGTAGTGAAACAAGATGTTTTTGAATGTAAGTTTTCATGTAAATTTGTTTATATTGACCAGTCTATGCAATAAGAGTTAATGCAATCTTTGTTTGTAAATTTTGGTAAAAAAAATTCTAAAATTACACTTGGAGCTTATTTGACTATAAATTGTATCACAAATTGCTATAATTGTATCAGATAGTAGTATATGTTTTTCGTTGTAGCCATGAAATATATAATATTACATTACACCAAAGATATTGACATACTAAAGGAGAACTTAAAGAACAACTGTTATCCCCTATCAATAATATTCTATCCCCCAATAGCTCTAAGAATCTCACCGCCATCAGTAGCCGTGATTACGCTGACAACCTCACGAAGTGTTAGAAATGACATAAAAAATTGCAATAACGGATCCTTTAATTATTTTCTAAAAAATATATAAAAATATTATAATCGTCACCTACTCTATCTAGAACGTTTGATTTGCTACATCTTCAAATATTTAAATCGCACAATAAATCCTAAATGTATTTTCTTTTTCAGCATTTAACAACGACATGTTTTAATTTTTGGATACGTTAAACAAATTTTCGTAAGTACATTTTGCTGTTTGTATTTTTATATTATCCCGTAATTGTTTTTCGATAGATGAAGGCTTTATTCAAAGCTGAATATTTGTCAATAAAGCAATAAGGAATGAAATTTAGACAGACTTTCATCATTTTGCCTGTCCGGTTTTGTGATTAATGATTGATTAAAAAGCTTAATGGTTACGAATACCCGTTACCTCTTCTTACCTACATAAGAATAAAAGCAATTACTTAGTTGTACATAGGAACAAAAACCGGTTCAAACAACAGAACAATGGCAATTCTGCACGTTCCGAGAAACAGCTACTCAAGAACACAGTAAAAGAGACTGAACATCGTACATCTCCAGACAAGATTCAGTTACGGGAGTTACATGCTAAAGTAATCTAGGAGTTGCAGTGCCGAAGTAGAAAACCATTTGGAGCAATTAGATGCAGCTTCAAAGGGACATATAAGAAGGGTACATGGACAAGTGAGCAGTCGTCATATTTACCGAACAATGTGAAGATATCTACCGAGAGCAACCACTGCTACTAGCAAACACATGAGAAAAATGATCTATATATATATGTTATATAGATATTGGTGTGCATGTCACAACAATTGATGTGGTGACTACTGCAGCATGATTGTACGACCCACAGTTAAAGCTATAAAAAAAACTGGCGCACTTTGATCGTGGTAGTTTTTACAACACCGGTTGTGTGAATTACATGAATTTGCTAATTTGCTGTACATTAAAGACCACGTGATTTATCATTTGCATTTACGAATTGAGGATGTAACTTTTAATTGAAGGTAGTGGTTTTAGTGCTGTTTGAACCAATAGGATATTTTCCTTCCTAATTTACAGGAAAATTTCTAGATCCAGCGTATAAAGGTATGTACGCATATGCAATAAGAATAATATCCTGGTATATTAATTGTAACATGTCGGTTTTGTGCGGTTATCTGATAATAGTGTTTCACTTTTAAGTAATATAAAGGGACATTTTTCAATTTTTGCGTCTTTCCAACTCCAGCAAATATTTAATTATCAAGAATGTGTAACGTACGTAATTAAATCCGTCCCAGCTAAACGGACTCCACACAACAATCTACGTAGAAAGGGCCAACGCAGAGGGAAAGATGCTAGAGGGAATCGTCCTCCACGTTTCTCCGATTTTATGTATTTTTAATCATTAAGATATCGATTTTATATTACTTTTCCCTCCGCCGTCCTCCTTAATCGTTATAATTGCTTTTAAGTTCGTTCCTATAAATTTCATGTGCTTAGTTAGTTCTCTTCTCTTTCGTGCGGAGGCAGCGGCTGACTGCGTTTATTTAAGGAAAATTGTTTTTCGCTTGCTTTTTCCACACTCGCCGTTCATTCGTCTGACGATGGCGGGGGGATGGAGGCGGCCGCTACACGTTCCAGGACACGCTTCGCTCCGTGAGTGTTGCAAATAATTATCGACACTTGGAAACACGAATGAAAAATTCATCGGACAGCGAAATTTCCGCTAAATTTGTTTTAGCGAAAATTTCGATATAACCATGAAGATAAACAATTTACTTTGACAGTTGTGTAGGTATGGAATAAATATCGTTATGTAAATATGAAATGAGCTTGCAACATATTAGATAGGCATGTACATCAAGCCGGTAATTGCGGCCGTTTGGTCTCTAATGCTTAAATTCTTTTATATAAATTTTATCTGTTCAATGCAACTCGGATCTAATATCAAGCTATACTTATCGATGTAGAATAGGATATTTTATTCATCCAGTCGACCACAAAGGACATGTCAATAGAAAAGTAAAATTAAATTTTAAGTAACCAAGAGCATTTTATTTAAAATAGTTTTAATGTTTAATCGATGAATAAAGCGCTAGAGGGCTCAACTAATATGGGAAAGTAGAAAAAGCGTAATTTCTCGAAAAATTCAAACGGAATGGTGGATTGATATTACTGTTGGCCACGTGATGTTGCATAAATTTGTTGTAATACTTAACTGGGTACTTGATGTACCAATCACAGGGTCATGCTGGAAGACCTGCCCCACGCGAAATAGAAGGCGATAACGGCAAAATTTTAAAAATTTTCGACCAGATCTATAGCAGCACAAGATGGAGTACCTCACTGCAAAATATGGAAGACTACGCGACAAGAACACACAAGGAGTACAAGCGTTACGACCACAACATCATTCCATAACAGCTGAATTTTGTCAATGGCCTTCACATCAATGAAAATTTTAATCATTATTTAGTTATGCTTATTTTAGCTTATTTTAGTTGCCGACAAAGCTATGTTTTAAAAAAAAATGGATTTAACCATTTCCGGGTACTAGAAAATTCGCACGTTATGAGAAAAACTCATTTTCATCATAGAACTTTAGTTAAGGCTGCTGGAATTAAATGGTATGCTTGTCGGACCATATGCTTTTCACCTTGAATGAAAATTATTTTTTTCAAAGAGGAAAATGAAGTTACTTAAGAATATTGTAATAGTAAGAACTTTTAGGGAAATAAAAATCTCTTTAATGGTAAGATTCTTTATGAACATTAAAATATATAACACATATAACTCATTTTCTTTAGTAAACTCGATAAGTAATATAATCTCGAAATCCCAATAAATGTGAATAACCATCCATTTGCATTTTAAGAATCCTCGATAATATGAGGTACCATTTATTTTGAAACTACCGCAGAACTCACATTAATATTTTCGATACATTGAGATATCCAAGAGATGGATGCAAACTCCTATTTTTGCTCAAAGATGGAAGTTAGTTTTGATTCGTTTATATTTTTAGCTTTCAAAATTTCGGTCAAAGAATGCTGCGACATTTAGCAAGTTACAAGGCAGTTAGCATATATCTCGATTTTTCCCAATCCATTCATACTATTTACATACATCTCCTTCAGTACCGGTAATAAGCCAGTATTCATTCTTAATCAGACATAAATTATAAATTGAAACGTCTTAATTCTATTCTTACGTTAAAGCAGACCTTGTGAATAAAATACGAAAGGAAAATTCAAATAAAACCTCCGTTAATTAGTAATGTATAGCGATCATAAAAGATTCACGCATTATATGAATCACATACGTCCGATTTAAAATATTCCATTATTAACGCGTCCCTTGCAGACGACGAAAAGAAGTAAGTTGCCCAACGTACCACGGAACATCAATGTTTCACATAATGCATATTAATGAACTCGCTTTTCCTTCAATCGATAATTTGTCAGGCAGCAATTAGTAACGGATAGTTAGCAATAGTATGAATGGGAACGGCTAAATTATTGAAACGTAAACTAGTATATTTTCAGTAATAATTCGGATCGGAATGATGGAGTCATATTTGGACAAATTTAGGAAATTGAAAGTTCGTAGTCTGCGGCACGAAGTGAGGATGAGAAAACAACTATAACCTGTTAAAATTGTTTACTTGGAGTACCTTATAGACGCTACAAGCCGATGTAAATAAAAAATTTCGCACATGTATTAATAAATTACACTGAATGAGAATTTACGAGTTTAACGTGCGTCAATCATCAATATTTCGTTGAATTGTATAGCACCGCCTTCATATCCGAAGGAATATGTATCAATACATAGAAATGGCAAATACATACCTGTGCAAAAGTAAATGATGTAGCTTTATTTCGAAACAGAAGTTATGTAACTGTTTGGTGTCTTGACTTAGCCTTGATCTATGAATAGTAATGGAGACTAGTAGCACAGAGACTGGTGCCGGAATTTACGGGATTAGACCAAAAATAGCTAAGTCACTAAGCCTAACTCAAAACTCGATGGTATTCCAAACCGAAATAACGGCAGCGCTGGTGTGTTTTGAAGAATTATCGATGTACCGCTATCTATTCCGACAGTCAAACAATGCTAGAAACACTGAACTCCACTCAAGCGAAGTCGAAATTGAGGTACCAGGACACGAGAGCCATCGAAGGAGTATCAAGATAGATGAATTAGCTCGAGTAAGCCCAACAATTAGTGACACAAACTCAAGGCGGTAGTTAAACCAACTACTAAACCATGGAAAGATAAGAAATCTGAAGACTGGTTGAAAAGTGTTTCAGGTCGGAGAGAGACCAAGCAATTTTTGATTAGACCCAGGAATAGGTTTACACGATACTTATGAATTAAAGACAAAGGATTGAAATAATAGTAGACCTTCTAACAGGACATCGTCCGCCGAAAGAAAAAAGGAAACAACTTACAAGGGCAGGGCCTCGCAGCACATACTGCGCACAGTATTAGGAAGAATACGGTTCTTAGAAATGTGCTTGGAGTATCCAACAGCCGAAACTTACGTAGAAGGATCATTACCAAGGCTGCTAAATTTGGTGAAAAGGCACCATAATATTTCTTTCAACTAATGAATTTTCTTTCTTATACATAAAAATTAGGTAAATTTAGTTTAATGCAATGTAAGTAACTGATTAGGTATTAGGTATCATTTATTTATTCAAAAAACCATATGTATACACGACGAAATATAAAATATTTAATATAATAATAATTAGCTCATTTAAATAGTTCTTTAATTCATACTTGAATATTATTTTGTCACTAGTAGATCTATTGGGGTATGTTTAATTGCATTCATTTAACCGTAAAAGGAAATTATATTTCTAATGTAGGTACGTATATGATTTTGAAGTAGTATATCCTAATCCTTCCTAATTTGTTCTTAAAGCTTAAGTGTGTGAACTAAATATCGAATCATATTATTGCAGTTGAAACTAAACGTCTTCTGGGTTTGAACCGTGTCATGTCGTTTTGTTAAACATAAAAGCTCGACGTTCTTCCCGCAATCGTATGGGGCTACTTCAGGGGAGGGAAAATTGGTAGGCAACAGTTAGCAAGTAGTTGGTCAAACGCTTCATATAGTTGCACAGAAAGAAAGTATTATTCTTGACTTAACGCAAGTTAAGCGCACGCTGTCGTGAAAATTGATGATTTTATCCAATGTGCTATTGGAAATACAATTTAAGACATATGTAAAAAACAATGAGTATATACACACAAATATCATTTATAGGAACGATTTTCACATAGGTATAGCATATTTTTCAGAGCAACATATCACTCTAAACACTCTGAATAGTGTTCTTAAAAAAAAGAGATTTTTTTTATGATTGCAGGATATCGTTGTGGAAAGTATTAAACAATATAGGTTTTCATAGGTTACAAAAAAGACGAAATGGGCCTTAATGGAGGTCCCACGTAGTACAATGAAGCGGATCACATTCTTACAACAATACATATATGCGCATCAGAAATGAGAATCCGCGTCAGTTTGTTTTTCTTGACGAAACCTGGATCTTTCAGGATGGCATCGTAGGAAAATCTTGGCAAAACGAAAGTAAAAAAGAAAATCGCTAAACAGGCTGTGACGGATTTATACCAGCAGCGGAACTAATACTTTCATTCAATAGCAAAAACTTAAATTATCATGAATCGTGAAAATTTCTCAAAGTAGTTCAAGATACAACTCCTTAAAAATGTAAAACCCTTCTGTCTGTTGTTATCCATTGATAACGCTAGTTAACGACAGCTTCATCAAGAAAACTTGAACTTTAGTGATTATGACAACACTATTAAAAATACAGCTGCTACATCTCGTTGAATAGCGGAAACCGCAACTCTGTACAGGCTCATGAACTAGCTGAAATGTATCGTCATACAGTTCTCTGTCGTCCTTTATTCACCCTATTTGATCTGATATGGGGCACAACGAAAACATATATTCTTAGTATTATTAATGTATTTTGTTTTTGGAAGGGAAGAATTTTTCAAATTAATAATTACTGTGAATACTTAAGGCAATAATGATCTTTCGAAAGGTAATCATCATTAATATTAACAGTAAACATGGTTCTGATGAATCAAGGGCTTGTTTATTCACCAAATATCTATAATAATATTGTTTAACAGTTATATAACCTATCAGTTTGTTTTCATTTTCACAAACAGAAAATTAGCAACTTCATCGTGAGGTGATAAATAACGTACCTCGTTTGCTAAATGTCGTAACTGACTTATAACAGTATTGAATTTTAGAAAAACTAACCCTATTAACTAATATTAAAAATAATTTAATGATATTTAATTAAACGTTAAAATGTTCAGCAATTGCTACTTGGCAATAACCAAGTCTATTTAAAAACTTCATTTGATTGTTATGCACTATATTAGCATCTGTCGTTGAATTGACTAGAAGTGTTTCGATACCAATTAACTCTAACCAGCCTTTGTTCTTCAGTTGAGAGATGTAGGATCCAAATTTCTCAAAGCCAATTCATCATGCAGAATCTTTTGGATTGTAGTCTTTTAAATGCCGAAGGATATTTGAATGTATGTCATATGTTGATTTTCCTTGATCAGTTAGCGCACAGCGGTGGTGTTTTTTTGATTGACTGTTGTATTTGTTAGTTTTATTCTAAAATAGTCTTTGAGACTGCTATGTCCATATTGCAATTCACAGTACTAGTGAGGAACTATCGACTGATGCTGTGTTTCATTACCAGAAATCAATTCGACGAGACATTATTGTTGAGATAATCTTCTCCTAAAGTTACTGCACAATTACTGCACGAACACTTTCTAGACCCAAGTCCACTTCTCGAGTATCTTGTCAGTTTTAAAAATTTACTGTGGCTAGATTACTTACCTTATCTTGATAAAACGTTGAATTTAAGTCCAATAAATAATTAAATTAATTTTGGAAGGAGACGTTTCATTGGCGGCCCTCTTTTGGTGGATATACATACATAAAGCAACAAAGACAGTCCTCGTATATTGAGACAGAAATACAATTATTTGTGTACCAGTATCAAAAAACCTTGACACAAATATTTAGTTTATAATGGCAGAGAATAATAGAATACCACTGTTTATTAAATCTGTAAATAGTGTTAGCGAATTTAGAAGATTGGTAATTACTTCTATGAGAAACAATCATTTAAATCACAGAAAGAAAGTTCCAAATCTCTGTATTTTTTTTATAGCAAACTGTTACTAATGATCTCTATTATTATTCTTACTAGAACGTATTCGGTCTATTGAACCAAAAAATTGGTTCATCTTGCTTCTTTTTGTCCCAGCCTATTTCTCTTCGTAATTCCTATTGGTTTGGCATACAACAATTCAACTATACCCTGTATATCTTCCGAAATGTAATTCTTAGTAATAACACTGAACTCAGTTGCTTAATTATATACACAGCACAGAATTGAATGTACATTGAAGCGATCCACACTACCATTTCGCAAAATAATATATGACCGCAGTAACATCGACGAAAACACTCATCGATTCTCTATGAACATTTCGGTTGTAGTTTTCTATTCAAATTTAAATACTTAATTACCGAGGCTATATGCGATTTCGTTTCGTATTCTAACCACAAGCTCGGTACAGAATGCATAGAAAACTATCGTTCACGATAGTTAACGGTCTGATCCATAAATTATTGGTACACACAACAACAATTCAATTAAACTACCGAGTATTGTAAACGATTCGACATTTTACATTTGACTTTATAAGCACACGCAAACGGCTAATGTATGTTATAATGCAACCGCTGTATTCTTAAACACGGATATTATTAATTGTTACGTTTTATGTTCGTTCCTTGTTTATGGATTTTCGTTAGTAAGGCTATACCCTTTATTTTTTCCTCGCGTGTCTGTATCTTTTATGAGATGCACGTTCCGTCTTGCCCTTGTTCCCCTTCTAATCAGTAAAACAATTCGATACAACGCTAATGTATTATTTTCTGAACGTATAATGTTTTCAACTCGTACGAATTCATATTATTTTAATCTAGTGTGTTCTCACACAGTGGTTTTGTAATAAGACGGAAAGAAAACACAAGTTTTTTTTAATCTTTGCACGAATATGTTAGTTTTCAGGAAAAAAAAAATAAGAACTTTCACATGAGATGGAAAATTAAGAGCATTCTAAAGGAAATACTGAACACATCAGAAAATGGCCAGAAACAATAACCGAAAAGCAATGCTAAAATATTTCTCTCGTGATCATTTACGGCGAAAGCAATGTAAAGAAAATCACACTACCTACTCACGGAAATGTTTCTGCCCACTCTACAACATCAGCGTGATTCAGGGAGTGATTCTACTTAATCTTGTACCGCTATTTGTCTCGCAGTGCAATTTCCCAAAGCGCTACTGCGTACGCCATCTCGTGTTAAGCAGTCCAAGAATTCCTCGAGAGATGCCTCGGGAAGCACTACCCAGTTTATGTCTGGCTCGTCGTTTCGAATGTTGTGGTATTAACTGTGGCAAACCGCGGTGTAAGATGGAGCAAAAACGCCCTCGGAACCACGCTCTACGTGTGTTTTTTCTCACCTTGCATTGCTTTCACCGCGAATGATTTCGTCAATTAATACCATGAAGAAGCTATTTTAGCATTATTTTTTGGAAATATTGAAAGATAAAATAATTCCCATATCAAAATTCACAGGGCAGATAGGAGCGGTTACCATTCACTTAATTTTATTTTCTGAGACGTATAAAATATTCGAATTCAATTTTTTTAAATATTTTACCAACTATTCATTAGAAGCAAGCAACTCTGGTTTTTTTTTTTATTTAACTCATCGTTTTGGTATGATGGCATGAAACTAGATCAGGCCAGCATATTGCTTAACCATTTCCTTAATGAATATTAACAAGTTTGCTAATTTTAAAAGAGAGATTGGGCGGACATTGTAAATAAAATTGTGTCCCTTTTTTCGTAAGGTTTCGATAGCTGCCAGCTGTATAAATTCTGTTATACTTAACACCCAGAGAAATTTGTGTTGTTGCTTATATTCAAAAGCGTACTTTGAGAAACAAACTAAGCTATAATATTCGTTTCGATATTTTAACCTTTCCAAATAATGTTTTTAAAATCTCCACAATTCTCGTAGTATTTGTATTATTTTAGCACTATTTAATGTTTTGGCAATGCAACCGATCATATTTTATATTAACGTGTTATAATTTAAGTAAAGACATTTGTTACGTAAATAATTAATATTGTGGGGATATAAAAACTAATCGAGATTATTTTTCTGAATATTTAATTAAAACCGCTAGAAATTAACTTTTCATCCTGGCATTTTCAATATGTGTTCGTTTGTAATCAAACAATGGTAGTTTTTTTCATTCTAATCCACTTTAACTTATTTTAAAACAACAAAACCTCTTGCTTACGAGCAGGAGGAAAGCAAGAGTGCACTTGCATGTATAATAAAGGAAGAAAAGAGTGGAAACTCGTCTATACTGTACGCGCTTTCAATAATTCATAAGACGGGGGCACAAAGAACCGCTAATTATTTATTTTCTAAGTTAAAAAGGCCACTACCACACCATTCTACTCGCTGGCGGCAGTGCTTCACGAGGTGGAAAAAGGCATCAATCGTCCCTTATTCTAACCAGCCATTCCTCAATCCACCCTCGTCGTAATTTTACTTCGGCACTGACGTAGGGCAGCCTGTACGAATAGGTATGGTAAATCCAGGGATTGATTATTAAGGAGGAAGCGGATTAGAAGAAAATATTTTTAATGCAAAACTTTATGCACGGAGCAGCAGTAATAAAATTGTTCAGTTCAATATTTACTTATTATAGTAAAGAATAATGTTCGTACTAGATCCAGAGTGTTTGATCCATAAAATGTGGAGTGAAGTGGAGGTTCGCATTGAATGAAAGGGATGTTGCAAAGAAATATGTTGATATAATAATTTTTTATTATAAATGAATACGTTTTGTTGGTTTAATGAAAGCTGTTCACTAAATTAATGATCGCATCTTTTCACGAGCGTTCAAAAAAAGTGATAATACAAAACATACAATAACAGTTATTTTAAGAACCTTTATTAATTATATTACTTCTATCATTAATACGCAGTAGAGGTGACGCTTAGTAGTTTAAGAAGTTAGAGAAGAGTTCCAGTGCGTAACATAAACGCAGTGTGTAAATTGAAGCATCTCAATAGCAGGTTAGTTTTCTTTCCTATGAAATTTCATTGATACTTGTTATTTAATTCAAACTGCCGAAGAAGCGGTTTTAGAAGGACTTCCAGATCCACAGATCGTATATATAATTAATTAATTTACAAAAAACAGAGTTCCTTTCAATTTCCCCTCATTCAAGATATTTCAGTATTTATAAGTAGCTTAAACTACTGGCGATTGCTTCAACAAGTACTAAAATCTGGTCTCACATATTCAACCACCTTCCTTATTAAGCAAAATGGTTACAATGTTTGAAATAAGTCAATGCAGAGTGTAACAGTACTAAACAACATTTATAGTTAACAATGGGGAGAAAAAAACAAGCCAATAAAATATGAATGCGTAGTCGTTGATACTTAATGCACTTGTGCAATTCTAGTTGGACAGGAGCTAATCATAATTAATTGTTGTCAATTACAGAGTTTATATTAGCTCGTCCTATAGGCTTTAATGAAACACTCTTTGATCCTTTTAATAAGATTGACGCGTCACTACGAATTATTCAATTTTTCATTTCGTTCCCGTTTGATCACTGTATTAATTTTGATCACCGTTGGTTAATTAAAAAATTCGAGGGCAAAAAGTCGGACGAAAAACCCGCAACTTCCCAAAAAATGGGATATCCATACCTCAGCCAGTCTACGCGGTCGCCCATTCCTCTTTCTTTTAATATCAACTTAAGGAATTACTTTAATAACAAAAACCTTATAGAAGAAGAGAGAAAGAGGTTGAGAGAGAGGAGAGACGGGAAAGTTGGTTGGCGTATACGAGAAGAGGGAAAAACAAGGAAGGACGAGTACCGGTAAGAAAAAGAGCCGTGAAAGGAGAAAGAGAGGCTTAATAACTTTTTTCTAACTCTCCACGGTCGCACTCTTAAACGTACAAGTAGAAGAGATTTAAATTAACGAAATCACCGAACCCTAACGTAATATTGTACATCTGCGCTTGCTGCTACTCTCCACTCTCCACCATCGGAGTTCTCTTCTATTGCTCCGCGCTCCTCTCTCACTGATTTTTCCTTATACATTAATTACATGCAAATTCTTGCGAAGAATGTACAACAGTCCGCTACCGACGCCATCTTCCCGGCTCAATTCTCAACCAGTCTTGTACGCTTTCCTTGTGAGAGAATCCGAGTCCCATTCCTTTGTCTCATATATACGTATATATACTCTAGATATATATAGATATACTTTCTCGGCTCACGCATTTTAAACATCGGCCCCTTTTCTTTCAGATTCTTAATTAGTAATTCGCCGTCTTCGTCTGGTGGGAATGCCGCTATCGGCCGTCCGTCCTTCTTGCTCCCGTATGGAAATGTGACGTCAGTTTGAGATGAAATTAAAGTTCTCCCCTTTACGAAAACGAAATTTTCTACACCCGCGTGTGCAGGTCTTTCATTACATATATAGAAGAAGAAGAAGGTGGTGGAAGAGAGGTAACGGCGGCAGCGGCGGCGACGGTGGTGGTGGGTAGGTATGAGGGGAAGAGAAATACGCACGCACACCACCACCATGTATGGTGTATGCGTACACGTACAGGGATCCGCTGGAGTCTCTGGACAATCCGCCGCACTCGCTAATTAAAAAACTTTGAGGGAAAACGTTTCTCTCCTAATTATACACGAAATTGTAAAATATCCATCAATCCATTTTTTAAAAGCTGCTAGAGTAAGGATTGTAAGAAACACGAAAGTGTTTACTATACAAATGTTATAAAGTAAAATAACATTATTAATTTCATTCATCTTACTCTCTTATCTATAGGTTCCATACTACTTTTATAACTGCATTAAAAAAAGTTAACTTTAACACTGCTGATGGCGTTGACTACCATGATCCGACTGTTATGCAAACATGGTGGAATGCATCGCAAGCTCTGGGAGAATGCGTGCAATAGATTGTCTGTCCTGGAGGCTAAAACGGATAGCACTTCATCCCTTTTTGTCTACGACAAATCGTCACCTTGTATACGGATCAAAAACCAATAAAGGAACTGTAGCAGAAGTTTTCTATGAGAGTCTCCATCTAAAAGAATCATGGGCGCTAGGGATGGAGACCATCCTTTTCCAGGCGGAAATCCCGACAATGACCCTAGCAACATAGTGCATAAATGACCTAAAGAATGTAGGCAGAAACATGAGTCTGTTTCCTGAACCGATCAATAGCATCAAATCTGTTACAAGGCTGCCACTGAGCTCTATCCTTAGTCTCTGAAAGCATTAATATCAACGTAAGTGTTGGACGAAACAATTGGTCTAAACTCACAATTCTTTATTAATTTAAAAAGTTTACTACCGGTTTCGTGCCATATGATGCACATTTTCAGGCAAAAACCAAATTAGTCAGCACAAAATTGTTAAAAATTAAAACTACATTAAGCTGTATAATTAATAAAACTCGCGAAATACATAAAATTTTTGTACAAACAACATTTTTATAAAACTAGGAACACATACAACACTTTAAAATTAATTTGTGACAGTTTTGTATTAATTAATTTATTTTCTGGCTGAAGATGTATTTTGTATGTCATGAAACTGAACGGTGAGATTTTGACCAATTTTTTGGTCCAACCCTTACAGTGTCCACATACAAAGTCAACGTGGAAGTTGGATTATTTGACATCAACGTAGTATGGCTGAAGGACCGTGAAATGGAGTGGAAATCCTGGTAATGAAGAAGACACGCTGGCCAGGTAGGATTCAAGCATGCTGTACACGGTCTCCATTCAACCCCCTCCATATGCGTTTTATAAAAGAATTGAAGCTATCCCCCCATGAAAAGTTCTTGGAAAGATGGAATGAAATTAATTTCTACTGTACTGTTAAAGTCATTTTGACGTAGGTATGCAAACAACCGAACAGCATTGGGATACCTGAGATTGTCCAGAATAGAGCTTTCGCATAAGTATTGGAGACTTGATTGGACATTGCCAGGTAAAGGGGTACCTTTATAAGTTGGAATTATTCGAAGATGTCATAGCAGCCCTCCTACGCTGAACACGGAACACTGGAACACTTCCTCTGCAAATGTTAGGACCGACGCCAATTGGAAGGACCGTGTTGGGTGACGGGCGACTATATCTTTCCACCATTAAGCTGATTCCTTTGCGCAACGAACTAACTTATGCCAATGCAGTGGGTTGGTTGACGACCTAGAGGGCTCCCAGCATAGAGAGGATGCATAGTGGCCCTCTTGTGGTTTAAATACTGATATACAGGGCGAGTCATCTCCGTGTGCTTTTGTGAATGAAATGGGCATCTGTTTGGGCGATGAGTTCCTCGTTCCTCGTCAGCCGTTATCCGCTGAGCCATTTCTTCAAATTTGGAAATAAAAAGAAGTCACTGGAGGCGAAATCCGATGATTGTTGTACAAAATAATTTTGGTCATATAAACTGACAGATGCGCACCCGTGCGTTGTATTTCCTTTTTCATAATTTTGGCGGCCAATTTCATCGTCTTCGCCTTCTCAGGTGCCCGCTCGTCTTCAAAAACCCACTGTTTTGAAGGTTCTTTTGTCTCCAGGGTGTAGTAGTATATCCATAGTTATGTATCGACGGAGAAACTCGTCAGGATTGCGTTGAAAAGCGTCAAAATAGCCTCAGAGTCGACTATACGATTGCGTTTATTCTCCACTGAGAATATCATCGTTTGGGGATGTACGGCCACGTTTAAGCTTATTTTCCCAATTATAAATAGTTGCTAACATAGGAGCAGATGTACCACGAGCTTCATCCAACTCAGCTTTGATCTCTTGCGGTGTTAAGTCTTTTAAATATGTATTTAATCACCTCTCGAAATTCACTTTTTTTCCGTTTTTCTACATAAACAAAACTTCTTTGCTTGAATCGACAATAAAAATGAAACCGAGTAATGGATATAAGTAAGACTTTGAAACCTCTCTAGTAACTAATATCCGATTCGATACTACGAGCGCCATCTCTTAAATTGTCAAGGACTTCTTGAACCACCCTCGTAGATCACTTGGTCTCATAGATCCCAATGGCGTATAACGCCAAAACATTACGTATTTACTCCTTTTACCGCGCAATCTTAAGGCTGCCACAAACTTTGTCCCCTATACTATACTCTACTATACTGAAAAGTAGGATTCAACTAAAACAAAAAAAGATATGATCCGATGTGGAGATTCAAACCTACATTAGAAGGATGATAATTCAATAACATCGTGCACTAAGTTTTCGATCAATTCCTGCTCACTAAAATAGTTTTCTATCCTGAAATAGCAGGAAATAACCAATCTTAGATATATTGAATTTACGCTGCAAAATAACTTCGTTCAAGTTCGAATCACTTCCTTGCAAATCCATTTGAATATTATTTTTTCTTTCCTGGTTCTATTTATCCTGCGTTAGATATGGATCGGTTTTATCGGTGATCTAAGCACTTATCTCTTACATTACAAACATGGCATTTCGTTTAACTGCTGGATGTTCAAGTTATCAATTAATTAATAAATAGCATTATTTAAGTTGTGACAAATGACAAAGTAACAGTTGACATAGACATATCTGGAAATATATTAATATTAATAATATTATAAAGAACATTATATAACTACCATATTGTCAAAATATTTTAAATTCTACAATTCATCTAATTCTTAACATAATAGCACTTATCCATTAAATACTGTTATTCGAGTTATTCTTCGTTCTAATTTCACGCAGGTATTCTAGTAGACGATTCTACGTCGGAATAGCTTGAAAAACGGAGATCACTCATACCTGGTTGTCCGATGGAGCGGCACCCGAAGCTGTTCCTGATTGCGCATCACATATCCATGACTATACATTGCACATCTGTAGATGTAAATGCACGGAAGTGTCAGTGTACCATGTTGACGAAAAGCATCTTTACATCTACCTCGAGATTTTATTTTAAATATTAATTGGATTATCCTATTTTGTACGACAAAAAGTCTATTTATATTGATTACCCCACCCTACACCATGATATTGTGCTTAGGTCATGTCATATAGCTCCACCATAATCGAAACAGGAAAATGGCATAGTAACTTTTGTTTTTTTTTGAAAGCACGTTTTATGAAAATTAATTCGTCTTTTCTGTTGTATCACACCTCCAAAAAGTACGCAATTCTAGCCATTAATTCTTCTACGTGTAACAAGTTATTATCTGCCACAGCAATGGATGTGTTGTCCGCGTTACTATATCTATTTCATTTACGAACAGGAAAAAATGAGCGGCCCCAATACTGATCCCGCCCCGATATTTAACGTTTATAAATATTGTGCAATTACAAATTAAAATAGTACACTTGGTAAGGGAGCAGCGTCTTATTAATATTTATTTTGAGGTGAGAAATTTAATTTGTACTACAATCATATTCTCCTTGAAAGCTATAGGGAATATGTAATTTAATTCTACTTTACTTCAAGCAGAAAATAATTTATGTACAGGTACCCAACAAGCGCAGTTTTTAAGAAGCAATATGGTAAGCTGGTGTAAGAGCTTTTCCAAATTGACTAAGTTTATTGTTAGTGAGAATACTAAATTCGTTTCTTCTTAACATTTCCCATGTTTGGTACGTGGTCTTGTCACTAAACTATAGTTGCAAAGAGCCAAGTCTGGTGAGTATCTGGGATGACAAGACATTTGGCGTTGTGTGCTGTTATACATTTTGGATACATAAAGAAAGTCCATGGGATATCCATTGTTACCATCCTTAAGATCTTGGTTCTTAGATTTATTTCGAACATAAATGAATATCTTCTATCATGTAGATACCTACACAAAAAAAAAAACAGAAACGGGGATATTAACTTAGTATGTAACTATAGGCCTTCTTTACCCTCTGCTGTTTCTAATACACTAGAAAGAATTATATGCGACAGGATGATCTCCAACAACATGGCTTCTTAAAGAAAGGATCCACCATATCAGTTATTAATTTGCTCTACAACTATACAAATGAAAATCTCAAACGTGGAAACATATCTATGGACTTAACCACACCATTTGAAATGGTGGAGCACGATATTCTTCTGCAAAAGCTGAATCGATGTGGTATTCGCGGAAAAGCTTTTGATTGGATTCCATGTTTAACGAGTCGTGAGCGGAGTTGGATATTGATGGGCATAGGTCGTGCCATTTAAAGTTAGAGGGTGACTTATCCCAGGGATCTGTAATCAGAACGTTCTTATTCATATTGGACCGAGAAAAAACTATTGTCGGTTGCAAAATTGAATTGATGGAGTAAATAAAATCCTATTCAGCTTATTCACATTATTTATTAATGACCTACCAACTGAATTCGCTAATCTAGTATTCTACGTTGATAACGTAGCGCCTACAATAGTGCCAACATACAAAAATCTGAACTGATACATGACCTTTAATCGAATTTAAACAGTTTGTGCACATGGTTCGGTAACAATAAATTATATTGAAATAAGAAGAAAACTTCATTTATGTTATTCATGCCGAGCACAAATAAGCAGTATGAAATTTGTATCAAATTGAGCAACTTTTATAAATAAAATTTCTAGCGCTAAATATTAACGTATTCAATTCAATCAAATTAACTTTTTCTCGGATGATAAAGATGCTCACTGGGAACACTTTTCACTAGAAGTGGTTATCTGTTCCACGTTTGAGAAAATATATTTCGAAAGCTACCTTCAGTCCATTCAGATGTCGTGTAATTTGTCGTGTAATGTGGATCATGCGTATCCTTGAAACGGCCGTCCAGGATTAATTAATTAAACTTGTGTGGTGCGGAGGTAACCGATACTTTTGTGTTGTTTACCATATTACGTCACAGTCCTTGCTATCATTATTGAAATTTAGCTGGTTCAATTTCGAAGAGATATCAGACATGTATGTTGAAGCCATTTATGATCATTAAATTTAATTGAAAGTCGAACGAGGTGGTTCAAGAACACTTTGACTTCATGTCTAAGCTTAAGAAAATGCGTAGAATTTATCTCGAGGCAGTCATCGAAAGAAGGAATAGGATTTTGTGAATATTGTCCACTTCTCTGATGAAATTGACCAGTTTTATAAAATTATTCAAAACCAGGGACGGACTTCGATGCTAAAGCCTGTCAATGAATTCAACAATGTGTCTGCTTTACCAAGGGGACTACTGCTTTGACGCATTTGACGAAACCATAGCAACAACCTCACATAGACTTGCTGCCGTTAGTACTTAAACCACATCACTGACCACTTTATTCCTTTTTTTTTAGTAAACTAGGAATCAATCTGTCATACGCCCAGAAGGAAGCAAAAGTCTTTTTACGAATTCATTTAATTTCAAGTGCTTTACAGTAACTATCAAAAAGCTAATTGTGCTACATCTAATGCTAGGACTCTCATCAACCTGAACGAAAAAAATATTTCCTGTTATTAATTTCATTTATCATCGTCTCCTCCATATTATCAGAAATGTCTTTGATTCTACGAGAGACTGTGTCAGAGAATGGGCATTGATTTCACGAACATATTCATTACCTAACATACAAAAAGATGCTGGACAAAATCACATTTTCACCAATCATATGATTTTTACCATTTCTGGCGATGCGGTAACAATTAAAAGTTACAACGCCGCGCGTTTGGTTGTTGGTAAACAAACAAAACCATTTTTATTTAAATGGATACAGGAATAGGCAAAATTATCGCATTTGGAGTGATGGAAATCAATATGCTTTACATGCATCCACAAAGTTGCGCTGCATTTTGGAGTCATGGAGTGATTAAATTACGAAAATGGGGCTGGTGATGCTGTACCAATAAATGGTAATTGTCATCGTAATATTTTTTTTTTCGACCAAATTGATGAACTGGACTTAAATGACAAGTGATTTTAGCAAGACGGTGTCGAATATCATATGGCACGGGAAACAGTAACTTCTACTTCATACCAAATTTCCAGATCGGGTTGTCTCGTATAATGCCGATATCAATTGGTCTGTAAGATCGTGTGATTTAACATCACTTTTTTCCTTTGGGATTTCTTTAACAGGAACAACGTGTTATAAAATAGGGCCATCTCCATGTGCTAATATAATGAATATTTCGCCAAACGAATGAGACTGTGTCGAATGAGTTGAGATGGGTATATATCTGATATTCTTTTCCATACCAAGAAATACCAAGAAAAACATCAACAAACATCTAGTGTTTTATTAAAAATACACATCCTATAATTCTAACTGAGACACCCTTATAAGAGAGATGAATCAAATACTTGAAATCGTTCGATAAAATTTTTCGCTTCTAAGAAACTCATTTTATTGTGTTCGGAAACTCTCTCGATCGACTGTACGTTACATGCGTGTGTATATTCATTCCTCTCGGGTGAAAGGGAAGCCGGCAGTTTCTCATTCCCAATGACTTTCTTAAATATGCCGCGTGTATCGGCGCGTATGTGTTCCGCTGAAGGTAGAGACAGCTAGCAGCGGCGGTGGCGGCGGTAGCGTGGCTCTCATTATACGGTGATGTTGGCGCAGGTGACTGGAAACACGCCGTGGAAGTAAGTATATGGAAAATTGAAAAGAGAAAAGGAAGTGGTGTCTTTAATTTATGACTTTGGTTATGTAAGCTGCATAGTTAGAAGTTGGCATCAAAATATTCCGATATGTACGTTGGTGTGTAATAATTCAGTATTGACTTGAATGAAAATACCTCACGTAAACATTCGCAAAAATAAGATCTAGGGTTTCGATGTGTTTATTATTGAGTACATGGAGAAAGGCAGAGAATTGAACTTACGCAGTTCGAAGTTTTACTCTTGGAAAACATAGGACTAAAGGGTCATTTGTTCGCTGACGGGGTGATGTATACTGTTGCTATGAGCTTATTTGTAACTGCTAAAAGTTCGATATTTAAGGTTGTTGTGGCAGTGGAACAACGTGATGGAAAGGGGTAATATTCAAACTAAGGAAATGAAATTAATATTTATAAATGGAGGATATGTTGGAGAAGAGCGAGGTACGCTGTACACGGAGCGCGTTGTTATCTCGCATATTTGGGGAAATTTTATTTCGAATTTAGAGCTTCCTTCAATAATATCCAACAACACTGAAGTATTGGCACACTTCGCTCCACACAAGTTTAGTTAAGTAGTCCGGAACAGTCGAAATCGGTCATACGCTTGATAATACAGAAACATCTGGTCCGGACTAATTAATTAAACCTGTGTGGTGTGGAGTGTGGAGTGTGCCGATACCTTAGTGTTGTTTATCATACTACCCCACAGTTTTTGCTATCATTATGTTTTCAATGTATTCTCAACCAATCATTGATCATATCCTTGCTTGGAATCTGTAGCTGCTCCATAAATCGAGGCAGAAAGACAGGCATACATCGACAAAGCTTTCAAAGCTTCCTCAATCATACAATGAAAATTAAGTTAAGTGATTGAATTATAAGACGAGCATATCTACGTTAGAAAAATGAATTGTATCTGTGTTTGTATTGATTGTCAGTTAAATGATGATTAAATGAATTCATACTACTTTAATTCTGCTTTTTTTATTTTGTCATCTTTTAAATTTAATTTAACATGCGTCAGAATTACTATTATAGTCGGACCATAGCACAGAATCCCTTGTGACCGTTAGAATACAGAAATTAGGATCTTCTACCTTCGCTTTAGTGGAAGTGAGGAATGGCTTACTGAAATGTCAGTATCGTATGCGACGTACTGTGAAACAAAAAATAAAGATTCTCTGAAAAATGCAAAAACATACTTGCAGAGTTGTTATTACACGGAACACCCTTCCCCAACACTTGAATAGTCATCGCCAAACAGGAATTTGCCGCAAGAATTATCTACTCCTGGAGGATCGAATCTGTCGCAAAGATTACCATACGCAAGTTAAGGTCTCCCATAACTCGATAAAATCAAATGCAGCTATCCGGTTGTGGTCCGCTGCGCTAATAGAGAAAAGTATACTCTTTCGTTTCATGTATGAGGCCTGCTAACGAGATTAGGAGTGCTTTAAAATCGAGTGTGATGGTGATAGGACTGCGAGTACATTCTATTATTAACAAACTTTTCGTTGCAACAATTTCCCTGTACAATTAGTAACTAATACTTCACTTTAGAGCAGTCCTTAAGGACGGATGATGGATGATGGATGCTGCACTAGATTCATAGTGTTTTTCTTTAATAGGATGTGGCTGCTCTATAAGCTCTACTACCGCCCACGTTCATTTTATTAGTTTATTTTATATTATAATTAACGCCCATCTCCCAAAAACCATAGACAATGAAAGGGATTTCAAGAATGTTTTCCTTCATTATATTTTATCAGTTTCTGAGGAAAAAAAATTAAAAAAGTAAGATGGGAAGGAAAGACGAGGTTCTTCGCAAAATAAATATATACATGTATATATACACAACAGCAACCCTTTTAATAATATCCCATCGTATCTACGCCTGGCAAAAATTCGTATCTAAGAAAGGAACCACGTCCGAAAGCGAAGGGGTGAGAAGAAGCGGAAGAAGAAGACGAAATATCGAGCGACTGAGAGGGAAAATAGCACAGAATATGTATAAGACTGTAGGCAGGCGAGCAGTAACGCACCACCTTATAAAGAAAAACGCGGCTGCTTAAAATACACCCCCTATCGATTAAAAATTCCTCTCGATTAATAATTGAGAATCTTCTTTCTGGAGTACCGAAGGGGTTGATGCTGATGAAGGCAGCGGCGTTGGAGACCGGTGGCGCAGGGGAAGGGAACGTTCGCGGGGACCAAGGAGGGGGGAAAAGATCGGCTTGCTCCGGCGAAACCGGGGGGGTTGAAGAAGACTGATTGTAGTCAGTGTGTGTCAGAGTAAAAACAGTAAGAGAGTGCGGGTGAAATGAGATGATGCACCCCTTTCTCCTCTCAGTCCTTTACTACCCCTGTGCACGTTTTCTCTCGACAATACCCAGGCAATTCTCATGAGAGTTTGTGCGCGGACCCTTCATTTATTCTTCATAAAATTCTGTCCTAGTAAATACTATATAGAATTTATATGTCGTATTTACATTTAGTATCTATTGTTACTATTATATAAGTTGTTATATACGTATGCATTTTACGTAAATGACGCGCAGGTTTTCTTCATCTTCTAGAAAAATATCTATTTGAGAATAATCAGAAGCTATTAAATGATTTTCGAACAGTTAAGACTAAAAATGGATGCCAATTTAAATCGATCGTGAAGGATATGACAAACAAGCTATCGCAGAAATCCGAACAGAAAACTTTTCCATATGCCAAACGAAAACGTAGAGCATTAATAATAATAATAATAAAATCAGAAAAATGTACTAAGGAAGTTAAATGTTACTCAAAATGTTGTGCAAAAGTTAAATGTTACTGCAAAAGTAGGAATACTCGCTTCTGTTAAATGATTTTGCAGAAATATCAATACGCCAAAGTTACCAACATTACCACTCAGAAGATAGGAATATCCTCATCGGGGTGATTGAAATACCCTTATTTTTATTTACATGTATTCTATACTATAATAATGAACACATTAAAGAATTTAAAGTTCGAAAATTAACATTTGAGTTGAACATATAAAAAAAATTGTAAAAAAACGCCGATTAACACAAAGTGAATTGAATATTTGATCTCGAATTAGCCGATTAATCTTTGATTAACTTAATTTTGTGACGTCACTAATATCAACTAACCAACCTTAAGCGTTGATTAAATTAATTTGTTATTAAACATTAACGTAGAAGAAATGAAAAATACCAACGAAATAACAGTTATTTGCATAGATTTATCAATAATTTCTTTAAAATAGAACAAATAATCATTTAAATGTCGTTTACATATACTTTTATTTTAATTCAAATTTATTAATTACAAGTCAGTATGCATATGTAAACGATAATTCATTTAATCACCAGTTAAACTTTAATTGAACATTAACTTAATCCACAATTAAACATTACAACATCAACATTACAAATTCCTAATTTACATAAAGTTTGATGAGATTTAACAATTACAAAGTAATTAAAAAATAATCTTGTTTTTGATCAAGAGCATTTTGCAATCGCTTGTTAGTAAGAACTCGTTTATTTAGTCTACTTAACGAATTTGATTTTATATTAGTTAATAAATGGAGGAAATTACACAGGGTGAGTCGATAGGAACCGACCAAAACCCAGGAATGTGCTATACATATGCAAGTAATCTAAAAAAAAATCATATTCGAACATGCTACCATTGACCTCTAAACATTTTATGCTTCGTTTACGAAAGTTGTCTGCTGTATATTCTAAATTGTGTGCGGCATGTTCTAACAAAATAATATACAAACTCGAAAATATACGTTAAATACACTGATACTGACGCATATTAGAACAACAACATTATTAAAATGATTTTAAATCTCGAAGAGATTAGTCCAGATGGGCGATACGTCATATGTTATAAGAAGCGAAAATTTTTTAATATAAAAAATACCAGACTTTTGGGTAGTCAATGCAAGGATACTTTTATCATCTTTACGTACTAACTCGAAAATAAACGAAAATTTGAACCATTTTCAAGAAAGCTATTTTTGGGATAGACGGTTTTCAACAATTGCTTTGTCAAACCGGTTTCTTTGGTTTGGTTTGGAAGTCAATGTATTATGTAGTTAAAAAGGTTAAAATATTTAAATGAAATGGTATTGAATTTAACAAGGGTAATTTTCTTAAGGTCAAGTGTTTTTAATTTGCAAATTCCAGAAATGTACATATTTCTATTATGCTATCTTTTTGATGTCACAAACTTTGGTTCTGTAGTTTTTTTTTCAAGTTGTATATGGAGTACATTCTATTCTTTTGCCATTGAAAATATAACCCTTTTTCTTTCAACAATATATTTTTTTTAACTTTCTAAATGTAAGCACCCAACGTGGTTTTCCTTACACTTTGTTTGTAAAACTCGACCTTCGCTTCGAAATTGGTTTCTTAGAAATATTGGAATTCGAAAACCGCTTTGCTCTAAAATCGGTTTCTGTATAAACTCTACAGAACATATTTAACTTTGATGATGATCTTCTTAGACGGACCTTGAATTCAAACGAGTCGTTAGGGGAGCGTTCTGGAAGTCACAGAAAAAACTATGTTAAAGTGAATCTGGAACACGGGTTAAAATATGTTTCTTAATTTTAAGTAGAAATTGCTACATATAATAAATGTTTCCAACATTCATTTGATGAATGTGTCGCACTAGTGTGATAATATCGATGTAATCGCTTCTCTTGGTCGAACTTTTAAAGCCACTAATCAGCGTATTCGTTTACGAAAGAAGCGAATGATATATCGAACAAAGAAAGCGTCAAAGAAGACATGTTTGTGTATTTAGAAAAATTCGTTACTGTCAAATTTGTTACGGTCGCGATGTACATTTATATATATATATACGTATATATATTTTTCCTGTGCAACTGTTCTGGCTCCAAGGAGGGTGTACAATTTGCGAACTAAACAATTGTCGTCCTCGGTCTACCCACATTACCATACCACACCGCCGCCGCCACCATTTCCATACACACGCCGCGAGGCGAGAAATAAATTCCGCGATAAAAAAATTATGACAGGCAACGTGTAAGACAAAGTTTCGCGAGGGTCTTAGCTCGCCATCCTCTCCTCCCCTCCCACCGGGGCAACTTTAGTTTCCCCCTCCCCACTCCTCATTTCGGTTCGACCCTCGTCGCCCCGCATCCTTTACACAGCCTCATACGCGACTTGATAATTAACAAAAAAATCGTTATCGCGGGTAGCCGTGCCGTGATGCATAAACGGAGGATCTCTCCTTACGTTCTCGTTCGTCCTTTTCTCTCTCTCACAATTTCTCCTTCTTGTTTCTCGCCTTTCTCGGTCTCGTACGGTCCTCCTCTCGCAGAACCCTCCGGATGCCCAAAGACGCCTCTCGCTCCTCACCATGGTAGCCTTACCTCCCTCCCGTCCTTCCCGCGCGTTCCGCCGCTGCCTTTCGTTCTCGTCTCTCATCAACGAGAAGCGCGCGTCCCCTTCGCGTCGTCACACACGCTCGCTTCCAGGGCAAGCTTGATTGTCATTATGAGGGAGTTTTAATAAGAAAAGTATTGATGTTCGCTTTTTAATGCACGTATTCTTATTCTTAACGCAGCGTCGTCGCCGTACCCCGCGCGCCCTTCTTCTAACCACCTCCGCCGCTTGTGCTCTTCGCCTCGGCCCCCTCCTTCTCCCGCCGTCTCCTCCGCCGCTCGTCCACGTCTCCCTGAGCTGCTTTTTCTTATACTCCCCTCCGTCACATACGCGGGGCGCTTGATTAACATTACAAGAGGGTGTTTTAATAAGAAAGTATTGATTTTTTAGAATTTTAATTTATGCATGTATTCTTCTTCTTCTTCTACTACTGCCGCTGTTTCTTGTGCCTTATTCTCGCGCCGTTCTCTCGAGGTTTACGCATATAGCGCGTCGGGGGATTCGCTCGGTGCGGGAGTGGGTGGAGGTCGCCGCTAGTCGGAAGATTTTCGGGGGTGGTGTATAGATGAAGGAGCGCAGTGGGTGTTTATTATATCTCGTGATGAATAATTAGAATGTAAGAATCGATGTGTTTTCTTCTTCGGTCGTGCTTTACGTATGACAATCTTTGCGTTTTTTCTTTCTTGGAAATTCCCAATACTGCTTCTTTTTTTTAAATAAATACGTGTATTTGTTTTTCTTTCGCAGACGATTTCTTCTCTAATTTTTATGATCTTCACGCGATAAGATTTTATAATCACTTAAATTATTTTATCAATCTGCTTATTTTAATTGTGCACCAAATTAGGAGTTATTAGGAGAATTAGGAAATTAGGAGAGGACTCAACTGTATCATATCCACTACGGAAGTTAACCTAAATTTCCGTTGCTGTCAACTATAAGATGACGATTGTATTATCAAGCTAAGTGTTTTCAACACTTTAAGTAATATGCAATTCACAGAAAACACACATTCAAAAATTTTGAAAGATAATTTAACTTGTAATGAAAAAGTATGAGGAACTATATCTCTTTCATTGTGTAAAAAGTGTGAGACCAAAGCTGTTACATATATCCAACACTGTCAAAAATATGTTTCGCAAACGTTTTCCATTGTAGTATTTATTTTTTGTCAGATATTTTTGATTCAATTGAGTCATAAGATACTAGGGATACTGGGATTAAATAACAAATATTTAAACATATATAAATTAAATTTTCTAGTTAGTATAAATTGTTGGTTTATTAAAAAATTGCAACATAACTTAAAAATAGTACTTTTTAAACTGATTTTGTAATACTCTCTTTTTAATTGTCAAAAAAATGGTAATTTTGGACTCAGCGAAATATGGGCTTTCCGTTAATGTCCACATAAATCGCCAAATCGATGAGCGCTATTTCGAAATACAGCCATCATGATGGCAGCGAAAAATTCGAATTTCGTGGTATCTTTAAGCAATTAATGGATTATTCTGCTAATTTGGATCTGACGCTTAATACTTTTTTAAATAATGCTGGTGTTCTTAAAGGAACTTCAAATACAATACAAGGTAAAATGTTATATTCTATGCTTGCTGTTTGCAGAATGGAAATTTCAAGTCAAATTAAGAATTCTGATTTATTGAGCGAGGAAACTACAGATGTATAAATTGGTGTCCTTGTGCACATTATATTCACTGCTATCAGTGCAGTACCTGTATTTTTCAATAAACTGTCAGCAATTTCTGTTTTTTGCTTCAAAGATCACTATAAGCTAAGGGTAAGGTGTTTTCACTTTTTTTTACAATCGCTCCCCCACCTTATCAAAAGGTCACGCACCGCCACTAGCTAAGAATTTATTTATTCTTATTTACTTTCATTTGAAAGTGAGGCTGTTTACATTTTTGGTTCAATGCGAAGCAGTGCTGGTGGTTTCTTCCTTCTACTTCCCGCCAGATTCATTTTTTCTCCTCCTCTCTCCTTTTACACATAAGGGTAAGACCTATTCTTGTTTAAAAAAAAAACTCCAGTAAACAATATTTAATGTGCAAAATAACATTCTCTTTCCGAAACTTTAGTAGTAATAATAATATTAATAATAATTCGATTTAAAATGGTCATCCAGTTGCACTAGCCACGCAATAAAAGTTAATCGACGTTCAAATTAGTTTATGTGGACGCAGCTTGTGTTTGTACGGTTCCGTACGCTGTTGCAACTGATACTCCGACCTCCTGAGTTAGACGAATATAAACGTAGCCGGAGCTGGTTTTTCATTTTTGCATTATTTGTACGAGGCTGTCTATGATGAATTCTTATTCCGTAGCGACTTAAACACCCTTCCGTTCTTCATATGTAACCATGCGGGGGATGGTACCTGTCGGGATACTTTTCTATATACAATACGGAAGCTTTCTGTATACAGTGCGGAAGTTCTTTGAAAGTTGCGATTGCACGCGCTAAGTATTAACAGTAAATCAATTTTTTGTCACTAGTATTTATTTTTATTACACGTCGTAATGATTAGAAAAAGTGTAAATTCTTTTGATATTAAAAATTGTTTAATTGTCATTCAACTCCATTTGGGAAATAACAAAATTAAGTTACATCCCATTTATTTCATATTTCAATTATCTTTTTCCCCTGAGAAATTTATTTTCAAAAGAATCTCATAGCTATAAAAAGTATTATTTTCAATAGTATTGTCACAGAATAGTTCCCTAAATTAGAAAGCCAATTATCGATTAGGGTGGCCATATTCCAAGCATGTGCTTATCAACGTTTAAAGTCTTGTAGTGTTGTTGGTTACTGGCAGTCATTGGTGTAGTTTTAATAGTTGCGATGGATAACATCAAGCAAAAACGTTTATTGGACACTGGACACTAGTGCATTACTTGTAAAAACCACTCCAAATGGATAAAAACTTAAGCTTCTTTAGACTTCATGAATTTAAATACTTTCATAGTTGCGAAGTATTATAGACTATACTTGCATTGACTATACTTTACATTGCATGTTATCTTACTTATGCAAATCATTAAGGCGAACGTGTATTCTAAACCTACCTCCTTACAATAACTAAAAATAAATAAAATTATATTAAAAATAAAATACGTTTTAAAATTCGCAACTTTGCACATCCCAGCAAGATGGTTATTTAATTCAACGTCCTGAGAACAGCCAACACAAAGATCAAAGAGATCGCCAATACCTTCCATTCTGATTTAGAGGAGTTATTTTGTGATATTGTCGTAGCACATTCCAACAAATGTTTAAACGTTTTTGTTGTTTATTTGACACATAATCTACAAACAAACAGGTAGCTTTTAAAAATACAAAAGGGCCTTTTTCAGTTGTTTCTGCAATATACGGCTGAAATTGCCAGAATTTAAACACGACGGGTCTATCGCCCAGTCAAGTATAAAAAAATCGCCATAAATATACGGAGCTACTTATACGCCTATACGGAGCTACTTATTAATTTAAGCGTAATTGCTGGATTCATAAAACTGTGCCTTCTTACATGAATGTTAACGTACTGATTATAGAAAATATCTGATGATTTGTTAAAGTAGATTTGTCTACAATATATGGTTGTCTCAGATATTATTAACTACTTGAATTATTTATCCGTAGATGTTTAGGACGAATAATTTCGCGTTTAATATTTTATCGGATGACTCGTAAATTTTTTAAAACGAACTGCGTCAATGTAATTGTGGTGTTACCATGTTGTTCCTTTTGTTTCTTGTATTTATTTTTTTGTGTGGTTAATAGCTACCCTCAATGAGATTATTTTGTTACTTTAGATCCGAATAATAGATTAGAATGTACTGTTTCCAACTAGTATGGCATCACAATTTCCATTAGCAAATGAAAAAAAAATTAACACAACATAAGATTGGTCTAGAATAAACGCAAAATTTCATACAGCGAAGTATAGAATGAAAGTGAGCTTAACTTTGTGAGATTAGAAGCTAAGTAGAAACCGAACAGTGTATAAATATCGGTAAATCGCAAATTATGTTTGAATAAATTCTATTTATATGTAAAATTACCTATTGTGTATAAAAGCTTGACTTATACAGGATGATTCAAATTAACAGGTCGTTATTGCTGTGTCTCTTACTACTGGTAGTGTTTTTATTGCTGACTAATATGCACTTAATAGAAAATCTACTATTATCTACTATATTATCTATTATCTACTATAAATTAACTATGTTTACAGCCTACATAGGGTGATTGATTGAAATCATTCGTCAGAAGTATTATGGCTTGCAGAAAGACGTTTTTGAAAATTTGAATTCAAAGTAATTGAACCAATTCGAAAATATTTTCAAGATGATTGCTTTTTCGGTTATACCTGACATTAGCAGCGACATTCACATTTTAAATAGAATGGTGCTTATCGCGTATTTCATTTCTACATGTTATTTTAGATAGAACTTCATCAGCTGTCTTTATTTCAGTTATTTTGAAAATTTCGATTTTTTTTTCTAACGCAACTTTTGAAATCATCTGCAGAAATCATTTTTAAAAAGTAAGTGAAGGTATTTGCACTATCCTTAGAAGAACCGTTATTTCTTATTCATATTATGATACAGAATTAATCAAAATCAACAGTTTTCGAATATGTTCATGAGCTCATGCCCAACATCCTTGGCTGAATGTGTCCATTTGATGACCGATTATTACGAAATGAGCAGTTCTTGTAGAAAATGAGATACTCGTTACTTTAAAAATAACTGAAGCAAGATAAAAGATCGGTATAGGGACACCTAATAAAATTCTACCTAAAATAACATGCGGAAGTGAAATATGGTACCATTCGATTTAAAATAAGGGAGGTGCTGCTGACGTCGAGTATAATCGCAACCAATATTTTCAATTTTTTTTAATTGTTGGTACCTTTTTTCCATTAACAAAGGCGATAAGTTTTAATTATATTATTAAAACAAAAACAATCTTTTGATGGATGAATAAAATATTAAGTTTCAATGTGCGGTCAATAAAAAGTGTCGATATTTACCATAACTGTTGGCTGGATATATCACAACTAAGAAAAAAATGTTATCAAATTTCCTCAATTAATTTCATCGAGTTGATCATGGTCCAATTGGCTGAAATTGTTGAAGATAAAAGCTTTCTACAACTCGTAGTACTTTTAGCGAATAGTTTAGATCAATCAGCCTGTATATTTTGCTAAATGTTGAAAGGTAATTCAATAAGAAAGTGACAGAGGCTTTTAGTTTTGATTAAAGATGTAACTCTGCTTTAACTGTATGCGAAACCACATAGCCAAATAGTATCAGAAAAGAAAGAAGAAAAAATTTAAGTGGTCTATTTCTTGATATTCAGAGGGTAAATTATGCGATCTTACATATTGTCTTCCAATATATGGCTAAATATACCGGATTTTTTTTTTGTAGAAATACGTTGTTCAACTGTTTTTTTATTAATTTCATATTAATTGGCGGTAGAAACACTACCAGTTTGTCAGTTTAATCGATTTAGAAGAACCAATAATAACGAAGATACCAATAAGTAGGCTCTTAATTTGAATCATCCAGTATACAGTTATATATAACTCGAACAGAAAATGGATCTGTGTCAAATGATGTTCCAGATTTAGAAAGAAATGAAAAATGATCGTTTTCTTCTTTTACTCCTAGCACCATCATTTGGCATTGCACAGAAGAACTACTAAACACACATTGTCGAGGCCACTTTCGATCTTTTATATAATAGTATAATAAAAATGTTTAATGATGGTTCAGTTCTTTCTGATCGTCATGAATTCTTATTTCTTACCGGCGCCATATTTTATTTTGCCTTCGTCAGACAAAAGTTTTTGGTATTATGCTTTAATTGATGATAAATACATTTTAAAATTAAATAATGCATTTCAATTATCGTTCATTATTAACCGAAAAATTTCATACGTCGACAAAGAGAAACGAGATACGTTAAAGATTTTTTATTCATCGCACCGAAATATAATTATAGCAAGTACAATATATTTGTAATTGTATCCGGAACGATAATAGCCACATCGTACCATTTTTCTAGGCCGAGCCTCGTAATGTTTGTGTTAACAGAAATTAGAATGAAAATCAATGGTATGTTCTACAAAACTTCAAAATCAAAAATTTCTCATATTATTAGAACAGAACGGAAAAGTAGGTGAGAAGTATATTATTAGCCATTCTGAAAGTTGTAAGTACGTAAAATATGATAAATCTATCAAGAATTCATATCTCATTTAAAGAACAAACATCACTTGCTACGATCGGTATGTAAAGTTACTACTTTAAGTACTAAACCAGAAATAGCCTTTCTGATTTTAGAAATGTCCAGAGCATACCATACAAGGGACATTAGAAGGTAGTAATTGTTTATAATAATTATCCTTATGTAATACGGATTGAATGTATCGTGGTTTTAATTATATATTTACTCGAAATATTGTATTGATGTTAGTTTGCACAGCAGGCTACTTTGCACAAAAAACACCGTATAAGAAAGTCAATTGAAAGGGTACCAATGCTAGGTATTGCAGCTTACGTATTCTATTGTAGTAAGTATAAAGAATGTTAATTTTTATTCCAGATAACTGGCGGGAATATTGGTTCCGCGCGCTAGCTTATTATGCATTATTCCGAAAGTAACCAACTAATCAACATAACCGTAACTTTTTAGTAAAGTTAAGATGCTCCTCAGCTCTATTCATGAACGTTTTACATATGTAAAGCAGAAGTTTTGGCGGGGTTGCATCTACTGACGATGTGTAGACATAGCTTAATTACTTGTTAGTAGATATCTAACTATGAGGAGTAACAATACATATTTCAAGGACTAACAGAGTGCTATAAATTTCACCGCGCAGTGTTCGAACCTGTTATAAGAGGGCTTTTTGATGGAACTGAGAGGTGAAAATGATAGTCATAATAATAATAAGTATTCTTTATTCTACTTTTGAACGATACATACGTTAAAGTTTTAAATAAGATACGAAAAATAAAAACAAAAATGTAAGGTTCAGACGGCCAGCATCTAACCGGTACTTAACATGCTCCAGACTGGCTCTTTGAGGATTGCTCCATAAGTACCTTTTATTTTACGATATACTTTCTCGCTGACCTTTAAGTCTGGGCTACTTGAGGGTCAAGACAAGACATTTGTATTGTGCTGATAAAAGCATTGTTTGGTTAAACGCACATAACGCGAGGCGGCCTTCTGTTGGGAAATAAATAGTGGGTAACAATCTACCCTGCCTAATTCCTTGAGGCCTTTTGCTGGCAGATATACAACCCTCTATCATCTTTTGATAGAGTCTTTACGAAAAGCCTTGCCTCTGTATCTAATCACCCGTTTCGATTATTCGCCACAAAACTTGGACTTTTTTCTAGTCCAATATCCTTTTGATTTTGCCCATCGGTTTTATTTCTAAACTACAGCTCTGGTTTTTCTTTGGCCTGATTAAGTTATTTGTGTGTACATATGTCTGTTTTTAAATACCTTGAAAAATCCACCTTCAAAATTATGCATATGTTTCCGACAACAATCTCAGGACAGATTACATTGATTCCAAAGGGCTGTAATTTTCGTAACAGTGCTTCTGCGATCTTTTTAGCAATTGTTTACTAAGTTTCTCTGGATTCAATTGGTTTTAATTCTGAGCGTACCTGTACTTTCTTCTTTAATTTTGATGATTCCAGTTTGTCTGCAGTGTTTAGCAATATTTCCCATTGAAGATTTTACCATTGCTAATTCAATCGTGATTTGCTTTACTGACTTCCCGCGGCAATTCTGATACAACAATTTTTGTGAGGTAGGGAGACCTCCAACTAGTTTTAAAAAATTCAACACAATTATTCACTTAGACATTAACACTATATTAATCAATAATTTGATTTTTGAAAATGTTTCCACCAAATGTCGCTTATTTTTGGAATTTCAATTAGAAATATATTTAAAGAATAGTGTTGGTAACTGTTAAACGTTGATAAATGTTCCAACGACTTTGTAACCATTTTCGAAATATCTTACGTTATCTTAAACATATGCAGAATTTTTTAAAAATCATCACCCGTTCCAACATATAGATGTTAGGGCTCGTACTGTGACTTAGACGCTGTAAAATCTATGTCACCCTTTCGTTGCCCATAATCATGACATACTATAATATGTGGTCATTCCGAACGTAAAGCCAGGAATACATCTGACAAGCGTTGCTCATCTGCATTCGTTTGGTTGCTATCATTGCCGCTCGTGTTGACATTCCTGGAAACGTTTCTGGGTGGTTCGACACGTATGAAGAAATTATTTTCAACATTTACATTCGCTAACATTTCCAGAAGAATGACAAAATCTTGTCAGAGTTTTCTGGGTGAGTTGTTAAGAAATATAACATTCAAATCAGACAGTAAGTTCATAGCATCATAACTATTTCTACTAATTTCTACATTCGTCCAAACAGTTCTTTGTATTCTCGTCTGTTTTTCTTTTCGTAATATTAAACTTCTTCTGATAGCGACATGCGCGCCACTTTCTAAAATGAAAACCATTTATATTATGGCTTTACAACTCGTTCATTTAATCTAACAAAATATATAGTTGCCTTAACAACTTAAAATTATATTTGGATTTAAAATAAGTGCATGCTCTCACACAAACAAAAAAATAATGCCAAAAAAGTTTACTCATGGTATTAATAGAATCATTTACGGCAAGAGTAATGCAAGCAAAGAGAAGCGCATTAGTAACGGAGATGTTTCTGCTTTCCCCGCGTCATCAGCGTGGTTCCGAGAGTATTTTTACTCCACCTTGTATCGCTGATGAGGCCGAGCAGGCAGCAACATATGCGTTAGTACTATGTTTTTTCTATGCTTACATTGCTTTTGCCATTTTGCATTATTTTTTTCTAAGCATTTTCTAATGTATTCTGGTAATATATAGTGGTAAGCCTGTAGAATTCGTTTACATGTGTAGTGTCCCAAAGCGCTCCATCGCGCGCCATTTCATGTTAAGCAGTCCAACAACTGCTCGAGGGATGGTTTGACGAACAATACCCGGTTTATGTCGCTGCCTTCTAAACGGCAGACATGTATTTCTTGTCAGTGGAGGGCGCTAAGAAATGCTATTTCGTCGTTTCGCATGTTGCGGTATTAATTGAGACAAACAACGATTCAAAATACACCTTCGGAACCACACTGTTAATGCCGGGTATTGAGAAACATGCCCGCGGATAGTGTGTTATTTTCTCTGCTTGCATTGCTTTTGCTGTAAATGATTCCATCAATACCATGAGAAAGCTATTTTAACATTATTTTTTGGTTATAGTTTCTAGGCATTTTCTGAAGCGTGCTGTATACATATTTTATTATATATACAGGGTACAGCAATGGTACGTCCGTCTTTATTTAGGTTGTATGTTAGATAGCAATTTCATATGTTGAGGACGTAGTATAATGTTAATTGCGTACCTCTAAAATATATACTCCAAACTATGTATTTCACTGTAAATTCTGCTGACTGAAAAAGAATTCCTTTCTGCTTCGCTCAATACTAAGATCATATCTATCATATCACCTTGCTTTTCAGTAAACTTTTCATACTTTGACAACTTGCCACTAGTTATATATCCTATTAGCCGCTAACTCGATAATCTTTGAAATTTTGATTATTTTGGGTTATTGTAGAATCCGCAAAAAATAGGTATAGCGAAACCTAATATGGATTGACGCAGAATTACATTCTGTACTACTTCTAATCAAATTAGAAGAGATTAAAAGATTAACTAAAATCATATATTATCTTTTCTATTTCAAAGACTAGGGATTCTAACATCTTAAAACTTGCTAAATATGCTGTAAACTACAGGTGTGCCAAAAGTTATCGAAACGCCTATGGTGGAAAAACCCTTAACAAGAAATGTAGTTCTTTCCATGGCGCTTGTGGCCTATATTTTCTTCTGGTCGTTTTATTTTTATTGGTAGCATATGTAAAACGTTCTAGCCGTTCGTACCAAAGTTAATTCATTGTAAACGATCGTCTACCCCTGGCGAACGCATGAGAGATATGCATTTCAAAGCTTAAACCTTCACAAATAAGGAATACCGTACTGCAAGTGGATTATATAAACTTCTCCGTCGTACCTACGACAGCAATTTGTATTTATAGAAACGGCATTCGATATTAAAAGTAGTCCTCAAGTTAGATATACAACGTCCCGACATACATAGTTATAAATTTAAACTCAATCATCGATTTCTGGTTTACGAACGTCGGCAGCAAATGCGAAATAAATAAAATTAGTTGGACGTCCTATGGAAACGTAGAGCTGGAAAGCGCGGCGGCGGCAGCGACGGCGGTAGTGGAAGTGGTGGTGGATGTGGTGGTGGTGGTACATTAGGGCAATAAAATTTCGTCGGAGGGCTCACAAATTATGCATATTTAGTATAGCGTGCCTTCTATGGCGAATTAAATTAAACCGTATCTGGTAAGCATCAAAAATAATATATTTGCGTACGTTTTGTATGCGTACGCCTTCCCTTATTCGTCCTATTACCATCTGCGTTCATGTGCTAACGCCGGGCCATGTGTGTCTCGAAGAAAAGTGGCAGCGGCAAGCCTGTGAGATATTTCCGGTGTTTTGGAGCGGGGCCCTCGACGGTTGAGTAAAAACAAATCCGAAGATCCGTTTGAATTACGAATGATTTTCAACAGTTTGATAATTACCATGATGTAATGTTTGTAGTTAACACAAAAAGTTTAATTATTGAATGGGGTCTCTCCGCGAAGCGCATACGTTTGCGAGCGATTTTAAGGTATGTTGTCTCACAACGGAATATCGGCTACCCGAATAATCAAAATTAAACTATGGAGACCTGCAGGTTATATTATTATTATTACGTTGATATAAGAACAGAAATTTTTTTCTAGCGTCCGAATCGTTCGATTTTGAGCATTTTTAAGTTTTTCTAAATATCTCCTAAACTATAACAGATACCGTTTTCCTTAGAACATAATTTGAAGTATACTACATAGTCTCTAGGTTGATGTTGATTACTTTCAAAAGAAATACTTGACGGGGTCCGGATATCTCGTACCCCTCATTTTTGTTATAATTTAGTTTTTTTATTTAGCAGAAATAAAGTTGCCTTTACATAAAAAGGGAGGCACACATTATTCTATCACGTAGGACGTTGTACTTTGGCACAATGGTAGCGTTACCTGCACTGTTTCAATTAGCCAACATCGCAATGACTCAATTGGTGCCTTAAGAAATTGAGTTCCGTAGTGCTTTGAAAGATATAATTGTAAGTGCTCAATACAAAAACAGCTAGAAGAACCACATGGTGCCGAATTTGTGGAAGACGTAGCAGAATGTGAAGACGACATTTTGCGTATAGTCCTGAAGAAGGAGGCAGTGTTATTGGCTCAGATTGCAAAATGAAATCTGCAGAATATTGAAAAAGTGGTAACACCAAGCGAGATTCTATCTAAAGTTCGAGCAATAGTTTCAGTAGTATTGACAGAGGTAGCACCAATACAGATAAGCTATGGTCCATTACAGAATTTTTTAACTGCAAGGAGATGGAAAAATAATTCATGACATGCACCGTCGATGGTAGGCTTCAGAAGGTAAACAAGTTGAGCATGGAACGTTTAAAACGGGACATTGGTATAGGGTGGTATGAGGTCGTACTGCTATGGAAAACTTATGGTTGCCAAGCAGTTTTATTAAGGAAATCGAACTACATATCGCTAGTATTGGTCAAAGGAACGCATATAATCTTGATGAGGGCGGGTTTAATCTAGAAATACACTCTGGCCTAAGTTCAGAAACGCGTTGAAGATGTTGTGTAATCTATGCAACACATAGCTACACAACTTTGACAACTACTTCTGCAGAATGGCGCTTACTTTTGCTTTTTTGGTATTAAAGGAATCCAGGAATACGTTTAGACCTCCAGTTTCTTTTTAGACCCGGAAACGTGTATATTTCTTCGTTCGTCCGTAAGTCATTTAAAGAGCTGGGCTAACAGATGTTTTCCTCCCATGTAGGGGACCAAAGAGTGTTCTTTTCATTGGTTTTTGGAATGGGCATTGTGTTGCATGTGTGCCAGAAGATAAAATTGTATGTAGCAAAAAGATAACAGCAATGGAGCAACATTCTGGAAAATCTATATTAGATATATTACTTTTTCTGATACTGTGGTTCTTATGAACCACAGTACCAGAGAAAATTCTAATATAGACCACCACTCATTATTGTTATTACTATTATTAACTATATAAATTTGTTATTTAGCACCATTTTCTACGTGAAAATTATTCTATTTTTGATAAATAAAAAAAGAGAATAAAGTGGGAGGTGCGGGGTACCCGGTGCCTCAGTAAATTTTTTTTCTAAAAATAGTTTGTCATCCTTGAGATAATGCAATTTACTGTGGTTAATTTAAATATTCAATAGTTATTAAAATTTCATTTAATATTTACAGAATTTCAATTGTTTTCAGTAATTATTCGAATTGTAGCAATTTCCTATACTTCCTTGAATTTTTTATCTCAGGCGCTAATAATATTATTTCGTAAAAAATAATCAAAATCACAATTTTTGAATGATTTACCTCTTAATAATATTTTTGTAAAAAACACAAAAATCATATACAAGGCTATTCATATGGAATCAAGTAGTAAACATTCACCGTGTCACCTGTAACATCGCGGACGATCATCGTTAGGCCAACTAAGTCCTTGGATTGGCATTCTTATGACAATAAGATAGACAGATATAGAACTACATTTGTTAAAAAACAATCGAAAACAGTTTGAGTTACGAAAAGCAATTGAAGCGGATTTTAAAGAGGGACTTTAAAGAAGACACACGCACACACACAAAACTCTGACAGCGTAAGTAAAAAACGACTCTTTTAAGTTCATATTTCATCTCGGTACTTTCAATTATGTTCTGAGAAAAATTATATCCGTTATAGTTTTCAAAATATTTACAAACATTTAAAAGTCCTGGGAATCCTTGGAGCGGCTGTAACTCGAAACCGCGTGATTTAGCTAGAAATTTCACTAGAAATCGAAATCTGAATTTTCGGGTTGCTGGTGTTTCTTTATCAGTTATTAATTTCCGCGAAAATGTTCGCATTGTTCGCAAAATCGTCAAAATAGATTTACCTATACATTTTAGTAACTCAACTTACTTTATTTTATACGGATCCTGCGTAGGCCATCGTATAAGAAACAACATGGAGACCTGAAAAAAAGCGTATTGTCAAAATTTGAAGAAGTATGGTAGACTTATAATTAACAGATTGCAATAAAGTAAACAAATAATAACAAAACAGGTAATATAGCCAATGATTAATAGAGAGAGGCGTAAATACGAAAACATGGAGGATTTAACAAAAATAAGTAAACTGAGATTTTAATGTCACTGGCAGATTAACTATTGTTGCGATTATATTATCTAGTAGAGCTTTTTTGAACGAACCTGGCGTCAATACAGACCATCTCGCGGTCTTTCCTGAACAACAAGATTACCAGAACCATTATTGGCGTACTGAAAAACCCAACTCTATACTTGAATGCAGGGAAGTAAATATCGTGTTGTTTGAAACAAATAATTTTGCAGATTTAGTTTGATTGTCCCAAAGAGCTACTCTGGTGACTTAAATTGTTTTATTCAAATATAAGGTATAGTTAAACAAACCATCTACTATAATTAAAATAACTAATCATTTTGTTGCACCAAGTAAATATATTTATTTATTTTTACTATTTACCTTTAATTATTTTTCCCCGGTGAACTGTATACTGTATAAAGTAATGCACAATATTAATGGCTTTGTTATTATTAAATAATTTTTAGAAATGGCAGAAACACGTCAAATTTATTCTTATGAACTGTATTAGTTTAAGTAAGTTTTCTTTTGCTTTATAGCTATGTATGGCGTCATCGTATTTTGTTTCAAATAGTAATCCTTTAAATTTCAACTCTACATTTATTTAAAAAATCATACCATAAATAAGTTGGGATAAGATATGCAGAAAGCGTCGTACACTCTAAAAAGAGGTTCGGCAATCTTCGCGGGTAATATTTAATGATCAAGCATTAAACACATTAATGGTGTTCTAATTACTATTTAATGTAACCTTGGCTGTGAGATGTACACTAAGTGCCGGTATTATAACAATTGTAATTGTATTGTATTCTGGAATATTACATACTTTTTCCAGTCCCTTAAAAAACATGGCCGAATATATATATATATATGTATAGCCGAATAAGCTACTGAAATTGGCCCTTGTATTGCTCATTAGATATAAAAATGGTGAAAAAATTATGCTGCCATCCCTCCTCGCCCCCTCCTAAGTGCAACAAAAAATATATTAAAATATGTATTTACTTTTTGACTTGCTTGAGGCACGTTCAGAACCGTCAGAAAGTTGTAGAAATGTCTTTCGGGTGATGTCGCGTAGTTAATATTTTTTACTTGACGTTTCGCTGACCATGCTGTCAGCTTCTGGTTTTGGTGTTAACTTCCACGTGTTCCACGTTCGCCTTCGCGATTGAAGTTGTTGGTGTCGCGAAGACGGATACAAGATCAGCAACACGTGGAAGTACTACGGAGTCGTCATACAACGAACGACGCGATTCAGCGGAACGGAACGGTTATGGATCAGCAAAGCGGAATGGTTATGGATCAGCAAAGCGGAACAGAAATAGGATATATAACCAGGAGTAAGTGACAACACCAGTCTTTAGAAATCTTCTGAAGGAGCTGACGGCATGGTCAGCGAAACGTCAAGTAAAAAATATTAACTACACGACATCACCCGAAAGATATTTCTACAATGGATTACGGTCGTGAAAGCCTACACTCAACCGTCAAAAAGTTATAGATAATCACCGTCACAATATACTAGCAACTCAAAAATATATATATATTTTACCTATAGTACATAGGTTAGCGAAAAAGGTTTCATTTTTATTTTTTTTTACAATATTATATTATTTGCTCGATAACTTGTTACAGTTGACAATTAGTAGATTTTAATATTACATTTATCGATGTAATTTTGAAACGTTATTACCAGTAATATTACTAATTACTGCAATTTTTTTCGAGTGTACGCCGAAGTAATTTGCTCTAGCGTCACCTTTACAGACCTCCTTTACAATTTTCTATTCTACTTGGTATTTAGCGTTTTAAAAAATTGCATACATTTTTTCCTCGTGAAGTTATTCTATTAACTTCGCGCTCGAAACTTCAAACTCTAATCTACGGTATTAATGAGTTCTTGGAGAGGAAGCGGTATTAGGAAAGAAAGAGCTTCCGGTTGGAGCAAGACGCAGCAGAAATGTATGAAGAACGGCGGCTAAGAGAAAAGAAACGAAAGGAAAATAAGCTAAGCATACACTTATCGTACATTATTGCGTAAACATAGCCGACTCATAATGAATTATTTTGCTACTTTTCGCGGAGTGCCGTTGGCAGTACCGCCTCCAGCGAAACCGCTGACTGGTTGCCTGCTCGCTTGCTTGTATGTCTGCCGGTAGCGACCGTAATATCTAGAAGAGAAACATAGCAAAGATAACAAGAAATGCGGGAAGACGCGGAAATAAGAACATGTGAAGAAATATACACATCAGGAGATATGTGAATGTGTATATATGTATGTACATGCTACTTCTGGCGAAAAGGAACGAACTCTAATTGAATATGCGCGTAGAGGACAAACTAAAGTTTCTGCGGACGACATATACAGCAATATGTGAATTCGGAAGTTATTTAAATGCTAACCTAAGTGCTTTTGAAAGCAATAGTGCGAAATTCTTCGATGTATACAATTTTTCAGCAGAAACATAACATTATTGTGTGGAGTAATTCAACAGGGTGAGTCACCTCTGCAAGCTCAGAAGATTGTACCTCTCCAAATTGGTAGTGCTTTTGTTTTAAAATTAAAGGTTTCAAAGTTATTAGCATTTCTTTAAAAAAGATAATCGTTTACAGAACCCGTTGTTTCTCCAAAAGCGCTGATTAAACAAACATTTAGGTATAAAAGGATCTAATGCAAGCCCATTCACTTACCTCCAAATTGCTAACGGGATGCACGCAACGTTCAGAACCGTTAGCAACATTCTAGACAAAAATACTAAAATGTTAGTAGCGTAAAATTAGTCATTCTCTTGTTATTGAAATTTAACCACAAATTTTCAGCGACAATAAGTCGTTGCCACTTTCATCCTTACATTTTTCAACACCAGGTCTCCATTGCCAAACACAACCACAAAAGACTTCAGGGGGTTTAAATTTAGTGAATCCTAAGCCAATAAGCCTGCAATGCTTCAAAGAGGAATGGAGCTGAGATATATAGATAGAGAAAGTCAGGACCGGAAGTAGAACCTTGAGGCACCCCAGAGGTCACATCACGGACGCTAGATAAGTTTCCTTCAAGACTAACGGCTTGCTTTCTACGGGAGGTACAATTTTTGATCAACATAATGGCCGTGTAAAACCAATGAAACGTAGAATGAAGGGTAGTAATTCGTGATTGATTATGTTAAACGCTTTGCTAAAGTACAGCTACACAAGTATTGCAATCTTGCTCTCATCAAGCGCGTACCATTGTTTAAAACAGAAGTACCGTAAAACAGTTTTGGAGAAGGATCACGAGCGGTGGACGAAGTTGCATTCAAGAAGTGCATATTTAATGCATTAGTATTATTAAATGCATGAGGAGATCCGGGTAATATAGCGTATAAACTGTTTTGCTGCTTCTGATCATAGAATGAATGAGGTTGCGTAATGGCTTATAATACACCCAATGCGCCGTGCTGCCCGCCTGGTTAAGTTATCTCTTGTCGCCATCATACTTTTAATGTCACCCGTGAACCAAGAGGATGGATATTGAATGAAAGTGCGAATTATAATTGGTTCGGATATATACAGAGGATGAACATATGAATCATTAAAGAATGTAAGTTTGCCTTCAGTATTATCAGTGTCATATACAGAGTATCTGATTAAGGATGAACAGCTCTATCTCAGCAACCGATAAGTTCTACAGGATTCAAAAAACGGATTCAACTATAAAAGTAACCAAGGGTTTACCACAATTAAGTAAAAAAAAAACACAATTAAAAAAGTGCTAATCTCATAAACTCATTATGCCAAATTCTTTCAAATAAAATTCAGAGGTTATCCTATATCCGAAAGCGTTCGCGATAACTCGGATTCGCTTCAAAGATAAATTTGAGAAGATTAAGACACGTTGTTCAATTGGAGCGTATTTTTCTCTAATCAAGCGTTAACAGACGCCGTTTGAAGGTAATTCTTCTTTATTAAATCCAGTCAAAGTAGAATAAAATGGCAAAAACTGGATGTTATTATCTATTTTCCTTTAGAAACTACAACTTTGCTGGTATTGGGATTATGTTTATGACTACTTACTAGTTTTGAAATTAGCTCGGCATAGTCTAGGAAAAAAATAGGAATAATAGAAACGTTTTTATTAAGAGAAAGTAAGAAATCAGAACCAAATAGAATCAAAATTCTCTTCCAATATAAATGGCCCAATAATTTTATTTTCTATAATTCCACGCAGCACATTGGCTTTCCACTGATTTTGATAGTTAACTTCTTGTATCCAGTGTGAACTTATCTGCGACCAGTACTATATGTTGTGCAAATTTGCACTACCTGTACTATACTAAAAGTAGCTTTATCTGACCATAAAATGTTAGATACAAAATTTTGGTCTTTCAAAATTTTATGAACACACCATCTCGATAACCCTAGATCTCTTTCGTATTTTTCATGGGATAAGACTCAAGGTATGCCAGAATGTTGACAACATTACTTTCATTTTCTTCATTACCGTTTCTCTCGAACAGAAGCGAGTCCTATTTGTCCAGCGTTGCGCAAACATCTAGCAACAGGAACAAAAACTTCCCTAGAATAATGCAGCTTTTTTGGGTATGGTACGGTATATTCTCGGCATGCAAGGGCTGCACTTTCGAAGGAATTAAAATAAATAGCTAACATGTCATAATTCATTTTAGAATAAGACATTTCTCTCTTAATATTCATGTTAATGTTTCTACCTTACTGGTCAGTACTCCAATAGTTGCGTAGTATGTAGTCATAAACACAATCCTAATATTCGCACAGGAAAATAGATAGTAACATCCGGTTTTCGACATCCTCTTTTACTTTCAGTCTTCATCAATAATAACTCACATTGACAATACCCTCTTATTCAAAAATTGAAAAAAAGATCTATAGAAAAAAATTACCTTCAAACAGGAATCCTTACCAATTGATTAGAGAGGCATATGCTCCAGTTGAATAATGTTTCTCAATCTTCTTAAATGTCTATTTAAAACGAACCCAACTTCTCAAGAATCCATTAAGACAAATCAAAGTTATAGTAAGCAAATTTTTTTTGGGTATAACATAATCTCATACCTTCATTTTATTCGGAAGAATTCGTCATTCAGTATTAAAACAAATCCTTTTCTATACTTATATTTTCTCACATTAGTCGCGCCCACTATCGGTTAATTGCGCACATTAAGACTATTTTTAATGAAGTGCTCTTTGTTACTTTTATGGCTGATTGTTTTTTGAATCCTGTCGAGGTTACCATTGCTGAGATAGAACCGCTGTCTATCCTTAAACGGACACCAGGTAATAACACAGCATGAAATACTACGCAGATATGATAGAAGAGCACTGGAATTAAGTTTTTAAAATCTCCAAAAGTTGTGATTCTACGTTCACTCCAGAAATCAACAGAAAAGTTACAACAAACCTTCGTGATCAGAAATTTCAGGTAAGTGAGCACGGTATGTGAAAAAGCAAGTCTAGCAAAGTAGCAGACAAAACAGTAACGTGTGTAGGTCGCTGATTTATTTGCCTGAAGCCACTCTCTGATAAGCTGATAAAACAGCTCTTGAAAGACCGTCATTAACTCTATATTGAAATCACCAAAACGGATGAGGTTATCGTTAGTCATGAGCCGTAATTTTCGTACGGTTTATCAGTAATGAGAACACTTTAATAAAATCGGTTGCATCAATTGATTCAAAATTTAAGCTGCTATTGGTACAAAGGCCAACCCTCCCTTCTCGCGAATCCTTTTCCGATATAGACATAATTATCAATGGCAATAGCGGAAGTACACATTTAGTAGTTTATACCTAACACCAGTTGATACAATCTGATTTTATAGATAATGAATTTCTATCGATTACAATTTTGATGGGGTAATTGTTTATTCAATGCTAATTAACAAGCTGTCCATGATCCAATAAATTAAATTGAATAGTCAAGTAAAATATCTGTAAAATTGCAATTTCTAAGTGGATCGTGAAGACCTCGAACAGAATTAAATTTAAAGACCACTCGAACTGTGAGACCGTCAAAAGTACCGACATTTAATTCACATTCATTTCTATAAATGTAAATATCTAGCTTTACAATAGGTCCTTATATTGTAATACGCGCAAATACATATTAATTTCCGCATATTCTCATCACATCATGTTTTAGGTAAGTGTCGTCTCTTGTACATCACGCTTCCCCCTATTCAAACTCCGTATATTTGCAATACAAATTAAACCGTACGTTAGGCGTTGGAAATAAAATCCGCCATCCGATAATAAACGATATGCATAAACATTTACCATAAGCATCAGATCAGAACCTTTCCAGAGCAGGATAATTATCTTAAAACGTAACACGTACATATACAGATAGATATACACCGTCCGCATCTACATATATTTGTTAACTGATGCGATTCTGAAGTCTGCCACGGCGTTTAAATTTTGTTTCTATTTACACTTCATTATTTTTATACGAGGCATGCATATTCATGAGGAGCCGAAAATTGCGAAACGGTAGCTCGGCGGGCTTCAATTTTAATTGCTGTTCCGTACATGTATGTACATTTAAAGTGCGGTTGAAAATTATACAGTTATTAATTTCTAAACGTATTGTTCTTGGGATTATTTTTTTTGTGGTGTTTATAACCATGTTTACATTTATGAACCATAGAAGTTACCAATACTTGTAATTTTAGATAAAAACACCCGTGAGTGATTGATTTAAATGAAGGTTTCTAGGTTTATAGATCAATTTAGTGTAGCAGCAGTGGTAAGCTTCTTAGGTGCCCAGCCACTCGTTTTCTGGGTGTAGGGTACATGACAGAGGATATTAAAAAATAATTTCAACACGGTCCAACTTCTATATATTTTTTTTTTAATATAAAAACTTTTATCTGCTAAAAAAATATAAGTTACTTTGCATTTAGACATGCGTACTAAGGTTGCCGTTAAATGATCCAATCCGAATGATTAATGATGATCTGAATGCTTCATGCATTATTTCAGAACAACACTTCTTGAAACTTAATCCATCTAAATATTCTGAAGTTACTTTTGACAACGTCATAACTACAATTAAAGATCAAGTTCCGCTGGTAATCGGTAATACCAACTGATTAATTAATTAATTAAGGGCTTTAGTCAACAATAGACACCTTTTCAACCAGAGACTGGAATTGCTTTTATATAACTCATTGGTGCTGTCGATTTTCAGTCACTATTCTTCTATTTACAGTCCTCGTGTGACTAACTGTGAAAGCAATCGTATCCAAAGAGTACAAAAAACAGGTTCAATTTTTGTGAATGGAATTAGAACGAGTGACTCTATCATGCTGTGAAGTGGGGCGGTTGGCTGGACATAAGCCAGCAACAGGGCTCGTATGCGTCTTGTCTATTTTTCAGGACCTTAACTAAGCCGGACGCACTGAGACGTTCAGGAGAAGCATTTCTTACCAAATTGACAGTACCATGAGTTCTGCTTTGCCAAGTTTTTTGTTGAACGTTTTGCCGTTACGATTACTTTGATATATTATTAAAATTTTATCTAGGTTAAGTACTTCGATGTCATCATCCCATTATTTCGTTGATCCTACTTTTACCTATTAATGCATACAACCCTGCTTCAACACTCGGAAAACTAACTTCTCGGCGTTTTATGGTTTCGCTTACCGATTCATTCTTATTAAAGACTAGAGCTCAAAGCGTCTTGTTATTGGATGTCAGGAGTGGACATTGTCCAAGTGAATTTTGAGAATTAGTACCAACGAACAAATGAGTCAATATGTTCACAATTCGAAAAACCAACATCAAATTGTGCAGGTTTTCGGTATTTATGAATTTTGCATATAGGAAGAAGGGCGTTTTCAAATGAAATGCTAATTACTAGTTACAGTATAGGCATGTACATTATTTAATTACAATCTTTAATTCGTATTATTATGTTTCTTTGTTAATGAATTTAATTATTTAAGAATATATAGAATGACTTTTCTTATTCTAACTGCATTTTGGTAGAGGATTTTGACGACACACATACATACTTTTATCAAAATAATAAATAAATTATTATTATTATTATTGTTATTCCTCCTCCTTCCGCCCACCTTATCTCAGCATCCAAACTCAGCAAGCTGACAAAGTATGTCGAGAGACCTCACACGGGACAAGGCACAGACGCGCCCTCCCTCAGACCTCCATCCCCCTTTTAGTTGTTTATTATGTTTACTAAAGGTAAGTATAAGGGTAGTGCTTAACAAATATTAGAATGTATTACGTTTTAGGTGTTCCTCGAGGTCTTCATGGTGCCCGGAACGTTTCGGGAGAAGGCCCTCTACAGGTCGCGAAATACCCGCCCCGCGAAATACAAGCCCGTGGTATTACATCGAGTCCGTCCTATCGTTGCTAGGATTTGTCCTCGCAGTGGTCCAGCTCTAAGATACGGGGTAACTGGGATTATGAGCCCTTAGCACCCTGAGCGAGCCCAAGATGATATATTTCTGCTCATAAGATGGACGATGTTTCGCGTAGTAGTTGCATGTATGTCCAATTTTCGTATACCTTCAACAACAGTCTTTTTCATGCCGCCGTATACTCCAATTATTAATGGAATAAAGCAAATTTAGTACTCCGGGTATGGCGGCCTCAATTGCAACATTAGTTCTTTTTTTTGTTTTTTTTATTTGTTTACTTTTTCTGTTTCTTTTTCAGCGACTTCTATTTGGCTCCACTAGAACCACCATATCCGACTTATTAGCGGTTATCTGTGCAATGGTTGAAAGGGGAAAATTTCAAAGGCGCTTCACCTTGTCATTGAAGATTAATGATGCAATGGACTTTTCTCTATAGGGTGGGACCTTTTCTTGGTCTATTCTATACATGAAACGGATATGGTAATACAATAAACGGAGGCCATGTCGTGTCTTGGTACATAGATGGTGGACGCGTATTTGGAATATGCCACGAGCAAATGCATCGTTGTTTCTGTCTCTTTTTTGCAGGCGCGGCGTCTATTGTCATTTAGACGTTGTTGCAGGATTGTTCGGCGATACACTAGGCTCCCGCAGACTCCGTCTTGATATGCCATAATATAGCCTTCCGTCTCAAAGTATAAGCCTGGTGCACTCAGGAAAGCGAAGGTAAGTTTCTCGGATAATGTCTGCTGTTGTATGGTTTTATAAAAGTGTGAGTGCATAGATTTATCGAGATGGGTTTGTTTCATGATTTTGTTTTTATTTATTATTATTGTTATTATAAAATTATTATTAATTGTCATCGTCAAGGTTCTTTAGTTTATATAAAGTGTTAACGATTGAAAAGCACTTTTTTTGTAAATGCAACTGTTTAGTATAGAAATATTAAAAATACACGTGGTTTCGACGCCATTGTTTCTGACATACGCTTTTATTTATTTATGTACAGACGTTAGCACAACTAAATTTTATAAGGAACCTTAAATATAAAACATTGCGCTATTGTTCCTTTAATCTTATTTTCTATTATTATTACATAAAAATAACCTTTTACATACTTGTTACACCGTTGTAAATAAACACTAAACATAATCGTTATGAATAAAATTATGCTATAGATAAAACCGCTTTATTGCTGGATATAAGACAGCCGTGTTTCTCCGCAAATTAGATTGTTGCAGGGCAGACTTAATATACATATGTTAAATCAACGTAATTTTTATATTTTGTGAACAAATAAAAATTTGCCCATTTTAAAAAGTCGGGGGCTGTTCTCCCAAATTGGTGGTAGCTAGAGAAAAATTACTTACCCTCTCATTTAATACTTGTAAAGCAGTTAAAAAGCTATCCAATTTTTAATACTTTTCATACTTTCAGTGATATTAACGCAAATAACGAGGAGTTGTATTGCGTTTATGGTACCTTACAGGCGATTGGGCACCTCAAAACATTACCCACCTGCTCTTACACTAAATTGCTTTATAAACACATAAAGTCTTATTTCAATTAGCGAGTATTAATTACCGAAATCAAATAAAAGTAAGGCTAGAGAGTAAAGCAACACATGCAATTATTAACATGCTAAAGAGATCCAAGATAAAAATTGCTAAATGAAAGAAGACTTTGCTCCTCAACACATTACGCCTTTTGATATACGTACATATGTACATAGTTACGGAATTTTAAAAACTAAATTGTATGTGATCCCTTTGCGTTGTTATTACATAGATTATCGTTACCTTTTGTTTTAAAAATATTTATTTTTATGTTTAAGCTGTGTAAATAGAATTTAAAAGCTGCAGAGTGTTCTGCCATTGTCTTTTCTACGTTTAAACAATCGTAGTATTTTTCCTTTCCTAAGAAACAATAGTATAGCTTTAGTACGTTATTGTCAACGTATCTGCCCAGCGAAGGTTTTTTTTTCGAACGAAGATATTTGAATTAACAAACTTTTATCTTCAAAACTGTGTTATATGTTCATAGCAACTACTTGAAATATAACGTAAAAGCTTCGAAAACGGTTTCCCTTAAGTATCTTCCTTCGGACGATGAAAACAAAAGAAGAGAAGCAATAAACATTAAATAAACTTTATAAAACGGATAGCAGAACTTTCTTCTTGGTGCTCCAATTCCCGAAAACGTTTGCAATTAACGTACCCTACGTTCAAAAAAATCAATACAAGCATACCCGGTAAGATTGAAAAAGGGTTACAGAAAGTGTTGCTTGAACTAATTGATTCGTAAACACAACATTAGATACCGGATAACCCTTTCAGGCTATCAATTTACTTTGACTTAATGGACAGTTATGAATTAATTAGTACACTCCATGCAAAGAAAATTGTATTCGAAGGCACGATTGGAAGGCAAATATCTAACAACAACAGAGGCGAAATGAAATTTGTATTTAATTAATCACTGTGAGTAAATGCCTACCCCATTTTAAATTTTACACCTCGAAAAACAATAAAAGAGAGTATTTAAAGTTTAGTTGATGATCTAAGATGTTTATAGAATAGTGCCAAGTATGCCAACTTGCGTTTACTCCGTTTTTTCTTAAATTGTTCACACTTACATACATACAATTTAGTACATACATATGTATAATTAATAATAATGATAGCAAGAACTGTGGCGTAGTATGGAAAACAATACGAAAGCATAGGCACACTCCGCACCACACAAGTTTAATTAATTAATCCGGATCGGTTAATTAAATTTACAGTAGAAAGAGAAGTGAACAATCACTCCCCTTCCTGGATAATTTAGTATAGAAACAACAAGAAACTGAAGATAGGCATCTATATAAAAGAAGCAGTCACTAATAGATAGAGATTATGATCGATTCTAACCACTGTGAGCAACACAAGATAAAGAACCAAAGTTTATAAAAAAATCGATGACCTTAATCCCGGCAAAAACTTTCATAGCATATCGAAAGGTATTAGTAAAGTTTTTAGGGCTCAAGATATGAACCTATACTTCAGTTCGCAAAATACACTCAAAAGCATTTTTGCCAATCCGAAAGATAAACCGGGCATGGAGGAAAGGTCGGGAATTTATAAAATTGCACGTAGTGACTGTGACAAAGCCTATATTGGTCAATCGAAAAGAGCAATAGTCACCAAATTCAATAAACGTGTCAGATATTACGTAGCACAACATATAAACGAAACCGGGCGTGATATTAAATTAGAAAACCTAAAATTGATTAAGAACGTAACTTCGTCGCGGGAATTAAACGCGTATGAAAGTATTTACATAAAAAGGAACGCAAATTTGGTGAATAGAGGGAACGAACTGTTGTCATATAAGTGTAGGCTTTCACGACCGTAATCCATAGTAGAAATGTCTTTCGGGTGTTCAATCTACACCAACAAGGAGACCACCACGTAACCTACAGCAACGTTAAGGCATTAGCCAGGACCAGCCACTACTACCCGAGGATAATACGCGAATCGATAAAAATAATGAAGAATATCAACAGCTTCAATCGCGAAGACGGATACAAAATCAGAAACACATGGAAGTTAGCACTGAGGATTTGTCATACAGCGAACGAGGCGATTCATCGAAGCGGAACGGTTATGGATCAGCAAACCGGAACAGAAATGGGGTATATAACGATGTGCAAGAGATAACAGCATCACTCCTTTGTAATCTTCTGGAGAAGGTGACACATGATCAGCGAAACGTCAAGTCAAACATTAAGTACGCGACAACGCCCAAACAGAAATTTTTACTATGTTGTCATATGTTTCATAATAGAATAGCAAGAGACTCTTTCGGCTATCTATTCGTATTTTTCGCATGACTTAGTTGCGTAGACTGCGGTCACACGGTTGATAATGAGGATCTATGCATTGTCGAAACAGCTGTTTCGGATTAATTAATTAATCTTGTGTGGTTCGGAGACTTTAGTGTTGTTTGCCTGTCCTGTTTAGTATTTATGATACGCAGTACGTCGACACAAAGATGTCGTGTTTTAGTGCAAATATAATTAATATTTTCAACTAGCACGTGCCTGTGAAGTAATTCCAATTTCCTCGTTCTCCAGCGCCGTGGTTGATTTACAACATCAAGTACACGACGAGAACAAAAAATAAAGCCCTACAAATGAAGCTGCAAAATGATCTAGTTGCGGATATATTCAATTCTCGCGACAGTTTATACTTACACAAGGATTTTTTCTTAGTATGTGTGTAAGTAATAATAGCAAGGACTGTGGGGTAGTATGATAATAAGGATCGACGTATCCTCGAAACGCCTGCCCAGGATTAATCAATTAAACTTGTGTGGTGCGGAGTATGACGATACTTTGGTGTTGCTTGGCATTTGTGTAAGTATACATAAATGTATTCAGTTTCAAAACTTTTTTTAACAGATCAAATTTTGTTCGTGAGCATATGTAAACTACTAATCATTGAATCCTTTCACTATATACCATTAAATAACCGGTACACGGTAATTATAATAATATGTGTACAGTTAAGCTGTAAGCTCAATCAGTAACAACATATGGTGGATGTGTAACATTTCATGTGTCATTATGTATGTATATCTATAAATCCTCTCAATATACTCAGCAGTAAAATCCGTAGTAAATTAATTGGATATAACAAGTGAAAGAATATAATAACCAAGTAGTATAATTGCTTATTGAAGTAAAAGGTAGAGTTCTTGTGACTCTCTTTTCTTAGTATGATAATTGCTATTAATGATGGACAAGAATTAGAACGAATCTTTTTCTAAATCTATACTTTTGGTGCCTAAATAACAAGTATAGGACGGACTAATAATTCCAGTTACTGTTTTAATTTTAGAATCAAATTTGTAAATAAATGGTTGTTCACTTTCTTCCTCTATGTCTTTAAATATATTTTAGCTTTTACTTTAGCCAGTACGATTTAATTTAACAGAATAGTTGTTTATTTTATGATTATGTAATACACAACCTTCAGTTTGCAGGTCGTAAATGTTGTTAAATTAATTGCTTTATTAATTAAATTAAAATTTTCGCTATTATGCGAATTATAAGAATATATTGTCGAGATAATTATTTTAAGTTGCATTTGTTTTTATTAACTCACACTTGAATGATATACTTGCAAATTGTCTCGAGATGAATCAGTGCTGGTGGTGCTTTCCCTAGATTTTGCCCCAGATCATTTTTTTCTTTTTCTTACACATTTTTTCATTTTTATTTTTCCAATAAACAACTTTTAATCTGAGAAACAACGTTCAATTATATTTGTCAATTTAAAAATAATTTTAATAATTTAAAATTCATATCAGTGATTGTATTTCTACCCACTTGCAGTAATTAAAATACTGTGGTAAGCATGGTAACCATTGTGATCTATGGTACTTCAAAATTTCGACAAACAGCATCTCTATGGAAGCGAAAAGCGTTTTTGATGGTCTCAAAATTCTTCGATTGATTCAAAGGTTTCAAATAAATATGAAACTAAATTAGCGTTAAAGTACAGTAAATTAATTTGGATCCTTTAATTTGAAATTCGTGGAACTAAAAAGGAATTTGAAGAAATACGATGTGGATTGCAATAAAATTGGGAGTTGCCTCGAGGCTGGATTGCTCACAAAGAACATCCAACTGCATCGTTATCATTTCAGGAACCGTAGTGATGGCATTCGACGGAAGGATTGCAGTACTGCGGTTACAATCCGACAACTGCGTCCGTTTAGTATATTGCGTCAGGCACCGAAAGAATTTGGTTTCCTAGGCGGTATACGGATGCTGTATTTACGTCTGACGATATCCTAACTCGAATGCTCCATAAAGACACTCGAACAAGCCTTCCCTTTATTTAATTTACTTTAAACACATTGAAATGTTGCTGCTTCTGTTGATCTGTGTTTCATAAAACTATCCTAATACATGCTCAAAAGGAAACATTCTACAAATGCATCATTCCTTGTTACACATTTGCTTCATTTGCCATTATTTTCGGTAACGTGATGGGTCTGTAATGCCTTAAATATTCAAAACCTCCTCTTGCACAATGGTAGAGCTCATTATTCTGGGAAACACCATCGTGATATAAAAGTTTTATAAATATTTGCAATTTAAAAAAAGCTATTTTCCAAGTGTTTGCAAAAGTTCTTTATGTTGATTGATTAAATGTTATGGTGGACACTTAGCGTAAATATGGACCTAAATCATATGAACAAATAACCGTAATTAAACAGCGTTTCACTTTATCCTTGTTTGAGGAATAAATGGACTTTGCCAAACTACTGATTCACCCAATACTGAATTACAGATTAATGTTTACGTATTCCCTTTTATATTTTTTACCATTATTGGTTTTAGCTTTAAATATATGTGTACTTTACATTAACATTCGTACAAACCTAAGCGACTTTACCAGAAATAATCCATTATGAATATACTAACCGAGAGTTAAAGTATTCGCACAAACAAGAACCACAAAGGCAAATATTTCAAACGCCAGCAGACATACATACATCTTCCAGTCAGAGTGTTTAAAGCAGACACACAGTTTAGGTGTTTATTAGTTGTCCATCTGATGTGGGATTCCGAAAACATTCGACGGAGTTTAGACGAACCAACGCGTGGTGTCGCCACTAAAGAAAAATACCCCCATTCTGTGGGCTTGGAATGTAGCCAACGAAACTTTCCTAAAAATTTCGTTGAAATATTAGTTTGCATTGTTATAAAGTTTTAAAATACTTTGAGTAAAAGTCAAGTGCGCCTGGATAAGGGTGTACGTTTTCCGTGCTGGCTGTAATTTTATCATAAACCTGTCCCTTTCAACTTTTTCGGCGTTTGAATGCTGAGAGTATTATTAGCTGTAATAGTACGACATATATACGTAATTATACGCGAACGTATTTGCAAATTACAAGTACTATTACAAGTGGACATGGTTTATGATTGCTAACGTGAATGTTTTATGCGGCTATGTATGCTCTTGGTATTTATAGACAAGAATACAACAATACGTATAATATACAATGAGATGTTGATGGCGATGGTAATACGAGGGTGACATCTTAAGATTTTTCAAATGATCACTAGAAGGTGCTATTGAGATTTGACATTACTATTTTTGTAAAATCTGACATTTCTTATAGTTGAAGCAGTGACAACACAGAAATCAGTCAAATAGCTTGTTTAAAAAAAGCAGTTTTGTCGTAAAGTCCTAACACAATAACAATGCTTCATACACCTTTTAGTAATAAAGCACCATCAGAAAAGATTGCCTACCAACTGGTTTGTAGAATTTCGTCGTGGTCGTGCTTCCGCCAGTGATGAATTTCACGAAAGTCGACCAAAATCGTTTGTAGTTGCAAAAACATTGATGAACGTATGCAACGTGATTGAAGAGGATCGGCATCTGAAGTACCGTGAAATAGCTTAAGCATATCGAAGAGAGCAGTACATTCGATTTTGCATGAACATTTAGATGTGAAAAAAATCGTTCCCAGCGGTTTCCGCACAATTTGATCTAAGCACGAAAGAAGGCTCTTATTAACCGGTGTAAGGAAGTGCTCAAATTCCAAATTTCAAAAACCTTATAGAACATAGAGCAGGTGACCAAACTTGGATACACTCGTACGAACCGGAAACTGAGCAACCGTCAACTGAACCGAATCCAGCAAAAATTTGTTCGCTCACGAAGCACTTCCAAGAAAATGATTACTCGTTTCTTCTGTTGCATTGGACATGCCGCAAATGTTGTTTTATAGGATCGAAGAACAGTTAATGTTGAATGATATACCACAATTTGTTTGCCAGAAGTCATCGTTGAAATCAGGAAAAACAATCAAAAAGAATTGATTATTTGAAGGAGAAAAACATCGAGCTAATCTCTCGTTGCCCGTATTCATCTGATTGCCTAGTGACTTGTGAGTGCTCTTGAATGTCAATTAAAAATGCGCGGACAATGATTTTTATTACCACAGGTATCTGTTAAACACTTCAAAAACCACATTTTGGAGATGTCACTTTCAGGGTGGAAAAATACTTCGAGAACTTTTGCATGCATGCCCTTTTGCACAATTTTTGCCTAGAAGTTTTTTTCTTATATTAGAAGGTATTTCTCGTACTATTGTTTAACTTCCGTTTTCTTGATTTTGTTTAAAATTTTGATGGTAAAATGGTTGTTGTGTTTATGCTTATGATTGTTATTTCCTATGCTTGTAAAATTTGTATAGATCATCGTATTGCATACAAATGCTACGATTGTCTTTCACCGGTAGTGCAGCTATGCATAACGTTATGTTTAAGCATTGCACGATATCTGGTTCTCGTTTTCGTTGCAACAAGCCGAGGTTCAGCTTGCAAGCATGTTTAACCCCTAATAATAATAGGTAAAAACATTACCAGGCGTATATATAAATGTTGCGGTACTAAAGGCGCCGGCTTAATACCTCGTACTCATACCAAGTGTATTTATACAAACATACATACAATAATATATACGACATCTACCCAATTTTCTTTTAATCAAGAGAAAAACCGAAAGGGACCTGTTTTTTCAATAAATTTATTCTTTATTCATATCAGCTGTGTTTCATTCATTTTATTTTGAGAAAAACTGAACAAGTGATCAAGTAAGCAATCGAGTATTTTGTACACGTCTAAACAAAAGCAGTTGGTCCTTGCCAGAAGAGGATCAAGTGCTTGACGCAAAATTATGCTCAAGTATACTGGGTGTTAGGACTCTACAAGCTCTTCAAACGATATAAGTTTGGATTTCTAAATGGAATATCCTGTACATCATACATTTTGGGATGCCAAGCTTCAGTTCGTGTCAACTTCTATCACTATTCTTTGTACCTATCCATTTTAGTTTTGAGCTAATTGACACAATTTGAGATTGCCACTTTTTTCTTTTAATCCGAGTTCTTGTATTTTGTTGAAAAGTTATTAACATTTTGGGAGTAACATTTGTGTAACATCCACATTACGCATTGCCTTAAGAAATTCATCCAGAAAGTTTTTTCATAAACATTGTAGCAGATTTTGGAAAAAATATATAGGTGTTTAATTTAAAAAGGTTGAAATATGATTAATCAAACATTACAATGATTGCGATGGCCCTTTAACTAAGCGCTAGTTGATATAAAAAATTTCGATGTGCTGCCGAAAATCTCAAAGATTATTCGATCGAATAATCGCGGTTCTAATATGCAAGGCGCTAAAGAAAGCCGAACTTCGAAAAAATCTGAATTATCTCAATAAGTACGATAAATGGGTATAGGACGTATTGAAGAAACCTGCCACCGAATTGAAGAGCGGTTTTCAAAAAACTGATAATGTAGAGGGTGTTTCATTAAAAAAAAAACAAATTTGTGTCGTTTGTAGCGAAAACTAAACTTTCGGTGTAGCTCGCACCCACTAGCTAGCAGGACATGCCATACGTAGTTTGATAATGTCAGTATTGTATTTCGAAAGTTGACGTACATATTTTCAATGCTATTATTTTTGCTATCGACCGGCAATGAGTTATTCCGCTTACATACGCTTACGATGTTTACCGAAGAAACGAGTTTTATCTTGATATAGGAATAAGAAGTATTGTATTTTAAAGAAACTACAATATTACCGTGAAGACAATACTTTCCTGCTTATATGAATGAAAATCACTTAAAGTTAGTGGGTATTACTTGGCTCTAGAGATTACTTTTCTGTGTGCACTCCGAGGGTTGACAACCTCACGGTTAGAACTCAGGACCTCTGAACCCGAAACCGATAACCAATATCGTTAAGCACTGTTAAATTAATCTATCAATTAGCATCTTGTTCTTTAGTTTATTTGTTATATTGTCGTGAATATTCAATGAGGTAGGAATAGAGTAAATATCAATACTTGTAAATACGTATATAACGATAACTGTGAACCGCAGCATGTCTTAGGTTTCAGAAAATGGCATTCGTACGATAATTATTGTGTGAGCTTTTCACCACTTGCTTTCACTAATAATAACTCGAGAATGCATGTTCACACACTACACGTCTAATAAGCAATACACTGATGAAAATCTCGATAATCATAAATGATGTCTATATCTGGCATTGATCAATGAACACCTTACAATGTAGCGTCGGAGATGAATCCAATTACACTTCTTAAATCGTCGATATATGCCCCGCCAATCCGAGCAGCTAAGAATGCAGTAATTAATAATACAATTTCAATAGCTTAATCGTGTTTATAAATTACAAGCGTTAACGTGTCATTAAGTCATCTAATAAACAAATTTAATAGCGCAAGCGTTAATGATCTATCTAAAGTGCTATGGCTGGCAGCAATGTTCATGCAACGAGTACGTGATTTATATAATTCCGCTAATTATCGGACACAATAATTAAGAAAATTTATCGCAATAAACCAATTGAGGCAATGTTATGCAAATATCTCTGAGGTGTTTCTTGACGTGCGGTTTTGCACATACGAGGTTTTAAAACGTATAATCTGTATGGATAATATTGTTTGGAGATATTTATTAAAATTTGTAGTATCGGGGGTTCTATTCTAAATTAAGATCTCAACAAGAATTGTCACAAGTATAAGACATATTTATGAAAACATCATTTACCGAATTTATCCATTTACCAAGAACGTATATATTGTATAGAATTTATTATTTTCAGGGACGATCTCTTCAATAAAAACATATAAATATTGTATAATTACAAGTACATGTAATTAATTTAATAAAACAATTGAAATATTTGTTCATATTGCTAGAAGCTTTAAGCATTAGGCTTGGTGGCCCGGTGGTAGAAGGGCCTGCTCTTGACTCTAGTCGTGCGTTTGAGTTCTAGCGCAATCAATTATAATCAAAGCAAATGTTTTCCTTTAAAAATCGATTGCATTAGTCATCACCGGCGTAGTGTCTCCATATTTGAATCATCGGTTATAATCGGTCTCTCTAAGCTCATACACTTTAATTTTCCCCATAAGTCTGTGCATAATGCCTTAATTAAGAAAACCAAAAAGCAAAAAACATTTATTCATTGAAATGCAACCCATTATTTTGTAGAACATGTGCCCAATTTTCGGCCAATGCTTCAATATGATATCGATACCATTCCGCTGGTCTATCTCAGTTCTTGACAAACCTCCATTCTGCGTTTAAGTCGTGCATCAGTTACATCATGCGAATCCATTCAAAGCTTTTCTTCAGAGCAATTGTGGATTTTGAAGGGTCAGCTCTTCCTGACAATTCAGGAACACTTTTTGGAATTGTCCTGAACTGCTTCCCTCAGAGCACGTTCGTCCATTTGAGATGGTCTACCTACGCATCTTTCATTGGTCAGTCTGTGTGACTTCGATGAAATTTTCCAAACGAAATTGCCGCCGTATTTTTGTGAGCCGTATCTTCTCCGTCCTTTATCTATTGCCTTATTACTATACCTTTTCTGTTTTTGCACGTTGAGTATTTTTAAAACGTTCAACCAGAATTGATTTTTAGACACGGGTCATTGACAAAGTTAATTGGTAAAGTTATGAAAATAATTTTTTTAAATATTATTTAAAATAAAAACGAAAAAACAAATAAAGCAAGGAGAGGATGATAAGATAACTGGAAAATGCGGACAAAAAGAATAAACGGTCCAAATAATCAACAAAGATTATGTTTTGTGAATTCCAAGAAAGCGTTTCCACAATTGTTGAAACCGTCTTCGCCTTTGGCACATATTCGCACCTTTGGCTTCTGACGTATAAATGTGCCCATGTCTCATATACAATCACATAACGCTGCAGAAATTCACGTGATTCCATTTCCCATATTCAATTTTTCGTGAAGAATATTTTGTACACGTTCAGGTGAAATGCTTATCACATTAGCAATCTTTTCACCCGGCGTCTGCTAATATGGTATTATGAACTTTACTGATTGCGTCGTCGATAGTCACCTCAATGGGACGACCTGACCGCTCCTCATTAAAGACGGATGTTCGGCCACGATTAAATTCATTAAACCAATATCCGATGGCAGTCTTCGAAGGTACATGATCCTCACAAACTGCATCCGAATTCTATTTGATTTCTGTACCCGTTTTCCCATCCAAATAAAGATCTTACTTACCAGAGCTTTTCTTTTACATGATTCCACAAATACATAAACTTGCTCGCTTTCAACAGTTCTCAGACGGCGATTAAGGAATGGTATTCACAATCGGTAATGCATTTTGTGACACAGCATTTGTCGCCAAACAGGTACTTTTACTACTACGGCTATTTACTAGATTGAATGGTCTACTACCTTGAAAATTCAGAATTTTTTATTGTAATAAAAATGCACTGTTGCTTATAATCATTTTCTCTTCATAATGAATGCTAAAACCGTTCTATTTAGACAAAATTAAATAATCGATTAAGGTAAAATACGTAAATTCATAACACAACATTTAATTTAAGAAGTTAATTTCCAGAGTACATCTGAAACTACATTTCCGGTTGAAAACGGGTGAATAAGCTCTGCTCGGAGTAGCCCACAACCGTATCAGTAAATAGATACTTAATATAGCTAAATTGTTAGGATGTAGGTATGACTCTTCCGTTCATAAAATGATTAAGTTTATCTACCTGTGTACCGCGATTATCGAATATAAAACTCAATTTACGCACCATCCGACCATTTTATTGAGGCAGCCAGTTAATATGCAATCTCCGTTTCCACAACTACTGTTAGTGGTTCTCAAGGTTAATAAAAACCATGCCGAATCGAGCTTCGAAAATTTTACGTCTGTCTGGGTAATAAGCTTTGGCGCTGCATCTCATAATTGAAGTTCTGCCGCGAAGTATTTTGAAGCTTCGAATAATTCAGTTATCGAGATTTACGACACAAGAATACATAGAAATTGGATATAAAATCGACTTAAAAATTACAAACACTCCATATGATCAACATTGCATTGCGAGTATCGTTATATTACAACATTAACGTCGTAACTAGCCGTAGGAGAATTGGTGGCATCGCCGGAGGTGTATACATACAGAAATGTTAACGACTCAAAATCATTTCATTAAAGCTTATTATGGCGTGTTGTTACGTTGTATGTCATTAGCATAGCATCCAATAATAATAATAATGATTTATTGCACAGTGAGCGTGAATACATGCGCGAAACACAAAATATTCAAGGAAACATACACTTTCTTTTAATGGAATATATTGTATATTGCGTTTTGATTGCTTCTCTGCAATTCATGTCAATTTTCATCAATATACTGCAAAATCTTGTTGTTTCTTCAATGGCCGATATCTTAAATCATTCAGTATTTCTTGAGGTACAGTTTTAACGGATATTTTTAGCCGAATGAAAGTTTATGATATTTCGCCGTGGCGCTCTGTTTCTTAAACGAAAACCTTATTTGTATATCTTCATATTTAATCTACTAAAGGACGACATATTGTAAGCAGAGGGAAATGTTTATATGTAGTTCTACAACAGTTTCTTTTAAAGAATTGAAATAACATGAACTAAACATGGAGCAGTCGCGATGTATTCTAGATACTAGACACTAGTTGTAAAAAAACGTCCAATTTAATCTACTGCTGAAAACTTTAAGAAATACTCAATAGTATTTGAGTTGTTGTTGCTGCGTTTGCTGAATTTAAGGAATCTGACGTTGCAGCAGACATTCTCCTGCCGTTTAAGTGTTTAGACTGTTGTTTATACTATAATTACTGCATATGAATACGATATGATATCCTATTTCATTCCAGGATCTTCTTCCTAAACTTGTTGTGCTAAATTTGATTTGCTTTTCTTCCTAGCGCACCACGTGCTCGTGTTCCTTTATTCTCAAGTGTATGGGTCTATTAGTTTCTCCTATGTTCACTTTCACAAAGATTTTGTAAACACAGTTTATAGTTCTTCGGTTCACATTGTTCGATTTGCTCTTTGTTAGTATAGATCTGGTGGTATTTGTTGTCTTTGTAGCAGTTTCAACCTAATACTTATTGCCCATTCGTCCGAGTTTCCTCGATAGGCCTCTGACGAATGATTGTGGTAGATACTGCGTCAGGTTGTCCTATAATTAGTGTTAATTTAATCGTAGTCTTGTACTGTACAATGTGTGTTTGGAATATCTATTTCGACTTAAGGCGTTGGTTACGTTTTTTCTCTTCTTCTTTCCTATACCATTCTTCCGAACATATTTCTTTGCCTCTATCATATAGGCATCTCCTTTCCCTACGTGCACTTTGACCTTGTGTGGGTGGTTGGAATTGAACTACAGGTATTATCTGTATTCGTTGGCTTCTTGGAAGCTTTGGTTTTGAGTGTACCATTAACTGATTTGCTTACTAAGACACCTACGGAAGGCATTTTGTTATTCGTGCAAATCCATGCCGAATTTAATTATTTCTATGTTGTAAAAACCCTTCAGTATAATGCCTTCCATGTGGCCATATGAGAAATGTATCATCAACGAATCTTGCCCACATTTTCGGTTTTAGATGGTAAGTCTTTATTACCGTTTGCTCGAATTCTTTCGTACATTAATTGTTGAGCTTGCGAGATAAAGCAATGAGTTGACATCACTTTTATCATTTACTGCATCTGTAGATGTAAACCGTAAGTCGGGTGGGGGAGAAGCGGCGTTTTTCCTCTACTCCGCACTTCTCTTTTCCTCAATTCTTCTGTTCTGTCGGGGCGTGTATGCCAGCTAGTACGTGTATGTTTGCAAAGCTTTGCACGAAAACTCGCTTGCGTCGTCGTTGCTTACTCTTCGTTTTCTTCTTGTTCACAGTCGCCGGTGTGTTTACCTTTTCGATGCGAGAACGTCGTAAATATAATTTTCGGTTTAATTAACTGCTGCTGCGTGTGCCTAATTATTTAAAATTCTAGACGAAGGGACGGACTGCTGATGAAAAAGAAATTCACAGAAGTGAACTGGATGCTCCTTCGTTTCGAGTTTTCTTCATCTATTTTTTAACGAAGGATGAATTGCAATAATTATTTTAGTTTCTTAGAAGGAAAACGTCTGGCTAAGAGAACGCAAGGCTATTTCGCATTTGTCAAACGTATTAGTTTTTCCAAATGTATTTATTTCATTGAGATAACTTGAGAGTGTCTACCATTCGTATGGAAGGTTAGTTACGTTTTCTGGAAATTACCCTATTCACATCAATATATTTATATTTCTCTGTTTGCTGTCCTACCTACTTGATTTTTCACATTAAAATAGTATAAATCGAGTGCCTCATAATGCACCCTTTCATTATGTTATGTATTTTGGCGCAGTAAAAATGTAAAAGTAGGAAGGGGAAGTTCCAGAAAGAACGTATTTTCGGCTGTTGGAGCAGAGGCCGAGATCAAATGGAAATGCATTTAAAAGACGGAAAAATCGCTAAGATAACGAAGAAAACGAAATTAATTACTTCGAAGTCTATCAAAGGGCATCAAGCAGCTGCGGCCAAGTTAGATTTAAGCGTATTCGGACAGTGAATTACTATCTTAAGGATACCAAATTTAAATTGCAAACAATGAAATATAAAACCGGTAAAGTAGTCACTATTGGGCACGAGAAGATTTCTTAACTGTGCATAATGTTCGCTTTTAATATAGATGTAGTTTTAATATTTGTTGACAAATTTTTGAAAATAAGATATTTTTTCATACCCTTAAAGATACCTTTCAAGGTACGATCAACGCTAAACGTCACTTAGAGCTTTTAAGACTGAAACTGGATGAGATTTTGGACGGTACGCAACTTCAGGAACGGAAGAACCTCTTATTTCAGCAGAATGGCGCTCCAGTTCATAACGCGGAGCTAATCTGTACTTAGTTTAGTATTTCATTACTTATCTGTTGTACTTTTTATTGTTTTGTTGTTATAATTTATGCTTATTAAAACAGTAAAAACAAGTGAAAGTATTTGGTTACTAAAATGACATATATTCATATACAGAATGACGCGTAGGTTCAGAAAATGTGAAAATATACGAGATGCTTCATTTGAAAAACCAAAGTTAGAGTTATTTCCCGTGAATTGCTACAGACGGTTAGTTTTTTTTATACAAGATTTTTAATCTACGACAAAGAATCCTCCTGTATATTATTATGTATCTGATTTCTCTAGTGGTAAATGTGGATTTCGTATGTCTATTTTTTCTGCATCCTTCACATAGGAAATTTATACTTCTAACGTTTTTCCACAATAGCGCAGATGTCTAATATTGAATAAAACACGCATCTACAGTTAATCGCGGTTAGGAGATTGCATCCAAATGAATAATATAAGAAGTGTTAATACACATCACTTATGTGGAATGCTAAGAATAACGCATTTCGAAACGCATTGCCCAGTATACAAAAAATTAAGGACCGGCTTTCATAAACGATTGCACAGATGTATCAAATGAATTTTGAACATCCGCTGTAGGTAGATAACTAAGTAGATAGCTATTAATTAAAAAGAGCTGTTAAGTTTACTTACAAGCTAAAAAAATGTGCACACGTCAATATTCGGTATCGTACGCGACTTCTTCATTGTACCGCAATGACTGATAAAACTTTGTTGCTGAATCTAAGATATTACCAACACATCGATCTGGCTTTCGTTCTGGTTACACCTGTGTCACTGTACTCATAAGTATTGTTGGTTGGCATTATTGCGTAATTTGACATCGGAAATGTAACAGTGTTAGCGTAGCTTGATTGCATCAGTCCCCTTTGTTCTTGATATTGGGCTACACTAGCATGTGTAACTCCAGGGCCAAATCTTTTGAGGGTTACCTAAGGGACAGAACGCATCGACAGATCTTTAATAGCAATACCTCGGCCCCTATAACAGCAGCATATTAAGCTCCTCAGGGAACAACACTCAATCCCATGCTTTTTAATATTTACACTTCTAGTTTGCGAGTGCCATCTAGTCTAGGATTAACCATAATCTCGTGCATATGTATTCTTTTACTAACATTTCAGGAGAACTATTTCGTGTAATATACATGTTAAGCATTGCCTTAAGAATCCAGAAAATGTTGTCATAAATCTTTCTATTTAGCGAAATTGCGAGTTCTTTTAAACAACTTTCAGTACGTTTTCATTATATTTGTTAGTGCTGAAAAAACTTAGCGTGTGATCCTAAATAAATCTGTTCCTTTTATATCGAACTCTAATCAACATTTGTCTACTTATTTTCGTTATTTATTAATTGTTGCTGTGTGCTGGTTAACTTACTGGAGAATATTAGGAAAATGATGATCACTTCGAGTAGATGATGAAATTGTATCAAAAAATGTAAAGTTCACGTACTTGCTTTAATGAATATTTTGAGCGAAATAAAAGTTTATCCTATTTCATCACAATACCCTACGTTTTTAAACGAAAAACTTACTTGCAAAGCTTCGTATTTAATTTAAGTAAAAAAAAATTAAAACAATATGAATTAAACTTGCCAACAATATCAATGACCTTCTTCTCTAGAATCTTCGATAATGTAGTAATAATAAAAACATCTTCGATATTGTGCCAAAAAGTCCAAGAAATACTCAATCAAACAAATTTGAATCATTACGTGTAATCGCGTGTGATACCGACCGTTAAAGAAACAGCGACATTTCGCAGAGATATCAAATTCTATCAATTACCTCAAAGTTGCCACGAATTGAAGAAAGGTATCTAACATTGTACTAATATACAGGATGTCTATTAAAAAAAAAAAAAACTTGTATCGCCACAGCGGAAACTGAACACCCCGTATTCTTGAATATGATTTTATGTCGAGCAGCGTTTGCCTTTGAATATTACAGAATAGAAATAAAAATCGAGGTTAATTGTTACATCATAATCAATACGTATAAACATTTATTTGAAAATTTGTTACAAATTCGATTCTAGACACACATTAAGGTAATTGTATTGCAAGGTACTCGGGTACCCCAGGTAGTATCTAATACGGGGAATTTTAGGCGTAACAAGGTTAAAGAATGCGATATCTATTAATATTTAGGTAGTTGAAATTCCTTAAATTCGACTCTATACAAGTGCACTAAGGACGAAAATTATTTTCTCGAAGTTTAATTTTACTCCAAGCTGTACATAAAGCTATCGTCGCTGTGTGTTCCGTTGGGTTTTGCACCGTTTTGCATTCGTTTAGCTAAAAGTTGGTAATACGCGCACGTTATACGCGCCCAGCTTTTTGGAAGAAACAAACAAAAGCAATAAATTACGTCAAACAATTATACGGCAAATGGAAACACTTAAGTTGGGAAATGTGGAACGAAGTGGGTGGAAATCGTATATAGGCAGGAAACTAGCACACATACGCAACCGAAACGGTAAAGACTACAACAACAACGAAGGATCTTTTCGCCGTGTTCGCCGACGCCGCCACATCGCACCGAGCGCGGTGGAAAGAGCGTAAAATGCGTACGGCATGTAGCAAAGTGCGAATAATTTATGTCTTACAGTTTAGACGATTTCCACACATTTCTCTCTACGCGCGCAGGCCGCTTCCCATTAGACGCGAGAAGCATATGTAAATTTATTCGTAGCTTTACATGTGTTATATTTATGTTAGGTAATTAATACCGTGAAGTAACTTGTCAAGTAGTTCAGTGAAGAACGAACTGATTTGTTACATACGTACGCGTTCTTTCATCAAATTTATGAATGGAATATGCAAAGCGTAACAATGGAACTTCATAGACTCAATGAAATTGCATCCGTGTTACGCACAAGTACTTACATGATATAAAAATAAGTTATTATCAAACTATATAAACTATTTGATTATAACAAATAGCACTTAAGTATGGGAAGATATTCCACATCACACATGTTTGAATAATTGGTCTGGAATAGCTGTCTGGGGGATGCATGAATCTCCATTATCAGCCGTATGACCGAATGATGTGAGAAGAGAACTCTAATTCTAACATACTCTTGAAAAACAAATTGCCAACGCCAAGATTCTTACTTCGTCCTCTACTTTTCTTTAACAGGTTAAATTCAACTTAACATATTACGTTTCGGAAAATACTTTTATTTCTGACTGAACTGAACTGAACTGAAACATACGTTCACGTTAACTCCATACAGAAAACGGTAATAGTCAGTCGTTCATATGATGAAATTTTCTTCCTAAATATAAAAATCATTAGGAATTCGGATAACGTAATTAAATTAGACCGGTACCGTAATCCCACCAGCTCTACAAGATACCTTCACTACCTCCCCAGCCACCCTACAACACACAAAATAAACACCATCAGAGGTCTAGAGAGACGTATTTTTAACATTGTTCATCCAGATTTTCACCAAGATAATCTAAAACTATTTTATACACTTTCTAAAGAACGGCTATCTCTATGAAATCCTTAAGACGTAGACACGTAGGCCAGCAGAAGGCGAACGCAATAGTAAATATTGCAGTTTAAAATTTATTTTTTCTTTAACGTCCAACGTAATTAAACTCTTCAATCCTTTGAATATAGAAATAGCAATTATTAATAAACATAAAATACAATCTCTATTCACCCATTTAAAGGACTACACACCCACCCTTAATTATATTGGATTGTCCTCCCTAAAAATTCAGCTGTAGACTAAACCAACATCAACGAGATAGATCAAAAAATGTCCAGAGAATGGATTTTGATCAGGCCAAGATTCTTGCCGTAGAAAATCATAACCAAAAACGGGCCTTTTTAGAAACGTGTTGCATTAAATCTCGCAATTATGCAGTTAGTTTAAGAAATTTCATTGATAACTTATCAACTGTTTAAACATTCTTACTTAGTGAAGAAATTTTCAGTTTGGTCAAATAATTTTCAATTTGCCTTCAGTATCTAAACTTCATCATTTCCATCATTTTCATCATTTATCTTAAAATTTAATATCCAATTAGAACTTCCCACCAACTCAGTGCTGCGCGGACACCCGCACCTTATCATTCGCTATTTGGTGGACCAACTATTACACAAAATATCTCAACATTGTTGATGCTTTCTCGTTTTATATACTTAATATTTCAAATTTAACAGTTTTAACATTTCAATATTTTATAAACTGACAATATTTTACCATCTGGCAATAGTTCAAAAAGAAAATATAACTTTATTTTTCCTTTTCAATACATAGAGTTATTTACTGCAGATGCATAACATAACTTATAACTTAGCACGTGTTCGATATCTTTGGTAGATTATTAGAGTCTTATGTTTCAGCTCTGATGATGCTATCAAATTATAATGAAATGTTAGCAGTCTAATAAAAATGTACAACTTCTGAACAACTGACTATCATTGTCCACTGAGTGGAGTTGAATTTACTCGCCTTCTTGAACAATTTCTCCTATTCGTTACGAAGTACTCCGTTACTTCCCTTGTGTTTACTAATACCTTTCGACGTCCTGCAGAAAGGATGTTTCACAAATTTCTTATCGCGTGATAATTCAATACGCAGAACTTCAGATACTAGGCTGCCAAAAATTCTATCCAATTGCACCAGAAGCCATTGTACAGAAGTAAAATGAGCGTTTGGTAAGGAGTGCCTACATGGCAATAATTGGGCCATACTTCTTTAATTCAGATCGATATGCGATAATGCTTCAAGTTCTTCTTACCCTGAAGTTTCTTGAACTGGGGACAAATGACGCATTTCTTCGATAAGATGGAGCAACAATACGTACGATACGCTAAACAATGAATGTATTAAAATAAAAACGTAGGCTTCCACGGCCAACGTCAGTTGAAACTAAACGTGTTCCGGGTTTGAACCGTGCCATGTCGTTGCTTAAAATAAAACTCGACGTTTCGCCCACAATCGTATGGGGCTTCTTCAGGAGAGTGATGGCAACAGTTAGCACGGTAACTCAACGTGTGAACCACGCCAGAGGCGAATCTAACTGAGCGGGAAGCAGTTGATCACGGTAACTCAGCATGTGAACCAGGCCAGAGGCGAAAACCAACGACATGACATGGTTCAAACCCGGAACACGTTTAGTTTTAAATGAATGTATTTGTTAGGCATGTTCCCGGTCGATTAATGCAAAGGTTCGCTGATACTCCTTGGGCACCCAGGTCCTCCGACCTCACTGTTCTAGATTTTTTGCTATGGAATTTTCTAAAAGAACACTGCAAGATTTTCCACGTAGTTTTATGCGAGCGAGAGATCTACGAAATTCTTGATATTAAAGTTAAACGGCCATGTGCATATGTATACAGGTAACATATGCGAGTATGTATGTGTATCGTAAATATGTATACATTTTCGTAATATAAACATAAAGAGCTAAATATAGTAGGAGATGCATTATATTTTCGTACTATGACACCGCATCTAAGAGCACAATTATTTTAATAAACTATGGCAGTTGTCGCGGGAGATTATGTGAAAGAAGTGAATGAAATAGTTTATGTTCTCTCTACCGTTACTTCGTGGAATATTTATTAGTTTATGTTAATGCAGGTTGGAAGTTTTTAGCATCGTGGCGTGTTCCATTATTTATGTATAAGAGCAAAACCGTTTCGCTGTGTATAGCAAGTCTGCATTGGAAATTGAAGTTCTTGTCGATTAGAATCAGATTAGCGCAGTATCTGGTAATATGATACGACTTTCTTTGGTACGTCAAGTGCATATAATGAATAAACGAAAAGATTCTTTCAGTAAGAAAATTAGATATTGTCGAGATGTTCGTTTCCGCGGTTCGCTGTCTCCGCCTTATAGAATTGCATTGTTTAATAAGCCATTTACTAAGCCATTCATAAAAAATCTGGACAAGATTCTGATCAAGTATACCTTAAGCAACCAATCATAATTATCTTAATCCAAAATTAAACAATTTTTTATTGTTGCTGTTGTAAAGCAAAAAAAAGAATCCGTGGATATTCATCGATTCACTAATTTCTTTGCTCCAGTAATAAAAAGTTTACCAATAACGGATAGATAACTTTTAACACTGTCCATATATCCTTTAAACTGAAGCATTCGACTTCCTTGGCACGTAGAAGCATATATTTGTCGTAAGGAACCGCCGCGCCGCGCCGTTCTGTAGGATAAAACAAGATTCGCTAAATTAAGGCAAAACAAAATAAAATGCAATCAACAACGCTAGTTTGTGTAATGTAAATTTGTAAACAAACTGCACAATCCAACCGGGTAATAACCATATTAGCTTTCGGTATACTTAGTAAAGCATGCGACTGAAAAACCTGTTTCTGCGTCTAATATATCTAATTAGCGGACAGGAAACATCAACATGCAATCAATAATGCTAAAGTAATCTAATTAATCCCATCTTGTTCGTTACTTACTTCTCTTGTATGTCTAGAAAATAGTTTTAGCGTTAAAACTACTAGCATACATGCCTTTTGTTTTAAGTTAATCAATAGTTTACAAGAAAAATACATTAACACACCAGGAAAATATAAAAAACTTTAAAATTATAATCGCTATAAATCCGGTTTTTCGGTATTGAATATCCGGCCAATAAAGTTCCAACTAAGGAACAGCGCTAGTTCTTAACGACTTAATAGTTCTTACAGCAATTTCTAGTGGTGTTTGCTAACTTTACAAATAAACTTCCAAATAATAACAACCACTTAGTAAAAAAGTTTCGAATTTCGAAAACACCACGTTAAGTATTTTAATGAACATGGTTCCTTAGTTTTAAGATAATTGGCTTTAAATATGGCTTTGGATAAATGTAATATATCAACCAGCTTAAAAATAACTCATGGTCTTATTAAAGAAAATGTAAAATTGCGTTTAGTGTGCACATGATAGGAGATCAGAATTTTCTGATAACATAAAGGATATTATAAAATATTAATTAAAGCTATTTGCGTACATACAAGGTAATAGATAAAAAACGAACTAGACACTTACTTTGTTATCATAATTGAATATTTGTGTATTCTTACATTTTCAGTTTTTCAATCTAAAAACGATCATAAGAAATTGTAATCAAGAGAACCATATTTCTTTTCAATTATTTTTTATATGGTTAGTTACACCTGACAGCTGAATCTTGCCTAAATCATATCAAGACTGAAACTTCATATTACGCTTAACATATTGTCGTTTCATGTTGTATGCGTTGACGAGGTGTTGAGGCGTTATCATGTTACAAACATTTTGAATTGGTTGGCTAAGTTCTTGTATTGTGGATGGGATATTTTTTAAAACGAAGAAATTAAAGAGATTTCCTTTTTACAATCTGAGCTTTCGTCAGCTTTTATTTACTTGCTCATAGATTGTCCGATCCGTGACGCTATCCAGTCACCCAACAGTCCAAAATCAACTAACAATGCCCCTGGAACAACTGAAACTGTTTTTTGAAATTTCCCTTCATAGACAACTTTAGTAAAAAAAGTCCACACATATTCAACAATTTTCCCATTAAATTTGCGTCCTATGATACTAAAACTGTAAGGGAACGCCCATGTTAAGCATTGTTTTAATTTATATTTATTTATTTTGATGTAACAGAATTAAATTCATTTATTTATTTCATTGATGGTTGGTTAGTGTCATACCTAGCCTTGTAATATAAGAGAAAGGTCTTCTGATAGTGGCCAAGGCGGTCGGACGTGTGGTTGGCTGTAGCAAAACCCAACTGCCCAGAGAGACAGGTTAATCCTCTTTACCTTTTGAATAAAATATATACTGGCGTTCTGTAGTAACCAGGGGAGCCATGAAAGAAAGGTATAGAGAAATTACGTGGAATCCACCATAGGGCTAACGTATATAAGTACGCTACTTGCTCCACGACAAAAGGGCGTCAACCACAGCCCTGATAGTGATTCAAGTGAGTGAGAATATTGTTGGACGAAAAAGGGGAACTGAAAGCTAGGGCCATAGTTACCACCAAGCTCCTTAAGGCTTAAGGACGGCACCCATCGAGTTAAGTTGGACATGTAATTTTTCGTTATATATTCATACTTGTTTGTTACCCTATGATGCTGAGCTAGTTAAATGATTTAAATTTTCGGGGGCTCCATTGTCCGCCGTAAACCTTATTCCTCTATATTTTTTGAATTTATTATTGTTAACTGTAACTTGCTTTATTCTCACTATTTTTTGTAATAAAACACTGTTGGTTTTAAAATCAATTCTTTTATTTTTTGGTGCATGACTACTAATTACTCGAGAACCACACAACTTGAGAAGCTGAAGAGCTAAATTAATGAAAGGAGTCTCATTGAGTATTTTAAATAACCATTTCAAAAGTAAGTAGTTATTTTATTACAATTTCATTTATTTTGCAATCAAGCCCGGTGTAATTCAGCATCCAACGCGAGCAGAACCGTTGCACAATTTTTCTGTAAAGGAAAAACATCCTCTACGATGTTTAATTCCAACGTAGTTCACCTTGTATCTTGCGGGGAGTACGAAACGGTCTATCTGTCCAATAGGATAAGACCACGGAATGTGGATTCACACATTCACAAACCAAAACAACCGCGTTGCCGTATGCCTTTAATAACCATACTTTCAGCGTCGAAAGCACGAAAGTGTTATGCTCCGAACAACGTTTCACGAAAAGGATATTTTTGGAAATCTATTACATCCAGAGAAATAACTATGTTAATTTTAGGACAAATGTTAGCAACTTAAGCAATATATATATAACAATTATTAATAATCAATTAATTCAATTTTTTACTTTAGTGTTGTTAATTTTGGATAGGTACATGTGTGTTTTCAATCAGTTATACGTGATGTTAAGGAACAAACATTAAAATAAAAAAAGATTTAATTAATTATAAGGAAGTAGTCTATAAAAGCACGTTCGGGTGACCGATTCGAAACGCGTTCAAAGAATACAAAATTGGTGCTTGCGATTGATTTTCGGAAATCCCCGATTCCAAAGAATATGCGATCTTTTGTTATAAAATTTTTGTCAGCACCGTACCAATGCCCTTAGAAGCAATGTGCATTGACTTCAACTTTTAAGGACGTATTCTTTTATAATGTTGCGAAATATGTCAACATGATTATGTAAAATGATGGTACTTTTTTTATCTCTGTAACTAGTTTAAGAATAAAATATACCCAATTTATATCTGGGACGAATGTTTGGGGGTTTCACCAGGTTATTGTGACGTTTCTGTTGTAGGTGTTTACCGTCTTGTATATTGTATAATTATTAAAATTTACTCAGTAGCACACGGTTCGTTTATATTTCAACGTATTACATTTCTTTTTATTGTATTATACTCCTTCATTTAATGTAATTAAACTCGCCTAGATTGTAGAGAGAGCACTAGTTTTGAGTTTTCTGTGTACTCAAAATGCGATGATACAAACCTTTTTGGTTGTTAGATTAGATATGTTAAAGAAATTGGAGACAAAAACAGGTATATTTCAGATCTAATATACCAATAAACAAATGTTATTATTATTATTATTATTTTAATAGCACCATAAATTTTTTCGGTAACTACCGTGTAGGAAATTTATGTCTCTAAAGTTTTTGTATAATGATACATATGTCTAAAATTAAAAGTCAAACAGATATTTGTAGTTACATCTAACATTTCTTTCAAAAATATGTACCCAGTTTCTAAAATATAAGCGAACAGTTATCTCATGTTGTCAACTCCTTGAAGAAAGGCGTAGCGGTCCTACGACAAAGGTACACAATCATTATTTTTGCACTCACGGCCGCTGCATAATAAAAGTAATATTCAAAGTAATTAGCAACGTTCAGGAGAGGAATGAACGTCGGCTATGATTAACGTAATACGAACGGCTTATTTTTCTCGGCCAACGGCGTTGGCGATGTCTTAATTAGAAATTGCGTGCATCTTAAATACGCGAAATACAAGCATGTATAAAGGAGAATGAAAATTAAACTATAAATTTTCTGTTCTTTATAGCTCGTTCAAGATTAATGTTATGATCATTATTGCTGGTGTTTCGGTTATAGCTGCACGTTTGGTTTTCTGGGCGGTCATCATTGTGTGTTTTTAACCAGTGTAATGCTGAGGGGGCAATAATATTTTATTAACAATCAAGAATCTGTCGAGTCAAAGCATATATTACGAAGATAAAGCTAGTACAGTTGATGGAGTGACGGATAGATGGCTTAGTTGAATGTATCGCTATACGCCGGACACAAAGCAATTACTAAGATGACACAATCGCTTGCTTCAAGACAGAAGGGATTATTTGGACAAACTAAAGCATAATGAAAAACGTTCTAATTTAGTCCAGAAGAAAATCGTCATTCACTAAACGTATCTTCCTATGTCTAAAAGCATCTGAAAGTAACGACTGATCAGGTCACAGGTGATGCCACACGTTGTTAAAATAATGCCCTTTTCCGCGTGAGATGTATTGGTGTAGAAACTCTTTGAATAACGCAGAAAATAGCATCATAGACAAGTAGTTGATACATGTTCCGGCATGTTCCCTTCTTATCGTTTCTTTCTACTTTGACGAGTGTTCAAGTGTTCAAAGAATATAAACATCGACAGTGCAACTTTGTAATTAATATAATAATAATTTGCAATTTTGATTTTTCCTGTATTCCAGCCAATGTTTTAAAAATTTTATACTTGATTATGAGTCATGCAGAGCTTTTCATGAGGAATGTTTTTTTTGTGAAATGTACGATAAATTTTCTCTCTATTTGTATAAAACTTTTTGGAACACATTCTATATATTAGTACTATCCATGACTATCAAGACTCACATATAATATGAATATTATATAATACAAAAACAATTCAATTACCTGGAACGCTTAAGCACACAATACACGGAATATAAAAAGTACGTGATTGCACGCTAATACACTTTTCGCTAATATGTGCAAACAAGCAAATATACGAACGTTGTATACAGTCGTATAGCTTGGAAGAATTTTGATTGGTTGGCGCATCATAAAACATTTAACGTCTAGAAAAATAATAAATCATCATTTCCGAACAAACCGTTAACACCAAAAAACAGTCACTTCTGTTTTACTAGTCATATATAGCCAACTTGTCTAACAATATTGTAAAAACCAACACGAAAATATTTGACCAGCGTACATTTGATGCCAACGCCAATAATATTTCCAACAGTGTATGGTTACTGTGTATAAACCACTGGTATAAGTACGGCTACATGATGTACAGTCTTAAATACAACATTCATGCTGACACAATTGGAAGAATACAATCAAGGCTTATTGCGTAGATTTAAAATTTTTAAATATTACTAATGTCAATTATACAAACATGTAGAAAAAAGCTAAATGATTTGCTTACAACTTCTTGAAAAGATGGAGTTTAAAGTACCGCGCGTGGGCTTCAGATGTTCAGATGCATTTTATAGAAGTCGCCACTGTACGAGCCACTCTTCTTTGCAATAATGATATCAAGGGTATCGATGCATTTCACCTAAGCTTTGGACATTTCAAGCGATCCGTTACAGTAAATTACAAACATCTCGCAACAATACTAGTAACTTCATGTCATACAAAAATTGAAATTTGTAATATCACTTATGCCAGCTGCTTTTGGGACATTCCTGTTTACTTCCTGAAGATTTGTAAAAATAATATTAAATAAAAAAAACGATTTGCTGCTTATTTTATAAAAATATATTTGTTAATAGTTCTTCCTAAATATGTTACATGATGTTTATAATGTTTAACCCCTAGGAACTATATACTTTTGGAAACAGAATAGATACGTCTATTTAAACATTTAAAAACAGACCATGGTTTATATTTTGAAAAATATAACTTCATGCTATAATTCGCCATTTGATTATATTCAATAATGATAGCAAGGACTATGGAATAATATGTTAAACAACACAAAAGTATCGGCACACTCTGCGCCACACAAGTTTAATTGATAAATCCGGGACAGCTGCTTCGAGTATGCGTCGATCTTCATCTTCAATCGAAGACCGAACGATATGAAAAACAAATTCCAACATGCCTGTTTTATCCCCACACTACGCCGCTCTTAAAATTAGAGTTCTTTTTTCTCCTTCGAAACAGCTGTCCCGGATTAATCAATGAAACTTGTGTGGTGAGGAGTGTGCCGATATTTTTGTGTTGTTTGATTATATTGCTGAAAATTTGTCTACGTCACTGCATTCTTCTCAAAAAAGTGCGTCGAAAATGTCAAAATTATTTTCCAATAATAACAAATAAATGAGATGCGTCGAAAATCTTCAAAATTGAACAAAAGACAACAGCTAATTTCTCTTTTGAGCAATGAAATTACCTTGGAAAGAGCCATTATCTATTATCCTTTTTTCTTGTAAGATAAATAGTTCAGTTGCCGTATAAGAGCATCCAAATTTACCTACGCTGAACAAAAAGGCTGTGGGTGATTGGCATAGACCAAAAGTAGGACATACGGCTATGCGGCAAAACATAGTAAGTACACTAAGAATTGAAACAATAGTACCCTAATTGTAAGCTAAATTTTGTATTTCAAGAGCGTTAAGTAATACCATTTTTGTAACTGAATATATATCAGCAATTTAAAATTTGCCCAGTGTTAATTAAAATGTACCTACACACAAATCTAACACCGATTAACTGGTAAGTAACAAACTCATCCACTTCAACAATCAAAACATCAAATCCCATGTGTAAAACGCGAGAATTAGATCCAGTATGTTACACACAGATTCGGTTGTTTTTCTGAAGCGGGCGATAACCGCTAGTAGCGCTACCTAGTGCCGTTTGCTCGAAGCGCTTTAACAACCTAAAAGAAGGAGGTATCGGTAGGATCGAGCCATACTCGAGAAAGTGGAGTTAACGGTGAGTTTATGTACACGTAAAAGCGATTAAATTTGCAGATTTTCGAATGTATTTCTTGACAAAATAGTAAGAATACCGAGTAAGATAGGCCATATAAAAACTAAAGGAAGGCTTTGCGTGGATGGCGGGATTTTACAAGAAAAGAAACAAACTATATAAAAAAACACAGAAAACATTCGCAGAGCGAAAACTACGGGATGATATCTTAGCAAGTATAGAACAATAAACTGTACACATGATGACAACTGCTAAGAAAGACTACTTCGTCTGAGAATTTGAAAGATACAAAAAAGATTTCTTAAAATCGTGGAACATAATAAGCATAGGACTAAGCGGTAAGAGGAGAGGAAAAACTAATTGAAATAGAAAAATAGATTCAGCAACGACAACCGACCACTTAAAAGAAATCGTATAATAAATAAATATTGTGTAAACATATGGAAAAAAAATTGCAGAAAACTAAATGGCATGCCCCTGCAGTGACTACGAGCTATATACGGAAGAAACTGTTTAAGTTTAGGGTGGTCACAGAAGGTGGCACACTTAAAAGTGATATGCCAAGTGCAAAGAATAATAAAGCTCTAGGATATGACCACAAAACGCCGTTATGAGAAATGTAGAATACTCAAATATATTAAAGAAAACAATAATAGTTCCAATACATAAAGAAGCTACCAAAACAAAACCAGAAAACTACAGACCGATGTGCGTGCTACCTGTTTTGAATAAAAATCTAGAGAAAGACAATACTCTCTTCAAAGAAACTCTGGGAAAATATCAGCAGTGAATGATTTATTAAATAATATAAAAGCAAAGGTTTCCCAAAATAACACAATAATTGTGACAATTGCGATTTAACTTTCAAACAGAAAAAATATCAATACTTTTTTATTAATCTTTCTTATCAAATTGCTGTTACAAGAAAACAAAGAAAATGTTATATTCATTACTAAAATAGATACTTTTCAAGATATTTAAATGTAAATCTTAGCAACACAACTTTCTTCAAAAAAAAAGGTACCACCAATGAGAATTTAGCTTATGTAGTTTTTTTAAAATGTCGTCAATCTTTGGAGATATCAAAGAGATTCATCGAATAGAGTTATTTTGAGAGCTACTGAAAGTGAGCAAGTTTAAGTATTTGTGGAATCTTGGAAAAAGAACAATACCGGTCAATAATTGGCCAACACTCGTTTTTGATTAAATGCCAGGTCATCCCATTGACGTGACAACGGATGATGTGATCAATAAACTCTATGATATCGTGTTAACGTCTAAATCGAACGTGTGCATCTTTCACGAAAAGTGAGTACGAGAAAGCTCAGTTGGCAAAAATGCTTTTTTTTGCGAACATACTCCAAACAAGACACATCAGCCGGAAAAATCATGGCGACGACTTTTTGGGTTTCACAAGGCATAATATTAATCGATTATTTGGAGAAGTAAAGGTTAATTACGGGAGTGTGCTGATTTATTGGACCAATTCCATGCTGAACTAAAGAAAACAGGGTCCCACCTGATGTAGAAAAGAATGCTCTAGTCTTATCATAACGTCCCAACCCTCGTACAAGCAATTAGTCAAAATTGGCAAAATTAGTCCAGCTACGGTACAAATTGGTGCCACATCAACCATATTCACCAGCTTTCGCCCCTTCTGACTTCTTTCTTTTTTCTAAGATAAAAAGTAACTCAGCGGAAAGTGGTTCACGTTAAATGAAGAGGTGGTTTCCAAAACAAGCCCTATTTTACAGAGTTCGACAAATCCTATTATTTGGATGGCTTCAAAAAGTTGGACTAAATGTATAGAGTTGCAAGGTAATTATGTCGAGAAATAGATTTATTAATGCATAATAACTACGTTGTCTTCCCTAATGCAGGTACTTATTGTACCATCCTTGCATTTGTTTGCTAATCTATAAAACAATTATTGATACATAGATTTAATTTATTATATATATTGTAATGTTACAAAATATATAATAAATTAAATCTCGACCACTGATAACCTGGAACCTGTGTTTTTACGTTAATGCTAGATTAGACTCAGAATATATAAACATTTTGGGTATAAACTATCACCCTGCAAATTGGTATTATAAACATGATCAACATTTTGCACAAAAAGGTATTCCGATGAAGTTTATTATTAACTTTCTTGAAATAAATTGAGTTTAAAAATGAGTGTTGAAAAGAGTGAGGAAATTTCACGCTAACAATAGAAAAAAGTCCTTTTTCATATTATACGGTGAAGAAGTTATGGAAAACTACATGATTCAATAAAGTGGGTAACATGTAGAAAGGCTTTTGTCCCAATAGAGAAAATTATTACTCAATTTTAGATAAGAAGAAGAAGGTGCATTCTTCATTTATCTTATAAAATTGTCGTTTAGCCTATGAAAATAACGACGGTGGGAAGATAATTTATTCTGTTATTTTATTGTCAGACATTAAGTGATTTTTAAGGTATCTGGGTCTAGAAACATTAAAATTTGTTTGAAATATTTAACACAATTTAACAAAGAAAATATGCAGTTAAATTTTATAGTAAAGCAATTTGAAGACATGAAGAAAAATTGAAAAAAAGAATAAAGTTGTCCATTTATCAGACAAGTTTCTATTTGATAAACAGGAATAACGCTTGTGAACGCGAACCTTTAGACAAGTTGGTCCTACTAATTCTTCATCATAATTTTTTTAAATCTCTGTATTTTCTTTTTCTTTCAGATATCGAATTTACAGTTACAATCATTAAAAGAGAACTTAGATTAGGGTACACATTCACCCCTACTTCTTCTATTTGAAGCAAACGTTTCTGTTTTATCCTTTTTAAATAAGATGTAGGCCCTAAAACATTAACTGAAGAAAGAAGTAACGATAATCAATATTACATCAAATGAGAGAAAAATACATCTACAAATTTGTTATTTCTATGGTCTTATATAAGCTTCCAATTTATTGCTAAATCTCTTTCAAAGAGGACAGAAGGATCTAGCAGAATCAAAATCCTCTGCACTGACTTATAAGAAGGATGATAGGTTCTGTTATTTTAATATGTACCGAAATTTGCTATCAGCTGTCTGTATTTATTGATAGTCGTTTCGCATTAGACCTTTTATTGCTTTGATTAAGTTTAATGGTACTTGAAATTACACATTCATCCTTCCTGCGCGTTGGTATAGAGAACTTTGCTTTTGCTAGCTAGTTCTAGCCATTAATAACAAACTTATAGTTGTACTTTTTCTGTACTCTCTCGGTTAATACCTTAGCTTCACACAATTTGTTTATTTAGCAATAATCAAAAATAATGCTGCAGTAAATGAAACGCTTAAAACATACTAAACCTTGTTAAAGTAACTTTGCGATAATAACATTTTTTCCTATTTCCATAAAACTTCGACATGGGATATAACACTAAAGATATAGATCCGCTCTAAATTTTTTATAAGTTTATACAATAGATAGACAATCAAATAACATTTACTCTCTGTAATCCGAACCGTGAACGATAGCGGTTAAAAATTCATCCCTCTTCCCCATTCTGCGGGCGGAGCACATCAAACAACAGGTGGTTCTCTAACGCTACCACAAACTTTGGCGGAAATAAAATTCAGTGCTAACATATTCCCGCCGTAAAACGCCTCGTAACCATAGTATGTGTGGAATATGATCATTTATGGCTATTTTATCTAAAAAGAGAGGAAACAGGAGACAAAATTGGTAATGTTCTTATTTATTTTATCGTAATATGATTACCCTCGTCAGATTTCTTTTAAGCGAAGAAGTGGTGATAATGAAATAGTAAAGCGTGAACTCTTAGTGTAAATATGAACGGATTTGCGTGCTTAAGGTTAAGTAATTTCTTGTGAAAATTAAATGAAATATTAGAGTCGCTAAAAGGAAAATAACTAATGTTCATAGACTTCTCTGCTTCAAAGAATACTTTATTTTTATTCGATATTCAAAAGATGCGATCAAATAAAAAGAAAGGTGTGAAAATGGAGATAAATTAATTTATTTTACCCGACAGAAAAACTCCTACAATACTTAACTAGTCTGGAACGTACGTCTGCTAACTTACCCATCGTTAGTTGTGTCTATTCTTTGTCTAAAGAAACATACATATTTGAAAAATTGTTAAATACAATGGTTTAACAAAGGGAAAGAAATAATAAATGAAACTAACAGAATGATCAGTTTTGAAATAATTTGATAAATGAAAGAAACGCACTTCAATTTGAAATTTTTTATTGCAAGACAACATATAACAATGTAACATACAACAATATGTAATATTGTTATATGTTGTAATATATAATTAAATATAATTAAATTCCTCAATTTAAAAATTTGTCCAACTTATATTGGAATATTTTGAGATATTTTTGTATACATTAACCTGACAAACAAAATTCATAAATTTATACAAGGTTATTTTAAAGTATTCCCATCTCCTTCCCTATTATTTAAATGAAAACAGATGAAGTTTTAGAAAAAATTAATGTGCTGTTAACAGCATTGCACTTCCGCTGTCTCCAAAGGTAATGCCAAATTCCTTATCGTAAATAAAATATTCCAGTATGATATCAAGAACTGTGAGGTAGTACGACACACAACACTGAAATGTCGGGGTACTCCGCACCACACAAGTTTAATTAATTAATCCAGAACAACTGTATCGTACATGTGTGGATTCGCATTATCAATCACATGACCGAATGATGTGACCACGTCTCTAATTCTAACGTACCTGTTCTATCCCTACTTTCGTAAACAAAATTTTGTTCACCCAGAAGTATCTGTTTTTGCGGCCTATACACTCTAAAACTAAAACATGTGAAGAATACGGTAAAATAAACGAAAGGCTCTCTTGTCGTTGTAGTACGAAATGTAAAACATGTGTCCGTCTTACCCTAACAAATCAAACAGAACTGAATAGGACAGCAGCCCGTTCCTTCTATTATGTCATTCAGATTACCAAGAAGGCTTTTGACTGTATTTCGCAATCTGAAACCAACGTTCATATCTTGAGGAGAAACACACAAATTATCTCAAAAACTATGCTAGATAGGTAAAAGGGAATGTTGAAGAAAGGAATGGATCAAAGGCATTCATCATAATAATTAAGTAGAATAAGAAGTAGTAAAATGTAAGATACAGATAGGAGGACAAGGATCAGGAGAATTTAGAATGAATAAAGATATAACGCAGGGCGATAATCTAAACCCTCAGGAATCAAGGATAAAGCAGGCCATTATTTGCCGATGTTGTAGAGCTAATCTCCCACACTAAAAACAAAATGTTAGTTGATGAACGAGAGAAATAAAAAATACGAAGACGGAAATAAACAAGTCAATGAAAGAACTGAAGCGGGCCAAAGCAACAAAGCTATAACTTGCAAATAAATACCTTTAACATACGAGTATCTAGGTAGCCTTATTTCATTAGATGGAAAAATAGACGCAGATATAACAAACAGAGCAAATAAATCAACAAGACTATATTACTTATTAAATAAGAGCGTATTAGGACATAAGCATTTAGAATTAGGGGTGAAAATGAAAATGAAAACTTGATAACGGTACAAACATATGCCGCTGAAAATTGGACGATACAGAAAAAGCACGAGGACAAGATAAATACAATAGAAATGAAGCATTTGAGAAGAATAGAAGGGAATGGAATAAAGTTAGAAATGAAGACATAAGAGAAAAAACGAAACAAATACTGATAATGGATAAAATCAAAAAACAACAATTGTACTGGTAAGGCCATTTAATAAGAATGAATGCAGTAGAAACAGCACAAGGGAGCAGAGGCAGACTAAGGAAGTAGTGGATAAAGAAGATAAAGGAAACTGGAAGAAACAAAAGGAAAACATTGAAAGAGACGAAGGACATGGCAAGGGATAGGAAGATATGGAAAAGATGGGTAGCAGAAGACAAAGACGCACAATCCGACCTCTGAAAAGGCAAAGGATAAGGATAAGAAGAATAAGAAGTTGAAGGGGCGCATCCAAAGATGTAGTAATATATTCCACTGCAAAAAGCAGATTTATAGCAGAAAGAGAAAATCCTGAATACTCGAATAATGTAATTTTATGTTGTGCAAAGCTTCTGTTTGAAAACTTTTTCTTTACATTGCTCAGGGAAGGAATTATCTTTCACCCATGCAATAGGTGAACGAGCTATATAAAAGAGCGAGAAACTTATCTGAACTTATTCTTATTTATCACAAGAAAAACATGAGAAACATTCGAATTTTTTAATGAGAGACGGTAACTTAACAACATCCAGTATAAATTGCACCAAACCATATCTTGAACGCTTATTAAGGCGCCCTGTTTTAGTTACGCACCGAAAGAATTCAAAATATAATTAACACTGCGCGCGTGTTTTTGATCTTCACATACGATTACCTGCATGTAGTTTTAATTTTCTTCACAAACATTTGTTATGCTACGCTACAGTCGTTTATTATAATAACGCTGGTAGTTACTAATTTATAAAGCTATGCGCTGAAATAAAAGCAATTAATGAATACATACATTTTGTTCCATTTCATATTTTCTGAACGTCATCTATATGAGCAACTGGATTTGATATGTTAATTTACAAAATATTTAACGATAAAGGTTCGTAATTAAAATCACAATTGCGCATCATTTCATATCCATAAGTTGTTTATATCTTTAATTAATTAAATAAGAACAGATGAAATTTGATGTCTCAAAATGGGTAACACCAATAACATTAATTAATAGTATTATATATTATTATAGTTCATAATGGCTCCGAAACATAAAGTTTCATCTCTGTCAATACCCAAGGTCTTAGTTAGTCTAATATAGTATTAGAAGTAAATGAAACACTTTTTGGTGGCTGATGGGTTCGGTTCCAAAATGCTAAAAAAGAAACGACATAAGTACACTTACTGAGAAAATATAAAATGTCTCAATGTCAATGTCTCAACAGCTTTTGAGATAATCAACATGTTCACATGTTTCACCAGTACTTGTTCTTTCTTCCTTTTCTGTATTCAAAAATGAATTGATGTTACAGTAACAACGTATCGAAGACTTCACCATCAATCCCCCCACAACATTGGATGCACATTGCCATACCCAAGCTATCGTCGTTAGAATAGAAAAGCTGAAGTAACCTATTAAGGTGAAACCAACCTATTTCTACACTTTTAAAGTCACAGCAGATTGACTGCTGCCGAGATGGATTTAATAAAGAGTAAAGGCATTTGTGTGTTCTAAAACTGAATTCATTAAAATATCTTTGTTTTCGTAGATTTTGAGGTTTTCAGAGGAACTAAATTGTGCAATGCTATTTACGTGTTTAATTTACTTTATACTATAAACATTATGGTTCTTTTCAAGCATATGTAGGGCAACATCAGATTAGCCAAACCTTCTAAATTTAAGACGAGCCATACTGTTAGATTTAGTTATTTAATTTAAATTTCGATATGTTCACTAAATCAAATTAAGCAGAATAGTGGACACATCGTTGTTATGCCGAAGTCTTCGCAAGTCGCAAACAATAGCGACGCGTCTCTCGAAGGGTCCGTATTTTGGATACCCGCTTTTGAAAACCCGCGTGTGATATCCCTTAAATTCACCACCAGGTCTCCAACGGTACTAGGTCTACTGCTACACGGAATTGTTGAGTGGGCAACATCTCAGTAATATATTGACATGCCAATGTAATTGAAATTTATTAGTTTATCTCGTTAAATCAGCTAGTTGATCAGTTAGCTTGAAGATAGCCTTATTCTCACGGAAGCATGTCTTAACGAGTTAATGAGATATCTATGAAAATCTGAATTCCTCTACTGGGATGGATAACATAGACTTCTTCATTTCAGTGACATGATTAGTGACACATCGAAGTATGGCCTATAGAGGCCATGCCATTCCATTATTTCTTTCGAAAAAGGACCTCCCATTTTTGAAATAATAACGTAGGCTTCCACGGCCAGAATCAGTTAAAACTAAACGTGTTCCGGGATAAGATCGTCCATGGTTAAACGAAAACCCGGTGTTTCGCCTATAGTCATATGGAGCTTTTTCAGGAGAAAGAAAGGTGGTAGGCCACAGTTAACACAGCAACGTGCGAACACGGTGTTTTCAAAGTTGAGCTGCCGTGCCGTACTAAACGTCGAGTTTTCGGTTAACCATGATACGGTCCAAAAAAACATAGGCTTCCACAGCCAAAGTCAGTTAAAACTAAACGTGTTCCGGGTTTGGACCGTGTCATGTCGTTTTTTGTTAAACGAAAACGAGAATTCGAGAGTTTCTCCCACAATCATATGGGGCTTCTTCAGGAGAGAGAAAGGTGGTAGACAACAGCTAGCACGGTAACTCAACATGTAAACCACGCTAAAGGCAAAACTAACTCAGCGGGAAGCAGTTGATAATGATAATTCAGCATGTGAACCATACCAGCGGCGAGAATCAATTGTTCCAGCTGATTCTCGCCTCTCCCACTCCTGAAGAAGCCCCATATGATTGTGGGCGAATCGTCGAGTTTTCGTTTTCGTTTAAAAGAAACGACATGACACGGTCCAACCCCGGAACGCGTTTAGTTTTAGAATTTTTAGTGTCTCACTTGAATTTGACATCTTTCCCACTGAACTAAAAACGGCTAAGGTAACGTATTTTTTTAAGGAGGGAGATTAGAATGATATGAGCAATAATTATCATTTTATTTGCATTTTAATAATCCTTTTTATGCTGTACGAAACTGCAGTTAACATTGATAATAACCTATTTCCATCGTTTCCGATCGCTAGATGAGAATCAACACAGCTTTCCTCCAGGTAAATCTGCTGACTGCTCTTTTTTCTTTCAAAAGTCGTCTTTATAATAACGCTGATAATGGAGTGCTTTGCTTGAATGTGCTGATAGATCTTTCTAAAGGGTTTGATTATGTGGATCACTTTCTTTTGCTTTGCAAACTTGAGAGGTATGGGATCAATGGTGTGCATTTAAAGTGGTTCGCGTGTTACTCTGCGACGAAAAGAAAGTGTGTTAGCGTTGGCAATTACCTTTCAGGTGGTAATGTTATGGTAAACGGCGTCCCACAAAGATCGCCACTGGGACCAACCCTATTCCTATTTTTCGTTAATGATCTTCCTGATTGCCTGAGTAATGCACGTACTGTGCCTTTATATGTCAATGATATCCTGCGTACCAAACATCATTGAGCTAGCTCGATTTTTGATGACACTAGTAATTGGACGAGTGTGAATAAATTGTTTTTTTTATGCCAACAAAACTAGTTGTACGCTCTTTGTTAACGAAAGGAAATACAGAATCGACTAACTCAACTTGGAGAGCTATAGTTGTTTTGCCTCGTTATTGATGAAAATTTTAAATGGTCGAAACCAGCCTAAACTGTCCTAAACTGGCGAGGTCATCATTTGAAAAAATTATATAATAACTTCACCGTTGAATCGCTGTAGTATTCTGAATTCTATTTAAGGATGCACTATGGAATTATACATACCATTTAGTTTGTGACAGAAGCATTCCTGCAAAGAGATTTGTAGAAATCATATGATATACATGTCTTGGAAGTACTGCGCTTTGTTTTCAAATTTCGTAAATTAATGTGAGCTTGATCCACGCTTACAGCAATAGAAACAGAAAAAACTGTTTGTTGCCATTTTTACACAAAACACCGACCTTTCAGAGAAGTCCTATATTTATGAAGACAAAATTGTTCAATGTTTCGCCTAACGAAACGAAAGTTTATCTTAAGGTGTACATATTACGTGGAAAGTAAACTTATGCCTCTTCCAAGCTAATACTTACCCAGTTCAAGATTTTACTGATTTCTTTGCTTAGATAGTGACTGCAAATTGTATAGTTACTATTACTACTGCTGCCGCTGCTGCTGCTTGGACTTAACTTGGATACAACAACAGGACAGGTCTTTCAATAAGGACATCAAATGAAGAACAAATGTGAGCAGTAAGAAATTCATTAATTTGGTCAAGTAAATGGAAAATTTGAAAACAATTAAATAAATTTAAAACACAGCTATTGGTTAGGGTTTGAGTTAGGTGAATGTTAAGTTTTCAAAATTATACAAAAAGAATGTAATTGTTTTTATTTAATAAAACTCTTTTGGCATTAAGAAACTGTTTGCTTTTGATTTATCTCTAATTAATAAATAACAACATTTATTTACATCCCACTTATTTAATACAAGATTGGCTACAATTCAGTTGTCACTAACAATCGTTAGATACTACTTTGATTGGCGTACATTGTGAGAACGAAATTGGCTGATACAACAAACCATTCATGTATGTAAAATTTTTGTTAAGTCAAACAAATATTTGCTAAATTCAACCTATTTTTTCTCTCATTGTAGTGGTAGTCAACTGCGATCTTGATTAGTACGTAGTGCCAATAAGTCAGTAGTCACGAATCCAATCGGAATTTAAAAACTTACGATCCCGGAAGATTCCCGACAAAATTTGTACGTCAGTGTTAAAAAGATTCAATGTTTGCTTAGAACAACATGGAAGCCCGTTCGTAGGTTAAATGCATGTATAGAACGTAACTATAAATATTTCATTCACAAACCACAACAGAAGTATCCGCCTGAGAAATTAGATGTTGAACGATTAAAAATATCAGTATTAAGTTTCAAATTTCTGTCAATCCGGTTAATTAATAAATTACCGTTCCTAGTTTATATAAAGTGCGCGTACACAGCCGTCGGATTTCTAATACTTCTTGTGTACTAACATAACTGCGACGAGCCTGTTCCAAGAACTGAGACCATGTCGTTAACGCGATAATTACTGCACAACTCTAAGTGTATTCATAATTGGATTATTTGTATATATGTGTAAATAAACAAGAAGCCATAAACTATATCGTTGAATGTATAGAATCATTAGAACCTACAAAAATAAAAGAAAGTACGCACATACCTTTGCTATTCATGATGAATCATCGATTGTCGTCCGCGGACCCTATAAATAATAAGCAAGAAGATAATCATTTTACGTTATAAATCCACAAGTAGTATAACTAAGATCGAAAATAAAAAAGGCACAAATAATACTCTCAATATTTAATATAGTTAAATTAACGAGTATAGGGAAAAGTGGGCATAATAATATACACTTATCCATTCAAGCATTACGCGCATATGGGAATATATTTTACATGAATATAAGTACAGAAAAATTGTTGTATAATTTATGTCCGAAGAAAAAAGATTCCCTGCTGCGGAACTGATATTCTGTAATAACTATTTGCATTAACTGTAATAATAATAATTGCTATTATACTCGTGATGTAATACATTTTTGGAATAACAATGCATGTACATTTAATTATTTAGCAATATGTATGTCGCATGTACACAGTGTACAACACCTGTAAAGTATTCACTTTTGAATTTTAATTGTGTTTGTTTAAGAGTTCGGTGAAAGAACTAGAGCCTAAAATTATAAGGAGAAATAAAATAACAATCTTTTACAAGTAATTAATTGAAATGGAAATTATTGAAACACTTCCACCAAACCCTTTATTTAACTTTGGAAAAAGAAACGGGTCATAAGGAGCCGAATCTGTGAATATGATCGGTGGGGCACCAATTCCCATCGTAGCTGGACAAGTTTTCCCATTGCAATTGCCGATGACGGTTTTAGGCAATATCATGATGCTGAAGAATTTTTCTTCTTCGTAGATGGTGCCGTTGTCTCTTTATATCAATGTTAAATCGTCCAATAAAGCAGCATTGCCACGTTATTAGTATTTCCCTGCTCTATGTAATCAATTAAAATTATGCCTTGCGAATCCTAAAATACAGTCGCCATAGATTTGCCAGTTGGTTGAATCATCTTCGCTTTCTTTGATACACGTTCCCCGGAAGAAACTCACTTTGCGGATTCACCATTGCTTTCTGGCTTCTCATTAAAGAAAAATGATCGTCTGCGCTTAAATTCATTAAACCAGTATCTGATGGTATCATCATCGAATGTGTACAGACCTTATAAACTGCATCCATTTTCCTGATTTCTGCATACGTTTTTCCATCCTAAAAAGGAAATCGAATCAATGGCCGGCACTGTTCTTTTTCCATGATTTCACAAATACGTGTACTTGCTAACTTTAAATAGTTCTCAAAACAACACTCGATGAATCTCTCCGGAAATTTGACTCCGACTCACAGTTGGTAATGCAGATTTTGGCAAGAAGCGCCAGATGTCTCCGAACACGAGCATGAGGCATATTACCCTCGTACATATGTACATACCTGTACACATACAAACTGAGTGGGAAATTGTTTGTCAACTTGATAGCACTTCATAAGTACAAAAATTATTTATTTTAATCTGCCTCGTGGATCAAATAAATGTTGCGTGTGATACTGAAATTTTTTTAGATGTTTAAAAACTAGAAAATATTTATATTATTTTTAAAACAGTTTCCTCAAGGCGTATTGTTTCGAGCAATTTTTCAGAATAATGCAGAAATAGTTCTTTTTTGTAACTCTTCAAAAATTCTTGCGCGACTACATCGTTAAAGGTTCTATTTTTTTAATTTGTGTGTTATCTTCAAGCAACTATGACCTCAGAAAGAACTATTCTCGGATACTTGGCGTGCGGCACAATTATATCTGAGAAGATTGGTTTGGGAAATTGTGATAACAAAATAATTGCAGAACTTCAATGTAGTTCTCATCCAACAAGAAAGGTACCCAACTTACACTTTCACAATATAGATGGTTTGCGGTTTGCAGGACCTTTTCAAAGCCCGACTTCATCCTCTAAAATTGTTTTTCAGCAGAAACGAAAACTGCTACTATAGTTCCAATAAAATAGGTTTTCATTTCTAGTGAAAAACAGTTTTGAAGGGTAAAATTTGGTTTTGAAAATCGGAAACTTCTGCATTTCTTGTGAATTACCTCATATCAGATTTTCAAAAGATTGGCTATCGATATGCATTAAACTTGATGCAATAGTGGCGTAATGGGTATGACCCTCAGCACAGATCTCTATGTACTAAAGGGTGTGCATCTGATTTGTTGGTGAATATATTCACTTTCGCAGTCAAAAGCAGAAACGGAAACCGGTATTTTACATAGTCCTACTACTTGCTGAAAATGTGAGCTGGGTATCTATCGTTGTAAGTAAAGTTGTAAATGTATAACTTTCATTTAAATAAATTCAAACAATGAATTTATAATGAAGTGGCGCTCGATCTGGGGAAACCAAATGTCGCGATTTAAATTATTATCTCCTTCAACGTCCTCATTATTATGAAATACAAAGCAGAAAAGAAGTAAACATTATAGGTTTCTATTTTTCAACATCTCATAGCATTTTTATGATCATCATAATCCAAGTGCTGGATCCTAAGTCGTCGTCGTCTGAGAGGTGGACAGATGGAAGTCAGATGAAGCGAAGTCGGATCTATACGATGGATGATCGAAAAAAAGTCTTGTGTCCACGGGGCAGAGTAAGGGCGAAGATTGTCATAGAAGAACACAACGATAGAGGTCAGCCGATCGTGTCATTTGTTCTGGATGGCTTAAATTTTTTACATAAAGAAATCTTATCGCACTACACTTCGCATTTGGAGGGATTTTCCATTGCAGTTCCTTTTGTGAAATTATAATGAGTAAACGCCTGGCAGTATGATGCTCACACAAGCAATGCTGAAAGCTTGCTGAATCACAGATACGTCGATGCAACGACGGCAGCGCTGCCTTCATTACTACAAGCGCTATGGAACAGCAGCGGTTAGCTTCCGAATCTGCCTAGTAGTACTCTAAAAGATTCTGCAAATTCTTATCCATGCATTTATTTTTGCAGCACTTGAGTATGGTAGTGGATCGTCCCCCGAGGATTTTCCTTACATCAATATTGGCAGTTATGGCTATTAACAGCACTATTAAGAGAAAATTATACTTTATCGGAAAAAAAAACCTGTTATTTAAATTTACATCGTTGTCAATTTTATCCATCAATTGGCAAAGTTCATCTTCGGGTAATTCTTGTTCGATTGTTCAGTTGTAGTAGGCTAACTGACGGTTTAGACGCCTCACACTGTATAAAATATAATTTGGGGAAAAAATCATTTAAAAGTAGGGAAAAGTGTAGAATCGGTTAATAAAGTTGCTATTTTGTTATTAAACAAAAGCTAATATGTTACACGGTTACAATTAGTTTCTTTCGAGAAACTAATGTAACCGTAAATCCATTGTTTTATTAAAATTTGTTAAGAGGCAATTCAACCATTCCAACTCAATGATTTTTTACGGTATTTAAACATTCCATGCTTTATGTAGAAATAGTCATCCGACAAAAACTTAGCCTCTCTACCGTAACTTTAATAGCATTAATTTTATTACAACGAATTATTAATTATTATATTTATTATTAATTATTATTATTATATTATTATAATTAATTAATTAAAACGAATATCCTTTTTTATCGTCCTCTTAGATTAATTGAACAATTAGAGCTTATATCCGTAGTAGAACGTAACGTTGTCATATATAGTTTTTGTTCTCACTTACAGTTTCGTATTATATGTCAATAACAAATTATTCCTCTTTGAAAAATGCTCTTGCAGCCTTCTACTGTAAAATGGCTTAAGAAGAATTTAATAACACTCGCTTTTTCCTCTTATGAAACTAACTCATGCGTGCCATGAACTGATTGGATTCTGAGAACAAAGATAATTATAACACACAAAATACACACATTCATATGAGATGAGGTTAGAAGTTAATTTCGAAGATGTGTTCTAGGCTTCCATATTTACCGCACGTGTCAGGAGCTAATATCTGAATTGAAATTAATAGTGCGTGTCTAGATAGTGATTATAATTAAGTAATTTAGATGTCAGTGTGATAAAATATGTTTCTATCCATTACTTCTTAACTTTTATTACTATTAGCTTAGTTATTTGTAATTTGTGTTCGCTATATTTCAGTTTAGTTACGTTTTTGTAATTTTAATAAAATTTATACGAAGAAACTCAAGCCGAACACAAATTTTCAAGCAACATTGGCACCATATTGTGATGCACAAGTTTCTAACGAAACACCCTATATATACTGGAAAAAATATGAGGTTCGATGTGATTGTGACAGACAACTGCCCTGGTGAGAGTATTTTTGAAGCATGAGAGAACTTCGGGGGTATATACCCACTAGTTTATTGGGGTAGCAATATGGACATCCAGCAAAAACGGCGTCTTCTTCGAGATCCGGTGTGGTGGAAGGGTACGTATACCCTAAGCTAAGGTTTAGAACCGAATTCTTACACCCTATTACGGAAATAATCAAACAATAACAACAGATCTAGTTCTGGCCAGTGCTAAGAATTTAGTCATTTCGATTGCAAGAGCAACCTGAGGAAGGGCCAGAGCATCAACGAACGTCAACATGGGGTTCGCTCACATACTGTCCGAAAATCAACCGACCAAGATCAGGATTTCTAATCCCCGAGACCGCTGAAGGATGATGTCTTCCCGCTTCAACGAACTGATTTATCACGGCAAAATGAATGTCGTGAGAACGTTAACGCCGCATATCAATGCAAGAAAAGAGGGTGCAAGGACAAATGCAACTGCCCCACTCCATATAGGCAAATAAGACGCTGAAGAAAAATAGACAACTGCCAGGAGGTACCATACAACAGCCTGTGCAATACCCTGACCTTACTCCATTAGACTATAGTTTATGGGGCTTATTGAAGTCCCAGATTAATTTTAATGGACCAAAGAATTTGCAAGATCTAATAAAACTGATGATTTGTCAGAATAAATCTGCGAACAATGCTTAAGAGGGAACTACGACAGAGACCGAAGCGTGCCATTTATTGTAACTAAACATTAGTAACAGAGAAAGTAAGCAACGGAGATGTATTATTAGCGCAACAAGATGTTTTATAGCGTGTACTGTTCACGCCGTGTTTCTATCAGAATAGTAGCCAAAATATAAAGCAAAGGATTCTAGTTGCAAGCTGATAACGCTGTATTTATTCTCGTATGCTACAATGCGAAATATGTGAAACAAAGAATCTTATTGTACTAAATATCCCTAGCAATACGGTTGTTAAAAGCATTAGGGTAATCAGATGAAACTAAACTGTAACTTCCCCCATATCACGAGCAGCAACTAGATATATACCACCCGTAAATATCAACGCATCAATCTATCAATACATATACGTGCAATGTTTCTCAGCGTAGTATTGTGGATGTGTGAAATACCAAACTGTAGATTTACCCACATAAATCATACACGTATGTACTCGCCGAAAAAGTGTTTCATTATTTATTCGCGTTTCGAACTCGTGCTCGTTAAAACTATAGACAGATGTTGTTTTCATGCAAATTTCCTTTCATAAAAAGGGGAGGATGTTTTGAGTAATCGCTCCTTTCAACGAGATAAATTTCGGATTATTCAACGTTATCTTGACGTTATATCGACAACGCTCCCACATGCACGAACTACGTATTGTGGAAACAAGAGCATATACGATGATGATATGAGAAGTGGCCGTGTTTGAAGACAGATGGCGCTTTATGTCGAAATCTGCATTACCGACTGTGAGTACTAGACTTTAATCGGCATATGTAAATGTGAGCCAGATTATGTACTTTTGGAATTATGGAGAATGAATGTAATTCTATTTCTCCTTTTGGATGTGAAACGTATACAGAAATAAAAAAGAAGTTGGGTGCCGTTTATAAGGATAAACCACCTTCGATGGCTACCACGGCTAATGAATTTACGCGTGGCCAAACATCCGACTTTGATAAGGAGTGGCCAGGTCAAACACCTCAATTCATCCTTCTCGAAAAATTGAGTGTGAGAAAGCTGTGTGCCGCGTCTGCTGACGATTGATTAAAAACGGCAAAGGCGTAATAACTTCAAAGCAATATTTGAACTCTATACGCGTGAGTTTTTGCAGCATTATGTGAACGTAGCTGAGAGATACATACGTTACTACACGCCAGGAAACTAGAGGTCAGTCAGCAAAATGACTTTTTCTCAACGAACATGTACTAAAGAATGCGAAAACGGTTCGATGGTTCGATCAGCCGAAAAAGATATGGCCACGATTTTTCGTCAGATTTGGTGCCCTGTGATTCCCTTTTCTAATGCCTATCAAAAAAATGGCTTGTTGGAAGGGTATTCGCATCAAATGCCAAATTAGAAACCTATTTTGCAGAGGTTGATAAATTCGGAACAGCGCTAGACTAAATCTATAAAGCTACAAAAACATTATATTGAGAAATAACTTTACTAAATGCATTGCCTTAGCACATTCATTCATCATTCTATCTTTATATCGTGTTTTCTAGAGTGCACAAGAAAATAAAAGTATTCGCATCATAAAATACAGGTTAACAGTGACTAGAGAAAATCTTGTGAGTTTTGAAAGAGGCGATTTTCTTAAAGGCGGGCAAAAACGAAATTGTTAGACATTTTCAAGAATAGAGTAATCAAATTTGCAATTTGGGATTTCGGCTGTGTTGGAAAGTTAATATTTTATCAAAAACGTATCAAATCATGCTATATTGGAATCAAGTCATCAAAATTCATAATGTCGTTTCATATATGTAAATATGAGTCCTTAGATAAACAGCCAGGCAGCAAAAGTATTTTTGACGTAAATATAAGTTTTGGAAAAAGAATTTAGACATTAACTTTAAAAAATTATCGAAACAACAATTTGAAAACAAAAAAGAAAAAAATTGAAGTCAAAACATTCGGAAGCGACATTACACAATTAAAAAAGAATCGAAGAGAACGTTAAACATTCAGAAAAGGATCCAAGAGGGTATCCGATAGAGTATTTTATTACACACGCAGAAACATATTACATAAAGCCGATTTTAACTGTTAATAAATTTACAAAAATTTGTACGTAAGTACTTGAAAATCCAAAGGACTCCTCAAATTCCAACCGTGACGGGATATTACAATATTCTATTTCTTTGATTTCTAAATTCGTCTAACTAATATTCAAATATTTTTTTAAATAATTCTGAACAATCTTAGGAATGGTAATAGTCTAGACTCTTAAAATACCAAAAAGTCAAAAGCAAAAAGTCGAAGCGATTCAGAATATGGTACTGTGAATTAAACAAAATTAGAAAATCGCGTAGATTTATTGATCAAAAAATCGCGTATTTTTAATCATACACATCTTCAATGCGCGTATCATTGTTATCGAGGTTCTTCTCCTGGTTTCAAAACGATTCAAAAAGGATTTGATTTCAAATTTGACCGACGTCATGGATGTCTAGAATCACTTTTAAATGCCATCAAACTTTACTCCAAATTTGTAATATTCTCCATATTAAACATTTACCGATTCCGAATTCCAGCTTTTAGGTTGCAGCGATTAAAGCCGTTAATGACTTAACCTATTTCAATAATAATAATATGTTACTTATTTGAACTACTTTATCTCAAAACCATTCCAGATTGGGCAGAATTACATTTATCATTGTTAACAACTTTTATATGTAGTAATGGAAAAATAAGTTGTTATATTATTGGGCCAAGCGTCGTATTACAGAATACACTTCGCACTTCTAGGCGTCGATTATTCTGATCATTAGCTAACCTTACTAGAATTTTGCCGAATTCAAAGGTGTTCCAAACTCCGGTAGGAATTTTTAGCGTGCCAAACATCGTATTGATACAGGGGTTACGGTTTTACTTCTTTATCCGAGAAGAACTTTTATCCATAATTAAAAATCAAGCATCCCGTCGGATTTGAACCTGTGTCGTTTGGGCAGAAAGGAAAGTATGCTAACTCTTCAACCATATGTAATTTAAATAAATATGTAATTTAAGCTTTAAAAAGTTTGAATTTTAAATTACAAATTTATGCAGTTACTTCCCTGAAACCTTTTCTTTTCTCCAATAGTATCATTTTAATATCGTACAACATCCTTAAAGGTATCACTCCCGCACAAATAATAACTTCCCAAGTTTATGTTAGATTTCCTTCAAATTTTAGCTTCTGTTTTCTATCCCTCTAACGAACTTGGTTCTGATCTTAATCTTAATTTTCAGACATCATCTGTGTGATTCGATAGAAAAAATCTATTTAATATATGTAACTACTAAATCTTTTAGAAATCTTTCCAAACTGCTTTTAAATTGGCTACACACGCATACGTCTATATTAAATACGAATAGAGGTGTGAGAAAATAGCTCATGTGAGATTTGGACAGATTCGAAAAACGAAACAATAGCGACGTCCACTATTAACCTCTAATAACATGCTACCTAGGCCATTGTCTCGCTTCGACGACGACTTTGCGTGTAGATTTTACGAAAAGTACTCGCTGTATAAACTGACAAAAGATGCACTTGAAATTAGGTAGTCGCTTCGTAACGTACTTGCCTGCCTATTTATTCAATATAATTACATAATGATACATATACGTACACATACGACAACTAACTCCCACAATTTACAGCAGAGAATGGAGATTATTTTCTCGTGTAATTCTTTTAATGTCCTTTTTATTTGATTTAGTACGAATCATATTGAAACACACATCCATGTGTAATGAAATTTTCAGGTACTCAAAAATTGCCGTAGATACTACAGTGATAGCCAGGACTGTGGGATAGTATGAAAAACAACACTAAAGTAGCGGTACAGTCCACACCACAGAAGAATGACCGAACGCAAGCGGGATATTTTAATCTTTGCCACCTGGTGGTGAGTACCAATATTGACTGGTTCGGTTTTGTTTACTTTTATTTATTAGAAGAAAAACGAGGCATGATCTAATATCTAACTGACCCTGTAAAAGCAGTCGTTTGTTTATCATTTCACACACATGCTGATATGCGCGATATCCTTTTTTTACGGTTTTACTATTGGTAATCTGCATGTAGCTGGACGTTTCGAAGAAAATATAATTCCGCATTCAGCCGTACGTTTGAAAACGAAGATCAACGCATCCTTGGAACAGCTGTCCGGGATTAATTAATTAAACATGTGTGGTGCGGAGTGTGTCGATACTTTGGTGTTGTTTCTCATAGTTACTATAATTTAATTAAAGCAAGAAATGCTCTTATAAGAGAACAATTGCTAGTATAATTAGACAGTTTGATCAGGTCTTGTTTAAATGAACTTTTTGTTGTAATTACAAAATATTAACAGTCACCAAATTCGAAAAATTTACTACAATCACACATATCAAGGGCAATATATACGCACTCGATATGTGTAATTGTAGGATATAAAAATTATACTATTTTAAGAGTTTTTTAAGCAATATTTTGGGGCAAATATTAATTTTCGCATTTAGCTGGGTCATTTTGTATCATCTGATTAAAGCAACTTCCACGATGTCTATGATATAGAGGGTTGCACCAATTTAATAGAAAATCTCACTATGCCATTAACCAGCAACTATTATTCACCTTATAATATTGAAATTTATCTTGTTAAAAAAGATATTATGTTACAATGTTAAGCAACAACTTGTAAAGTGTAACAACCTATCCAGTTAGACAAGTGGAGCAAGCTGCAAATATATCATTCCTTGCCCAAAATATACAGAATGATTCTGAATATATACGACGCACTTTAAGCGTTGATTCCCTGGGTTATTTCAATCATAAATGAACCTTTGTGATTGAACATACGTCCAGAACGACTTACAATTGGTTATGCTTGATAGTAAATAAACGTTTTGCGTATTTGTTTTATTTTGCTTTATTTTAGTGCTCCGAATTTGTATTACGAGATTTCCAGTTCGTGTAGCCGTTCCGTCGGTAATTCTTGAGTACGTTTGGTCGATATCGCTCAACGCTTGATTTCCATATCGCTCTCGTGCGCTGACAGTCTGAGAGATCATTTGTACACAGTTTTACGTATTAAGTCTTGTGTTAGCATAACATCTGCTACTAAGCTAAAATTGAGGTTGTTTCAAGTAAAACGTCTAAACGATTAGCTTTCTTACCCTTTGGGGAATGTTTTGAAGTGTATGTCGCTGTAGAGGAAGGATTGTCTTCTTGGACACTATTAAGCTAGATCAAAGTGATAGTGCATATTTCTTGTAACAGCCAATTCCAACTAAGTAGGTGACCGTTTCAGATTATCCTTCAGGAAGTTCATTTATCCTTGTGTAAAATTAATTGTTTCTATTCCCCTAATTCCCCCTATAGTAGTTACCCTTTCTGTTTACATAGTTTTTTTTGTCATGGACGTTTACATATTGGGAGCTTTTTGCCAACTAAGTTCCAATAACGGATATTTTGGGAACCGGTCTTACGCCGTCCAATCTTTTGCTTGGAAAACTACTTAGCTGCGTTCACGTGACGGATGGCGATAATCAGCATTTGCATTGTCCCCTACTACCTAGTGAGAGTATCTCTTTGCGGATGACCTTCAACTCCAGGTTTTAAATTTACTCGCTCTTTTTAATCTATAAATATATTTAATTAATAAGTAATTAATCAGTCGCAATATAAATTTCTTGCCAGTATTTAAGGCGGAGCATTATTAATTAAATTTCAGAGGATTTATTCAATTTTCGTCGATTTTAATAGCTTACTACCAACTTCAATTTGATATGCCTTATTTCATTGCAAATTGCTAATCAACACCATAACTATGCTGAATGTTTGTATATAACACCAGTCTATGTAAGAGTGTTCTCGATATCGACAAAGCTTAATAGTGAGAAGAATATTCTCTTGTGTATTTTACTTTTGTCATCATCTGTTGTACTTAAGATTGCCAATTACGTTTATATGTATTTTTTTCTTGCATATACAAACTCATTGCTTGATTTAACTGTCGAAATTAGTGATTTAGAAAGAACTCCGTTTTACTTGATACCTTTTCGTTTTAACGTTAAGGTAGGCAACTTCGAGTTTTGAAACGGTTTGGCATCTTGAAGATCTTTATTTAAGAAATAAACGCTCACTCCCATCTTCACTGGGCAAGCGGCTCATTTTAATCTTTATCGCGTGGTGGTGATTCTCCAAAGTTTATTGCTAGCTTCTGTTCTCTAAAGTGAGTTAGACAAATGTTTCTTGCTAAGGGAGTTCGGAAATGAAAATTTTACCAGCGCCTTAGTGAAACGTAAAATGTTAAAAATACTGCTGATACCGGGTCACCCCACAGATTTACAACGCCATAAATGGAAGAAATCGACAAACATTCTATTACACACACCAGAAAAATTGCTTCTGATACAAGCATATCGGTGGTTGGAATCGCGGATATTCAACAATTGTGCTTAATGAAAGACAATTGAAAGAGGGTCGTGTTTGTTACAAATTCTTCAAGAACTTGTGAGAAAAAAGACCCTCTTTCAAATTTCATCTATTAACATGAACTCACACAGAGTCAACTCCAATCCCTTAATTGTATACCTATCACACTCAACAGGTGCATATACTTTTATCAAGCGACTTCCCGCAAAGATCGGTTCCGTGTCAATGGATCAAAGATAAAATTACACAAAATGCATAGTTTTCAGCACAAATATTCTACATCAATGATGTGTCTTTCTCCAGAAATGCTATTATTAGTTATAAAAACAATCACACCTGGGTCAGATAAAACCCGTACGGAGCATTAAACGCCGGTCATTAACACCAACTCGCTGTTTATGTGCGGCCCAGAAAACCATAATAGGTACCATTATTTTCCTGCAGAGGAGCCGTCATTACTGCTGGAAGAAGTTCTGTGTTAATTAACATTCCAATATATTTTATCCACGATGTAGCTCTAGCACATTCTAGTTCGATTGTTGAAAAGTATTTGGACTGTGCGCTTTCAAATCGATAAATCGGCCCAGAAATCCACTATCGGAAAAGTTCACCAAATGACGCTAAAGGAACGTAAAATTATTTTTCTAACTAAAAGTTCATCTTCGAATGAACATTTCCAAAGCCCTCTCGAAGAAGTCTAAACGAATAAGTCGGGATTTTGATGTCGATTAATAACTGGGGTGATACTTAGATACAACGGTACACTCCTGAAGCTAAGGCACAACTGAAACAGTGAACTGCGAAGACTGAATCGGTTCCGTAAAAGAGAAGAAGACAATGGAACGTCTGGAAAAGTGGTTGTCTTTTGGGATAGTAATTGACTATCTTAGAAATGGCCGCACTTGAAAAAGAATTTTATTCCACTAAGGCAACGCGCCGTCTCACGTTTGGGTGGTAGCCATGGAAGAAAGATAGACGAATTGGAGTTGGACAGACATTTTCATTGAATAAGTAGGTCATCGCATTTAAAGGCCTATATTGTGCAGAACAGGATGCTAACTGCTATTTGAACGGATTAAAGAGATGGAAGCATTGTCCAGAAAAGTTTGTTGACTTACAAGGACTTTAATAAAAAAATGTTTAGGATAGATGAATATAAATTCAACTCAATACCAGGTAAAGTCTCGTTTCAACAATTAACTATCGATTTCTACGCAATGTCATCTTCAAGCCATCTTTAAGACAACGAAGAGATATAAATAGTAACAGAAATTGATATGTATTTTTATATACAAATTAATTAATTAATTAAGTCTATTATACTACTATTTATATCTCTTCGATGTCTTGCCGATAGTGATATCATGTCGAAATCGACAGCTAATTGTTAAAATAAAACTTTACCTGGTATTGAATTTGTATTGACATATCCTAGTTACCATGAATACCAACTCAAGTAATTTCATCAATTTTAAGTAAATACTTATTTCTGTATTAGGCTGGAAACTTTTCAGACTACCTTCATATTTATCATTGCTATAACGTTCTATTAATTTGTATTTAACACTATTCGTTAACATTTCCAGCAACGTGAGACAGCAATAAACAAAAATAAAAGAAAACCCTAACTCGCGTGTTTAAATTTCCATACAAATACAATGGTACGTGTTAATGTTGCTGTGATAAAACTTCAGCCAAGAGCGTCTATTTATAATATTGCAAGAAATTGTAAGAAATGTATTCGCACTTTACTTTGCTTTTCATCTAACTACTAAATTAACGTCGAAATCGGTTTATAAATTTACAATTAAGATAGGCAATCTGAAGTAATAATTTATTACCTGGGTAATTTTCTATTTGAAAGACTGACTATTAAGTTTTTATGTTATTTTACAATCAATGATTACGTTCAAGCTTCTTATGCGAGAAACTATTAGTAATAAAGTAATAAAGTACATCTAATTTCTTGATTAACCATTGAAATTAGCTTTTACTCGATTTATCGCCGCATACTCCTTATGCATACTATTCGTCTCTTTCGCATGCGGAGTAAGTAAGAAATTTGCAGGATTGCACTGTGAATGGATGCATGTACATATTGAAAATGGAAGAGATAGAATTATATATTTAATGCACGACACATTCTCATAAAAAAGCAAATTATATGGAAGTCTGTTACGTAATTATTATAACATTAAATGTTACAATTATTCACATTAGCTTGACTCACTTCCTGCGGGCATTACGAAGGAATATTCACATTATCGTGTAAATTAAGCAGCGGGAAATCTTGATTCTTTACACCTGCCTGTGTGTTCTGTACAATACGCAGCACAGAGTGCATGCATGTAACCTTCAGGTTTATTACATTTTAATTGTTAACAAAGTTGTAATTTGTATGGATGTTAACATTGGAAAATTAGGGGGAAAAAACGTTTTAGCACGACCAAAGCTGTACGTCCTTTTACTGTTCCTTTCCCATTTGTTTCAGATGACTGCAGTAAATGAAGTGTTAGTTAACTGCATATTTGTTCTTGTCAGATCGTCGGGATGGTATTTGAAAATGCTATGCGCCGATGAACACACAGCTACAGGTTTACTTCTTTCCAATTGTTCTACGTGAAAATGTTTTTTAAAGAAAGTAAGTGTTTTGAAAAGAAATAACGTTATCTTAGGATGTATCTCAAGAACCAGTGTGGTGCTGAGTATATTTAGTAGCATCTACTTTATGAAGGATATTTTGATCATCTTAGAAAAAGTAGTGTATAATTAAATAATCTTAAAAATTGACAAAACGGTATCGTGCAACAAAATCCATACGTCGTAAGTAATACACAGTAAATGAGAATAATTAATAAAGTCACGAAGTAAATGTTTGGTTACATCGACACCATATGATTTTTAATTTAAGTGTTGCGGCACGCTTCTTTCAATATACTTTCAAATTTCCACAGGTGACAGGGCTAAGTTGCGATGGACTCAGACGCTAACAAGCATTCAACTCTGTGTTCTTTTAATAGCCTTTTCGAATATTTTTTGTGGCTAGTTTTGCTATTGTGACAACACTGGTATGCGAAAGTTCGTCGATTTTCTTGTTGTTGCATGTTAAACCAGCTCTTTCTTGCGCAATCTTTTCCTGCAACTTGTACAAAGGGCTAACGTAATATTTGTCATCTATCGTTTGGCCGTACGGAAGATAATCAATAAGCAAAATTCCTTTTGTATCCCAGAAAACTGATACCATAGCTTTACCTGCTGAGTTCACGGAAATTACTTTCTTTGAAGCCGAGCAGCCAGGTTCTGTCTACTGTTTTTTAGTTTTGTCTCTGGAGTGTAACAGCGAATCCAGGTTTCATTCGCATTGCAACATTTGCATTCGAACACGCTTTTGATCCATTGTGACTAATCGCACTCATTCTGCGGACAACTTTCTCATACCCAATGTGGTGGTCACAATATTGCGAACTTGCTCCTTCGAGATGTTAACAATATTAGCAATTTCACTCAGCTTAATGCGCCTATCTTTTATCACTGTGTCATGCCACGTTTAAACTCTGCCACTCACCACTTTATGATGGTGCACTATTACTTAAAACACTATTCATTTCGTCCTTTTTCTTCACGTCCTTCAGGTATAGAAATTTAAGGACGACACGTTCCTCAATATTATCCATGAATTGAATTAAACAAAACACGTTTTCTTTCGAATGTTCTTGAAATCCAACTAATTGGCAGATTATTGGATTGCCATGTGCAGTGTTACGAATTATTGAATGAAGCTTCACATGTGTAGAAATGGTAGCCATGCAAGGGTCATTTACATGAAAGCTACGCACATTTCTTCAATATACCAGTGATCCAGACCCTTCAAAATATTCGACAAATTCACTTTCGCGATTACCAATAAAACGTGGTTCCTGGAGCAATCAGGTGTTTTTATTCTAATCCAGATTCTGCTATCTGGGAAGACTTAGATCTTTGGCTAAATTACTAATTTCTTCCTGCGAAAACAGCTGAGATACATTTTGATTTGAAGATGAAAGTTGGTACACTTTCCTGAATTTCTATTTTTTATTGAATTTAGAAAACTTGTACAAGCTACTTACCTGCAAAGATATTTCCACAAGAATTTATGGAACATTTTTATGTTTGCTGCAAACAAGTAAAGAAAAAGAATATTTATCTATTTTTCATTAGTTAATAATAATTTTAAATTCTGTTTGAATCAAGTTTTTGTATGTTATGTAGTATTAGCAGTAATCAAAATACATGTTATTTTATTGCAGCAATATTATTATTTAAAATTAGCATCTTTGAATTTACTTACATTTGAAATTGTGATTATATATATTTATTTCTCATTATTTTTGGTTACAAATTTTTGAGGCGAAACAGTACTTTGCTATTTCTTTGCTTATTTGTTAGCTCTATTCAGAAAATAACAAAACTTAGGTAGGTCCCACTCATTTAATATTACAATTAACGTTTATCCCTGAGAAGCGAATTTTTTTTTCAAAAGAGTCTCATTACAATTTATACAATCAGCCTTTCGGGTAATTGACTACGTTTAGCTTCATTTTCCTTTAGTTTCTTAGAACTGCTATTTGAATGTTTTTATTTTATGTGTATTCAATAATTTTCACAATAATATCTTTGCCAACTTCGAATATTTTCATAACATTTATTTAGATAAGTGCTACAACTAACAGGAGAGCTCCTTTCCACAATTTTCGAGAATCTGTTTTCAAGATTTCTGCAATATATACCAAAGAAAACATCAAGTACATGCAATTTGAAATGTAACAAACGATACGGAGGTAACTATTTAATTAACCAAGAAATATAAACGTAAATTCTATAAAACCCGTATGTTATAACAAACAATAATCACCAGAGTGTATAAATAGCGAAGAGGTAGCACACAATGCATAATGGTGTCTCAATCTGCATTTATGGAATATTGAGTTACTTTATAATGAGTACAATATGTGTGAACGGCAATATAGAGCTTTGAGGTTTAGCAGTTTAGTTTTGACACTGAATACAACTTTACGGTGTACTCAATCACGCTTAACTGTAATGCCGACAACCGGATGTTAAGTATGCAGCATTGTCCACAGGCAATATTATATTCCTTGCGTCATGTATTTTTAGTTATCACTTCTTTTTCTAATATGATTTCTAAATCTGTGTACATTTCATTGTACGCTATCTGTTATGTCGTCTGATATTAATTAGCTCATGTGTTGGTTTTGTTTTTATGTCAACAAATTTATTAGTTTCATTTATTGCATTTTGAAAAATCGTAATTCCTATTTGCTGCTTTGTAAATTCAATATTCCATCCACCTTACTACGTAAATTTATCATTTCATTTATTTTCATTCATTCATTCGTTTATTTCATTTCGTATGTCTCACAAATATGGCATTTATATCCATTTAAAACATTGTATGTGTACGTACGTATCACAAAAACATATTTAAATTCGTTTAATGTACGTATACAAAGCAGAAATCTCTGCGTAAATTTTTGAAATTGCATTAAATCAAATAATCGCAACTTCAGCAAGCGCTTATATTAGAAATCACGATGTAAGGCGAACACTATATAGAGAACACCTTATTCAAGCATCAAACAAAGATTCAGCGCAGGGAAAGAAACTCTAACGCACAGATGCATACTTTTAAAAGAGTATCGTCGGAGAACGAGCGTTACGAACTGCTATGACCGTCTGTCGCTTGTACCTCAAGCAGCGCTTAGACCTGCACTGTTGGTGATTTATAATTTTTCCACTTATAAGAGGAGGCATAGATACAAGGCACACACAACGTATAGCAGGGTTCCTGAAGACATATGAAGGTAGCAAAATGCCTCGCACTCGTATTACAAATACAAAACTGGAGAATACAAGTAAACGTTCCAAAATTATATATACTGAGATACATTTATACAAAGGTACCTACATCGAAATAAGCCCAAAAATATATACATAAACAAGTAAAGAAACCGCATTCTAAGATTAAAGTATAGGCATAAATTTTTATAGACAAGAGGGAAACCTCACATTTTGTTCATATTTTGTTATTTTGTAGTAAGGGGAACTGTTTTAATAATTTTTTTATACATAAGAACTGTGCTTCATTTCGAAAGACACTGTGCTACTAAGCAAATAATTACATTTAAACAAAAGCAATTGGTTCTCCCTCTTCGCAAGAAAGATACGCCGAAGCTGACGACTAGCGGCATTGTTCTTCAAACCAGGAGAACGAAATAGATGATTGTGTTAAATGTTCTATTTGACTTATCATGTTACCAACAATTTTCGTACTGACAAAGACGGAACTGTTCATTTCCCAATAATCTAATGTCGAGATTAACAGCGATCGTTCCTATTGAATACAAATATCCATATGGATTGCGTATAAATTGTATATATCGTTGGTGTAACAGGGCGCGGATTACCGACTCTTATGCTACTCCATGAAGTACAGGTAAGTATGTCAATTTCTACTTCTGAAGTTTATTCTCACACATATGACTCACGGCTACATACACATTGCATACGACCACAAAGGTAAGACGTTATCCGACTAGCTACAGCACCAGTTATTTCATAACTATGGAGACTGTTGAACAAGATTTCGTGTTGTACGCAGTCAAACGCTTTACTAAAATTGCAAAAGATCGAGGAAATGTCTTTGTCAATCTCTTATTTCTTCTTAGGTAGTATTCAACCAACTTTTGAAAGAAAAAGATGTCGGTCTGTAGTTACTAATATTGGTTTTACTATCTTTCTTATGGAATTGTACGACTGCTGAGATTTTAAAGCAATTAGAAAATATACCGTGAAAACGGATGGTAAAAGTAAAAAAAAATTTGTCCAGACTAATGCTTCAAACGGAAACTGCCTCGAACAAAAATTTTTATAGATCTATTCCTATCGATCGACTACTAATTTTTAATTACTTGTTAGTATTTAAAATAACAACAGGTTTAAACATTGTATTTCTTTGGGTTTAAAAGTATTCAATAAAACAGGTCCAAAACTACTATGCTAAATACACTAGATTTAATTAGCTAAGTCTTATAAGTAAGCTTGAAACGTTAGAAGAGTGTAATGATTCGGAAATCTCCAACAACAATCACCGGTGGAAAAGGACGACTACAATAGACTGTATAATTAAGCCCTACTCCTGCTGGTGTAATTGTAATGTAGCAGGAGAACACTAAGTGAGATACATACATAATGAATAATCGAAGAATCCAAAACACAACCTCGTAGTAACCTGAGGAAAATGTGGGTGAGTATGTTCGTTCCATTGGACCACTTCCTGTCTTCCAGTTGAGTCTAATGGAATGATTGGTTTCTTATTTCATACCTTCAAAATTTTGAGAATTACATGTCTCCTCTTCTGAGAAGAGTAATTGAAGCATGACAATAATCAGAATTTGCGTTGTTTAAGTGTTATTTGGTGAGAATTATAGTTGAAGTATTCACATACAGTGGTTCCTCGGTTTACGATAGTATCTTGTTACAGAACTTCTGGGTTACGAACTAAAGGTTTGATGGATTTTTGTTTCTAAAACGGAAAGGTACTCCCGGATAAGAAACTCAGGTTCGGCGAAATTTTCGCGCGAGTCATGTACATGCTAGAAAGAAATAGTTATATAAAAACGAAATGCGATTGTTTCCGTAGAGAGTTTCTCTTTATTTCACCACTTCGCATCCGTCTTCAATTCATAGTTAGTATCATTCTAGCCTTATTGGTATAGGACTTTTTCAAAGAAGGAAGTCGAAAGTTCTACAAGTGCTGTCAAACAATGCCTTATTTGCCGCGTGACCAATATAAATAAAAAAGCCATCTCGTCATCCTCGTCGTCCCCCATACCCACGCCAAAAAGAATCGTTAAATCATATAGTATTTTAGTGATTCCTATATTTAACATTATGTTAACATTTAAATTGCATAATTGTTTCTTAGGTAAGAGGAACAGATTGCTTCTACTTCCTTTACTTCTTATAGAAAAATATGTTTCCAGTTACAAAATGTCGGATTACGAACGTAGTTCTTAACCAATTTTAAAACTTACAGTGTAGAATAGATTCTTCTTTAATTCACATACATCCGTTAGAATTCGAAATAATGTAGCGAAATATTTCTACAAATCCGAGTAATAAATCAAGCTTAATAAATAATAAATGCACTATGCGCGTAATAACTTGAGTCTACTATTTTGTTTTTAACTCAAATTAATGATATAACAGGGAGTGTCTCAAAAATATACATTGACATTTATTTACGGTCAAAATTTCGACGAAACAGCTTCAAAAGTGTAATAGATTAAACTATATAATTCGGAGAAGAAGCTATAAATAAACAAATTGTTTGTACGTACTAGAAAAACTAATAAAAACTACCAGTAGCAAAGAAAAGCTTGACATAGAAACCTTTATGTTATAGCAAACTTGCAGAATATAATAGAATACCATTGCTTATTAGATCTGCTAATAGCGTTATGGAATTTAGAAGATTCGCAATTAGCTTTATGAAAGATAAGTATTTAAATCACAGGAACAGAACATGAGTTCTACATTCCTTTTCTACTTTTTTATATGGAAACTTGTCGCTAGCAAAGTCTATTATTATAATAATATGCAACTGCGCATATATATTTCTAATACACGTATTCTAAGAACTAAATTGTCACACCTTGTAAATAAAAACCGCCGTGTTTCACAAAATAATCCTGTATCCGACACCTTCTTGTATAATTAGACACCTTGTATGTGATGTATATTCTTAAACTTTTCTTTGAATTAAATAATTTACATATTTATTTTTTGTAGAAATAAGTTTTTTATGATTTGTAGAAGTAACGGGAAACCCGATAATTGCTTGATAGTACTAAGTGGCAAGTATACGACAATGTATATTCCTAGATTTAGGCGATCACATGCGGTTTAGTTTGGTTTTAGTAAATATTATTTTTATAGCTTTTCAGGACACAATAAAACATTTCGAGTTATTGAGCTGACCGAATTTAGATAGAACGAGAAGGACAAACAATTTCTGCTAGGCCGAAATAGAAAGTTTATTAAAACAATAGCGGGTTTGCTAATAGGGCACCGTATGCTCGAAAGGCATGTGAGCAGTCTGAAGCTTAACAGAGAAAACAACGTACATCTTCTGGCAGGCGGAAAGGGAGACTGCCGTTCACATACTGTGCGATTGCATGGGACTAGCTGGAATATCGCTTCTACAATATGGCCTGGGGATCTTAGAAGGCATCTTAGAATTCTTGAAGATCCCAACTTAAACTATCTGATATACATTGCTTTGAACCTATATAAGAAATCTCCATAAGGAATCTCGAGTTAAGGATACTAGGCGCAACTCTAAATATATTCAGCGATAATCAGGCAGTTCTAAAGGCTATTAAGGCCTACACATATGAATCTGGTCTGATACGCGAATGTGTAACACATAGGATGCAAAACCATCTTAGCCAAGCCACCAAGGAATTGAAGGAAATTCATTGGTTCTAAGCCTTATCGAAGACATGGGAGGACAATCAAAGAGCCTCTGAAAAAATGTTCCAGATCACAGGCGATCAACAGGCAAAAGCACTTATATGAGGCTCGCCAAAGACAGGAAAGATGGCGCTATCGTTCAGCAAAGGAGACCTTAGGTTACTGGCAGAATTTTTGATAGGTCATATAGTTCTAAAATATTACTTATCTAAACTAGGAAAAGCTGAAGATCAGATCTGCCATCTATGCCAGGAAGATCAAATGAGTTGCCATCAGCCGCACTTGACAACAATATTTCAGTAGGCAATTTCTTGCATCTACTAAATTGAAGGAAGAAGATCCTAGAGTAATACTAAGGTTCCTTAAAAGCCTCTATTTATTCTAGCACTCCCAATTTGTACCATAGCCCGACTATAATAATAATAATGGTAATCACTCTTAGAAATTGGCTCGGAATATCTAAAAGCTGAACCTATGCAGAAGGATCGCTCACGAGATTGCTATTTCTGATAAAAAAAGCAAAGCTATTGTAAATGGTCTAGCAACTAAAGAACCGCAATAAATTTAGAAAAATCGAAGTAGGACAAATCAGAGACCACCTCATAAATACTCTAATCTAGTCCACAGAGTTTGGAACCTGATCAACTGACGCATTCTGCATCTGTGTTTGATGCCAGAACAAAATGTCTTGGTCAATAAAGTATTTTCTGAACATTTACGCTGTTGTTGGTTTTCTGAATAGTTTTCATTTATTTCTTTGACTTTGGCAAAATTTTCTTGTTTACAATGTACAACACGTTTGTGTTGTCTTATAGGTGAATAAATATAGGCCAATAGACTTCATTATTATTAATACCTAATTAAAACAGTAATTCATATAACAGAAATTAAAAGCAATGAATCTGAGGTGGCCGATACAACCCGACATATCAAACCATTTTCCACTCCAAACTATACAAGCAACTGGTTTTCTGTGCCTTCTTCACAAAATATTTTTATTTAGTTTTACGAGAATTACGTGTATCCGCTTACTTGTCCTTAATTTCGGTAAACTATTCAGGTATTAAAGTGAAGAGCCACCACAGCGTAGGTATTCTATATACAAAAGTATTTATTACTGTTTACACTAGGAGAACAATTCAATAAAAATCCCGTATCATCTAACCGGTGCTAATGGATTTTCCAATTCACACGTATACAAATGCAATTACCATCGAACATTATATTATTAGAAAATGTCTCATAGGTTATCGAGCGTGTCGGGTGGATGAAAAGAGCTGCACGGCGTACGCGGACAGAGGCTCTGGCCCCCGGTAACGGCACCCCCACTTGAAAATGCCATCAGCTACACAAAGAGCAAGTGCTATGTGAAATTTTTAATGGCATTTCATACAATAGTAGGAGGAGCATGGTCTGAGATCGGCCAGCGGTGCGGTCGACCCGATTAGAAATGCTAGCGCTAAGGAAGCACCGTCCACTTCTTGTCGTGCGCGACTACAATTCGTTCAGGACATATGTATGTAACGACCACCTGACCGTCTTGTAGCGCGATTCGAGTAAGGTGGTGATAATTCTCAATATTGCTTACAGAAAAAGATAAATTAATGTTACGCCAGGTATAACCGTTGAAATGGAAGGTAATCATGTTTGAATCAATGTTTATTCGTTTGATTTCATTCAGAGACAATTCAGTTACTTTCCAAGTATCAACAAGTATATTGTAGCCATACAAAACGTACCAATTTTATTTAACGTTTGACTATAGTGATGCATGTAGTTTTGCTGAATATTTTCACCATTGAAGAAAAAATTATTTACTGAATTTGTTAATATTGTAGAATGATCTTCAAGGTGTAGTCATATCGTTGGGTTTACTCTTGACGCTTCGTTGATTATACAGTCAGTTTCTCCAGAAGTTTTCTAAAGATTGATGTCGTTGTCTCGTACTAATTTCAATGTTATTTTCTACCATATTGTTTTATATATATATATAACGTAGTTGGCAATTTACAAAACAGTTGCAGCAATATTAGTCTTAATAGTTTTCATATATCAAACGAATAATAATAATAACGAACAAACTCGAATATCATCGAATCGAGCAGTTTTAAAATTCTCAACAAAACAAGAACAATCTCAAAAAATCATTCCTGAAGAAATGTTGGCTGTGTGCGGCGCCAAATTGTCCTTTCAAAGTCAACTACTTGCGACTGGTTCAAATTGTTTAAACATGGTCGAGAATCCCTGGATGACGATCTTTCACCATTTCGCCCTGTTCACGTGATCACTTCCTTCTTACTAAAAAAATCAACTGTTTGGTACTGCAGAACGCAGGATTAAAGAAGCGACAATAAGCAGCTTCATTAGGAGTTTCAGAAATCACGGTTTTCAAAATTCTACACGAGCGCAAATGTCGGTGCAAGGCGGACTCCCCAAATGCTTTCGCCAATCCAAATGCGTGTCCTAATGGAATCGTGTAAATACATTTAGGCGTTTTGTGGAGACGAACCAAATTTAATGATCGATCCACTTGTCACCTAAGATGAAACCTGGGTCCATAATTTTGATTCTGAATCAAAACGCTTGGTATATTAAGGGATCCAGCTCTCCAAGAAGTTTAAAGTCACTCCTTCTGCAGGATGGCAGCAATGGCAACTATTTTTGAAGATTGTCAAGAAATGTTAATGATTGATTATCTAAATTAGGGCAGTACGGTGACAGCAGAGTGTTATGGAAGCTTAACTCATTGCCCTAGATATTGTATTAAAGTGAAAAGGCACTGATGGAAGGTGTCCTGCTGTCTTTTTCTTCCCAAATTTCAAAGAGAAAGAACTCTAACGGGAACAAAATTCGTGAACGAGGACGAACTTATAGCAGTTGTTGAAAGGAATTTTGCATACAAACCAAAGGAATTTACTATTCAGAAACAAGGGGTCTAATTGAAAAATAAATTTTTATTGCTGTTCTAATCTTCTTTCTCGTGCATAGTCCGGGAATATGAAGACAATCCCTCGATATTCCTTTACTCTGTACTAGATGCAGCGACATGAGGGAAGAGTTGCATTTCAGTTTCTATACTTTCATGTGTGGTTTCGGCCAACAGATCTTTGTTTGGAGAATTCCATTGATCTACTCTTTTTATTTTGTTGTAGAGTGCGATAATATTTTTCTCCTGTATCCTTTTCAGTCTGTTGGTAACTTCGGTAATGTTTTTTTTTAGATTCAAATTTGAAAAAACAAATTATAACTTAATGAACTTTTAAAATCTCTTTTTAGACAGTTTGAAAAGGTTGACCAAACATCAACGAAACGTAACAACTAAATAAATGTAGCAAAATAAAAAAAGGCTTTTTTTCCTCTTCTGTTAACGACCAAAAATGATAAAAAGAGTGTACGGTAAATCACACAAGTTTAATTAATTAATCTGGAATGGATGCGTCAATCCTGGTTTTCATAATTATTTCAACCTCTCAGACATTGAGAATCTTTTTCTCATATCATTCGTTTGTAAGGTTGAAAATGGGGATCGACGCATCCTCGAAACAGCTGTTCCGGATTAATTAATTAAACTTGTATGGTGCAAGGTGTGCCGATGCTTTAGTGTTGTTTGCCCGTTAACAACCTAAGACCCGAGAGGAAGGAATTAATATTTGAGTAATTAAACCAAGGTGAAAAGAAAACAAATAATGTTAATATTATAGTAATACACTATTTCGATTGCTTCAAACTGTTCAATAAAAATCAACAGGGTTCTACTGACAATACTCTTTCTAGTTTCATAATTCACGTTGATGCTAGAATGCCTTTTGTGCTAAATTTTTCTAAGGTACTCGATAGTGTGCACCACTTTTTTCTGCTTTACAAACTTGAGGAGTGTAAGTTGAATGTTGTATGTTTAAAGTAATTTAAAATCTAACCTTTCGACAAGGAGGCACTCTTCCGATGACAAAGTTGAGGAAAGGGGCGTCTCGCCTGGATCGACACTGATTAGACTTTCCTTTGTTGTGATATTTGAAAACAAAAATCTGTACAACTTAGATGACAAAGTATCGTCTAAGAATGCACAAAAATTGCTTAAGAAGTAAAGTACGAATACGTCACAAAATAATATGTTAATAAATATCTGCATGTAAAAGCTTCCATTTCGAAATAAGTATTCTGCAAAACAACTTTAGATTCTCGCTTCAAAGACAGCTCGAGAACTCTAACACTACTAATATGCAAATTAATAACAATAGTACATATTCGGCAACTGAAGGACAACGATCAAAATACGGAAATACGAAAGGCATGAGTAATGCCAATTATACTAGAATTGGTAAAAAGTATGGAATCTATGTGAAACGAATTGCTTACTTGAGAGTACGTAGTTTAACAACTGTCGCGTTTTGTTCACGCGTATGTATTTAAACATAAATATCGTCAAATGAAACGTAACATATTTATCAATCTTTAATTTATAGTTGTACATTTACAGTTAGGAACTAACTGTACTTTTTTAAAATCGAGAATTTTTGCACATAAAAGATCTTGTAATTTATAGTGTAACAACCTTTTTAGATAATTTAATGGACGTGTAATTTCTTCTCAGCCGTTTCCTGGATATACGGGGGGATATATAAAGCCATATGAATCAGAATACCACTTTAGTTGTTTAATTGATTTTTAAGAGATTTACAGAGTTTATATTCATTCAAAATATACAAATTTTCTCTTATAAAAAGGAATGCTTAGGTATTGAGAATACGTGAACAGTATAGTCTTTCAAAGAAAATTGGATTACTATTATTGGCTTCTTGTACAAATAATATTCTATCGTGTGAGAAGAGAATAAAACGTTTGGGTTACACCGATAGATTGAATGAACTAAATTTATTTTGTTGCTTGGAGCAAGTAAACTGCTGTTCAATTGAAGTGGCCCACTAATAAAGGTCTTTCAAAGGAAAAAATAAAAGATGGTTGATATATAACAAATATCTATTTTTGAAACTGTTAAAAAATAACATTATCTGATAATTAAAAAAAAAGTAATATGTATTTAAACATAATTAATAACTTTACATGTAACAACTTTAATTTTAATATTTTGTGGGGGCTCTTTGCGCTTGTGACGCAACTAAGTAGCTTCTTGCGAAATTCTCATCCAGCGTTATGAGAAGACGAAGACGAAACCGCAACTGTCGTTCAAGTTTGCCCCATAGATGCTCGGTGTAATTGCAGCAAATTAGCGGCCCATATCAGTCTTTTAGTATTGTTGGTAGCAATGACGGCGTTCACGATGTAGGCTCGGTAAGGACGAGCATTGTCATCCACAAATACAAAATTTCTTTCAAAATGTCGTTCAAATGCCACAGCCATCGGCAAAATACACAAGCCCCAATACCTTTCCCCATTCATGGATTGATTTCTCAAAACTACCAGCTCGGTGCGACCATTTAAAGATATACCACCTTACACCGACGAAAACACGAAGAAATGAATTTGTTCAAATGATTTCAATGACATTTTATGGAGTCGTAGATGTGTAGAATATATCTTAACTTATGATGAAAGTACATCAGAAACCAAGCAGGTTCCGAGTTTGTGTATTTGAAGACTTATTTTGTTCGAGGGAGCTAACTTTTAGAAAGTATCAGGACGTTTATTCAACTTCCAGTTTCACCGGAAGTAACGTACACTTAAGTTTCTTAAATAGGTTGAAATTTGAATTCAGAAGGTTTGAATTCAGCAATTAATTTAATGTAAAATTGATCTATTTCGATAGGTTAAAAAATTACCGTTTTCGAACTAACTCGATTTTTATAAAGATTTAATTAAAACTAGCGTATTACTGCATGGGAACAGCAGTATACTTAATACGACGACGAAGATAACATCCCAATCTGGGGGCAATCGGAGCAAATAAATCATCGACACTGCTTCGTCTCGGAATAAAAAGGAACCAAAAGTGTAAACACGTCATTCAAGGATACTTTACAACGTAAATAAATTATATCATAACATTACATTATTACGTAGTTTATATTTGAGAACATGATATTACTTTAGCGGTTTTTTGTACATAGCACGCTAAATATGTTCATCGTTTATTCTAGAACCATAGTTTCATATACATACATACCTCCGATCCAGTTCTACTGTTTGAATTGCGTTTCTCTTAATGATTATTTGCAGTATTCAATAAGAGCAGTTAATTCTACATAACTTTTTGCTAACTAAGGGATAACACATAACTCAAGATAATTAACCATAAATATGAACATTTCCCGTGCTACGGTGCAAAAAATAGCTTATCGCCTACTGCAAACAAGTACCTATCCGCACATAATTAACCGTGCACCTGACGCACGACGTATTTCGTGAATGGACGTGTTAAGCCCTGGAAAACTTATCTTTGTCTCTTTGAATTCTACCTATACACGGATGCGTATGAAGTACAACGATGAATGGGGTTTCAAACGGTTGAAAGAGAAAGATGTACGAACTCGATTAATGTCCTGTATTATTGCTTATATATGCTTTGTACTTATATGTATGCGGTTTCCGGCATTTGGATTTGACATTTTATTATTAGAAGGCCCACATGTGGTCAGATTTCAGATCTAGATTGCGGCCGATACAATACATAAATTCGAATTACATTACCGTATTGAAGTAGAAATTGCGGGAGGAAAATGTTCTCTGATTGATATATTACGCGGTTAGGTTGTTTGGCTTATTGTCGTTCATTTTGTAAAATATGAATTTATTCGTGTAATGAATTCCGATACCGCTTAAATTATGTTTTTCCATGAGGATATTTTGATGTTTATGAACATAAACGCACATGCCTAAAGAACTTGCCCAACTGGCAAGAATGTTATGATCTCGTCTTCTTCCTTGTTTATTATATGTATACAAATTCTACCGAATTACCAAAATTACCTTAACATACACAGGAATTTATAAAAATATGGGGACTTTCCAGTTTTGAATATTATGCTTCCTATGCATCAATTTATGCCAAGAAATCTAAGGAAATATATTTTTTTCAACATCATCATGGCATTTTTTCTCGGAAATATCCTATTCAGATGGTCGCTTACTACGTTATAAGCATTAGGGACGTCGTCTTATTGAAAATACATTACTTGTCGCAAATTTAAATTAACATTAACAAAAAATGTAGCTGATGTACTAGAATATCCAAGTATTGGAGTCATGTTAAAAGAAACGTTAAAAAAAATGGATGAATCAACTGGTCTGCCAATGTTCCATACCAGACACATATGCTCCATCTTCTTTGGAAATAGTTTCTCTCATACAATGTGGATTTTCAGATGACCAATAATGTGGATTATGACTATTCCGTTGCTTTAAAAATTGCCGTCATCAAACCACAGAACACGAGCTAGGAAATTTCAAATTTGTAAATTAGTTCCGTAACGGGATTAAGTCTACGAATTTAATCGTCATCGTCAAGCCCATCCACCGAATGATTTTTTTAATATTCTACGAACTGAACCAATTGATGTAGTACAATCTTCAGCAATAGATCTCACAGATTTGTGAGGATTGTTAGCAACAGTCGCTAATGCGCGTGTTTTGTTGATTTCGTTGGTTGCTGTTCTTGGATTTTCACATTTACCTTCAGGAATATTTTTTTTCTGGAGACTGTCGAGGAGGAAATCTAGTAACATGCAATACTTGTGCGGTTGTGTATCTTGCTTACTCTCTACATAAATTATTATAGTATCGGAATGAAAACGTAAACATGTTGTTAACAGTCACAGCACGAAAACGTCAACGTCTGTGTTTTCATGAGTGTGTTTTTGTTAAATTAATCTTTGCAACTATGAATAATTAATAACTTTTCAATTTATTGAGGACAATGTCGTCCTATTATTTGTTACAAAATACAATTTTTTATCATCGATTTGATATAAAATGTGTAAATTTGTCTTCATTCATTCGAATTATGTACATATAAGCATCTTCATCCTAAATTTGTAAAAATTATTTTCTCGACAAGTAAAGCAGATAGGTTAGTAGCTGCTGAAGTTATAATGAAAGTTGTTAAAAATGTATCGCAAATTCCAAAAATCGAATACAAAGTGGGATATTCTATTAAAAAAGAAAGTTAGGTAGCGACATCTAACTGACGCATTTAATAAAGAAAAATTACAATGAAGTATATGCCTCTACCGCAGATTTGTAACACGCTGTATACAGGAGGAAGGAATATGGCGGTCATTAGGAAGGAAGATGTAACGTCGGGATGACGATTAAAGTTTCATTAAAAAACTCTTAAATTTCTCCAGTATGTCGCTTTCATTTTAAAGCTTCATCAGTGTCACACTACAAAATTTACAGATACAAATTAAAAGAAATAGAAATAATTAAATTTAATTTAACAATGGATTTAAAGTAGATGGCCGAACGTAGAAATATAAAGGTTTAACGATGCACATCGTAGGAGCTTTGACTAGTGAATAAGGAAATTGATACATGGATCCGTAAAAATATATAAGGCGATGGCACTAATTGAGGACTCATGCACGCGAAATATAAAAGGAAATATGTATTGAATTTGAACCAAGTCAAATTGAGTTTTTGAGAATATCAACATACAACGATATGAATAACAATTGGAAATGATTGCATAAAGAAATATTACATTTTAGAAAAGTTACGTATAGGTTATTTATTTTTTATTTTTAAATAACTTTAGCCGATCAAAATCAATCTACCTGTCGTTTAAATTTTTTATTTTTTCTAGATGAGTGGATATTGCTTAAACCGTCTATATCGGATCTAAAGTTAATAATGTGCTGATTTATACAAGCCATAGGATCACCAGATTTTCTGTCATTTAAAGTCGCCGACAACAATAATGTTTGAACATCTAGCACCTTACTGAAATTAAACAAAAAGAAATCAATAATAAGGCTGAAGTAAGTTGATTGAAGCTTTTAATTGATCTGCTTTGTTTCTTATACCTTGACAGTTAAGAAGAAAAATTAAATAATTACTAAACGTGTAGTCTTGGTCGGTTGTGCTAGTTGGAAAAAGAAACGTATCTTTCAGCCGCATCCAAGACATCATTGGTGTTCCCCATCGGGACGAAAACTTCAAAACAGGAGTATCCCTCAGAATGCTTCGATTACAGTTTATGGACTTTCACGTTTGAGATGTTATTAGCCTTGATACAATTTATTAAATTGTCCGCCGTTAGGTCAGGACCCAGTCGAAGCACGTGAGAATGTGCATATCTTGTTACCGCCTTGATAGAACAGTTATCTGGCGTGCCGTGCCATATTAAATTTGAACCAACGTTTCTAAAGTGTTCCTTGTTTTTGTTTTTATAAATAGACATTATAATCACTTATTACCTTTAAATAATCATACGTTTTTGCCAAATTTGGCAAGAAAATTCACACCCTTTTTTGGTGTTGTCATGTAGTTTATTTTCATATTTATCGTAGTTGCAACCACAGAAGTCGTCCATTTACACCCAGTTCATACCATACGGTACCTCCATTCCCAGTGTATGTTTCTGAATTATTCAGAAAATAACTACATTCCCCGCTGTATAAGTGTTTACTGACAGCTGGAGGATTTAGTATCGTTTCATAATGCGTTGTTACACGCAAACAAAACACACATATGCATGCATATTCGTATAAACCGACGAATATTCTCGCGATATAAACAATAGTCTTTCGAACGTCTTCACGTACTACCATCACGTATTGTTATTATTCGCTTCCGTTCCATCAATCTTTTTTCCCCTGATGATGCCTCATCTTCTTCATAGTACAACACAAAACGTTTAATTCGCGGCCGTAATTTTGGCATGCGTGAGAATTTTTCTCCACGCTCACCGTACACACAATTAGTACTAAACGGCCCCCAAACAACCATCGCGGACACCTGATTCATTTGAATTTCTACGCATCTCGACAAGAGATCTCCACCGTCGAGGCATCAGCTAGTAATGTCGGGCGCAAGACAATCGTTTTGTCAGCGATTTTTTGAGGTAACTGTGATGCGGATAACGGGTTTTTCTCACGGGCGGTACAACATCTCCCGCAACGTGTGTTACTATTTTTATTATTATTTAATAACACGGCCTCGAAGCAATTGTTTTTTTTTTGTTCTATAGCAGGGTCAACGTCGGAGATCTTATCTCGTTTTTAAGTGCAGGTCTTTGCAGTAAGTAAATATCTATCATTTGGGGGCAATTACGTTAGGACTAATTGGAAGCGGAGTTGTTTTTGATTGAATCGAGAGGCAAACGCTAATTAACGCGTTAATTTCGAATCTATTGGGAATTTGATGTAATTATTATTGTGGAATTCTAAACGTACTAATATAAGTAAGCAATTCCTAATGTTTGGTTTGCTTTTAATGTCTTCAACAGAGGATATTCCGTTTTATTATATTACTTAAATGTAAAACAATTACTTGAAAATTAAAAATTCGATGAGAAGTTAGTAAATGTAAAAATTGATTTTGTACAGAACCTAGATGTACATTCAATTTACTCATTTATTAACTAGTTTTGTTCTATAGTAACTTAGAGCATAAGTAAAAATAGCAGCATGCTGCAGATCCTATGGACAAAGTAACTTTCGGTGTGCACGGTTATTGTTCAAAAAATACACCACCTTGTGCGGCTAGCTTGACCCACAAATAGATTTACAAAGCGATGTACTGCAAGATTAAATTTTTACATGGTTATTGCTTATTTAGAATCATGGAAATATGAAATGAATACTTTTCAGAATTATTGAGTATTCAAAAAATTAACACAAATAACAAAACAGGATTGTACCGATTAACATCAGCTTAACTAATTTGATACAGGAAAAAATGGGGTGAGGTAAAGATACCGTGGACAGGAAAGCGGGTGTAATTGCAACCATAGGAATCTAAAAAACTACAGAGGGGTTAATCTTCTAAGCACGGCAGGAAAAGCATTTTAGAAAAAAGGTTAAAGAAAATAGTCGATACGCAACTGAAGGAATCACAGAGCAGAATCCGTAGAGAAAGTGTGGGCAAGATCACGCATTTACAATCGAACAACTCATAGGGAAAACGCATAAACACATCTAGGAGTTGTACTTGGCCTTCATGGAGCTCTAGAAGGTTTTTGACCGTGTATTAAGAGAGAGAGTTTAGGAAAAGTTTGCATAACACCAACATCAACGTTGCTGGGTAAGAGCTCTAGAATCAGAAGCATTTTCAATAGAGACGAGATCATTAAAAAAACCAAAGGGAAGATAAAACCGTTGTATGTGACCAGCGAATTCTGGAAGCTATACAAACAGAAAAGTGTGTGTTTGCAGATAACACAGTTATTTTTGGCAGAACAAAGAAATAATTACAACTAAATCTAGAAATATGGAACGAGCCATTGACAACTCGTAACATGAAAATAAACACGATCAAAGGAAAGTATTGTGTGTTTATGGTAAAAAGAAATGGGGGAAATGGAAATTAAATTGAATATCCAAGTATCGGGCCAAATCAGTACGTTTCAGTACCTAGGAATATAATAGAAAACATGAAGCAGAATTAAATACAAGGATGAAGAATGCGGTAAAATTGAATCACGTACTAAATAAGAATTTTCTAGGAACAAAGAAAATATTAAGGCAAAGAAGAGCGGAGAGGATGGCGGAAAAAGAAAGACGTGAAGTGGCGGGAATTTATCTATGAACTTTTTTAAATAGCGGAATGTATGGTGTAAAAAATTGATGTTGTAGTAGTAAGTTTAATTTCTCAAGTAAGTTGCTTTAGTTTATTTTAAATGAAATGCCCTATATATTATTACATTTTTGGATTTCTCGGTAAATAGTAGCTAAAATGAAGGGTTTACTTGCAATTATTTTAGAAGAATTTTTTACTATTGATGTGACAACAATTCAAGTTCACTAATCAATATCAAACATCTTTATTTAATCATACAGGATGTTCGGAAAGGTAACATTAATTGACGCATCTTCAAACAGTTGCATATTTTTAATCCATTCGATGCATTTTTAATTTTTTTTTGATTCCTGCACCTTAATTTCATACTTTTCGAATTATACTGTGTTTAGTGTAAGAGCACAGGCAATTTTAAAACAAATGTGGTAGATTATAACGACTAACAAAAAAGTAAAAATCTAATTTAGTGTTAAATTCCGTATTACTGTTATATCGTATACAAATAATTATTTTTCTCGGTGTAAATAGTTGTACCGAGTATCTTATTTTAATCCTAACAGAAGAATATCTACAATTGTTTGTTCGTCTCATCTGGGGCTTCAAAATTATTATAGTCTTAAATAGCGCTTTAATCAGTGAAAATAAAGCAGCTTTATTTTTTGAATACAAATACTATTTTCTACAGCAATATTACGCTAATAGTAAATAACTTTTGTCTGAAATATTCTTTTGCATGGGGCTGTAATCGGCGTAAAGGATTCACTTTGTTTTCACCTCCGGTTTTCCCCAGGGATCGAATCTGGGACCATTATCCTTTGTTCTTTACACTAATGATCTGCTTCTGAAAATCGATCTTTCTACCTTCTCTGAAATATCTTCAATTGATGACATAAGGAAACATCAAAGTGGCCTTGATATGCTAGCAGAATGGTGCTCAGCGGTCGAACGGAATCAAACAAAATCGAGTATAGCCGAACGCAACCAAACGGAACCAAACGCAAGTGAACAGTATCAATCATGGCCGTTAAATCCAGATTTAGTTATACACTTCTTTCATGGATCCAATCACATTACATTTTAACTCAAAAGTTTTAATTATGAGCGGTGATTAAACATTAATTATTACAAGAATTAAATAAATTCTCTTCGAATTAATTAATTAGTACTACCTATTTTATTTTGATCGGTAACTTCAATCAATATAGTACATAGATTTCCACGCTCATCACTCTTGGTCTCCGGGTTGGAACCGCGTTGACATCGTGGCTTCTACTACGGCACGGCAGGAGCTCTTCCAACTTGGAAACCAAGAGTACTAGTTATTAATTTTCGATCACGAATCAGCCCATCACTCGTCTTCATTACATCATTTATATTTTGAATGGCTTCTTATGTTTCAGAAATATCTACACCCAATTGAATTCAGACAAATGCTTTAATATTAGGATGTTAAAATGGAAAGTTAGAAGAATTTTCGTTTTATCGATTATTTACACTGATACTTCCAAAGCAGCTAATGGTCCGGGTAACCTTAGCCATGTTTTAAATGATGAGAAACATGCTTTTCGAATAGGGTATCCAATCTCTATTTTCTCAGCGGAGGTAGAGACTCTTTTAGCAGCGATCAAGTACATTCAAACCAGTAACCAAGGATGCATGTGTTATGTCCGATTCGCAAATTGTGTTGTGTGCCATAGTTTTAACAAAAGATAGTAATGGTTACCCTACGAATAGCACTGTAAGGTAGGTAGGTATATTCTAACGATGTAGTAGACACTTTGGCAAAGCAGATAAGGAGGTCATAGTCAAGTCAAAGAAAGTAGCGAATACCGTCACAAATGAATTGATGTGGGAAGAGTAGGACGTTCCGTGGCATCGAAGTAGTGTAGAAAGGTCGGCCCAGTATTACCTCATTGAATCATCGGTAAACTTCAAGCAGTGTAAAGTGTACCACGCTAAAGACGCAACTAACTAAGCGGTACTATGCTGAGTTACCGTGGTCAACTGTTTCCCACTCAGTTAGTTTCGCATATAGCGTGGTTTACACGTTGAGTTACCGTGCTAACTGTGGCATGCCACCTTTCCCTCTCCTGAGGAAGCTCCATATAATTGTGGGAAAACGTTGAGTTTTCGATTCACCATGACACACACCCAAACCCAGAACATGTTTAGTTTTAATTATCTTTCAAAATTACTTCTTTCTTTTGTACGTTTATTTTGTGTTTTTGCAATTACAAAAAACATGAATGGAAGAAAAGCGTGGCATTTTTTTATTGCAGACGTATTGCAGAGCCGTGTGCATAAGTTCTCAATAGGAAAAATTGAAACAAATTGAATTTCGTCGATTACAGCAGTCGATTTTTTGTCTTAGAATTCGAATCTGCAACAAAATATAAGAGTTCGTATTTAAGATTTCAAATTTATCCCTCACCCCACCTAAAAGGAGGGAAAGAGAGGGACTAATCCGCAGAATGATTAAATTTTAATTATGAACATTTCTTTTTTCCGTCAAGTGCTTGTTTTTCAAGATATTTGAAGTTTTAAGAAAATCACCCGGTATATATATTTCTATTAACCGTTCAAACCATTTTAATTCTTTACATAAAATTCGTTCATCGCTATTGTAAAATATTATTCTTCCCCGAATGGAATTCAAAAATATTATTGTCCTAATATTTCGCTCACGATAAAATACGAAAAGAATTAATAATTTTTCGCTGGCGAGTGATATTTTCCATGTAGTGTGTGGTTTAGGTACCTACTATTGTTAAGACTCCTGCGACCAACCTTTTCAATAAACTACGAACCTAATGTGTGTTTTGGAATCGAAGGAACGTGACTTATTCTTTCTAGCATTGCACATTTCTTGTGAGAGCGAGGTGAGCGCTTCCACGTGACGCGCCCTATAAGCATACCGCATTAATCTTTGCTGTTTTTCGTGCTATTCACATAAATTTTATCATGCAGAACCAAAAGATTTGAATTTATAATTCGCAACGAATTAACAGAAATAGGACGTTCACGCCCTCCAAGTTTCGTTTTGCTATCCTCGACGTTCGTGATGTAACACACCTGATATTTCCAAATTATGAAAGACAAGGCGAAAACATGGGATAAAGCTCGTGATGCGTGCTGGCTAATCAGTAATATAAGAGAAACCGTTTGTAATTTATTTAAACTGGATTGAACCAGGTCATGATAGCATGTAAAAGTAAATAATATCTATTTCATCTTTCAAAGCCGAGAATTAATGATCGGACATTTTTATTAGCTATTATTCGACAATTTCAAATAACAGCTTACGTAACGTTTTCTTGCATTTCATCTACCGTTATATGATCTAAAAAATGCACACATACATATATATTCAATAATTATTTTCACTAACCAGATGCAAATATATTTAAGAACTTGCTCAGTGTAATAATACGGTGCATTAACGTTCAATAGGTTTACCGTCTTTCTCTGTCCTTCACAATTAATCTTTTTGTTATAAGCAGTGTATATGATTCTAATAGATATATGCCAATTAGATACACGAGCCTGTCACTGCGGATAGAAATTAGATCATATCTATGCAATTTTTAAGCTACCGTATGAAGTACTACTGACGACTTTTTTATACGGAGCGCAATCTCTAGAATATCCTATGTGTTCACAGTTAATGTTCACGTATGCTGCAAGTAGAAAACGCTTAGAATTTAAAAGATATAGATTGATTTAAATATACAGTGTGTTTTTTAGCTGTCACAGTAGATACCTTAGCTGTTGTTAGAGATACGACAAAATGTTAGAGACGGAAAGCTGTTCTGTATTTAATTTTCTATTAGCTGTCATGGTAAAAGAAAACAATTGAGCATCAAATCGAAAAAGTAGGTGGTGAAACAAATGAAATTATTTGTCAGCTTCTATTGTCTTGACAACGTATTCTATTTCACATAAATACAACATAACAACATGAACAAAGTAGCAATAAATTAATATGAAAATTAAGTTTAAAACTTCAGTTTATAATATCTACAGCTGGCGGTCAACGTAACCTCCGTTGTTTGCAAAATATTCTCGAGATCAGCGCATTAAGTTTCTTCTTGTTTTTTGCAAAATGTACTGTGTTTATTAGCCACAGGAGGTCGGGCGATCTTGCTGGCCAATTTGTGGCCCATTATTTCCTATCAATTTTGCACCATTCCACTTATATTTCTGACGTTTCGTGCACTGTGGGGAGGTACTCTGTTCTGGTGCAACCACTTATCGCGGCGTATTTCTTGGGGTATTTTATCCAAATAATCTGCGAATTCCGCCAGAAGAGAAAGATATATCGCATTAAGCGATCCTTGATAAAGATAAAAGGACTTACTATAATATCGTCTAATACGGTAACCCACACCTTAATGGAAAATCTGTGTTGGAATCTCTGTTCACAGAATTGACGTGGATTCTCCAAATTCGTTTCTTCTATTGGAAGTTCCGATATTATTGAAATTAAATTCATCGGTCCAAAGAATTAAATTTAAGAAATTTTTATTATTGTCAAGCCAATTACAAAATTCCACCGTCTTGTCAAAATCATCAGCTCTTAAACCTTGATCAATTTAATTTTATATGTGTTTTTAGTGGAAACAATATTTTATAATAACTTATTCCTAAATCAGCCGCTGCTCGACGTATAGAATTTCGTGGATGTGCCGTAAGATATACCAATACTCAAATATCTTCATCATTTACGGCACGTCTGTTTCTTTTCCTTCGTACCTGATGAGTACAAAAAAGTCGTTTCTTAGTAAGTTATCTCGAGCCTTGTAAACTTTTACGAGGATGTGGATGTCTCTTGTCTAAATACATAGCTCGATATATTACACGCACTTCTCCATTATTGAATAATAATAGAGAAGTTCATAAATAATGATAAAAACAGAAACATCAGCAAAGGAAATTATGGAAATCCTACGAAAAAGAAAGGTATGTCAAATCAAGTGCAAATTTAGCAACAGCTAAGAAACCTGAAATACATAGAAGAAGCTAATCGAATTTGAAGGACTAGTATGTGAAATGAAAGCTGCAGGCGGAAGTATTTCAAGTAACAAACTTTTTTCTGGTTTCAATCGTTTCAGCTCAGTATTGGTCCACTTAATAATGCCAAAATGGCATGTCAATTTCGAAGTTGCGAGAGTGTTTATGGCTTTCGGCAGGTTTCCCTTATACAACTTTATCCGTGGTAACCCACGGATTCTTTTGATGGATGTGCTTCTTAATTCCTTCTTTGCTACTTTCTAGTCTATTGCTCGTCCTTGCTTATACTCCAAATATTTATATCTTTCCTCCTCTTTCATTGCCTCTCTTATATTCTACCGTGTATGCTCTACTTTGCCTTTCACTGTACCTCGGGTGTGACACATATTAAGGACGAATTCCGTTTATATGTTCGTACTAAATCTTTGCACACAATCGGGCAGAATTTTTAGGCGTTTGTTGTCGGACGCGCATATTTTTGTCGGACGCGCATATTTTTGTCATACACATACTGTAGGTGGCTTATTGGCACGTTATCTGATGACGGTATCGTTTCCTTTGGGGATTTGGGTAAGTTATTAAGGGTTTCAAGGCCATGTGGGGCTGATATACGGGATGCTATATGTTGGCTAATTTCATGTATGCTTAGGGTTTGCGTCAGCGACGAGTACGGGACAGAATCGAAAGCTTTCTTATTAGTCAATGTGCTCTATATATTAAGTATTATAGGTTTCAAACATTGGTCTGAATTTTGTCCAGCATAGTGTAACAAACACATTACAGAAATAATTTTTGTAATTATCCGGAAGGTTTGTATTTCCATGGCCAGAAAAGTAAAAAGAAACCGTAAGAGCCCCTAAAATTAATTTAAGTTATAGATAGCAAGAAGTAGAATTAAGTGGAGGGGCTGAATGATCGGAATGACAATGATTGTTCATGAAATACACCTGTCTAACATTTATAGGAGCCTGTATTAAGAACTAACTTTCTAGAAAGTATATTCATACACATAGAACGTTCTTATATATATAGATAAAGTAGAAATTAAACAAGTTTAGTTAGAGTTTCCAATGTAGTTACAATTTCGAAATCAATTTTAACATTGAGAAAACTGGTGCAGAAGAAATGGAAGAAAGTGATAACCAGGCATGCTATTTCTGTCCATTGCCAAGATACCAAATCTGGTCCGAGTATACGTATGAATAGGTGGGAGATACGGACGGAGCCATTGGCAAGGATTGCGATCTGCTTTACGTAACCTTTACGTAAATATATGAAATGGAAAATATGGGAAGGAGCATGAGTGTGATAAGAACAAATATGATGATACATATAGTTTTGTATCGAAAGAATTGATTAAATACAAATGAAAAATTGATCAAATATTTATACATATGTATGTGTGAAACAATATTATTGTAAATATTAAAGTAATGTGTGATTTGCATATAATGATATGATAATCGCGTCTCCGCTTTGTACTCAGAGACTGCTGCTTTCAGCCAATACCGATGCCAGTGCAGTCGTTACGCTAGTAGGTGACCCGAAATCGCATCCCTGGTGATATCTAAACACAATATTTTTCTACTTCAATTTTACCCGATATATGATGTGAAGCGATAGTTGTTGCAGTTTACTAGGGTGTTGAGCGGTCAAGCGTCGATCGGATATATGCAGTAGCGTATATATATCAAGAATATAATTTTATTAATGTTAATTAAGAAACAGTAGAACTTCTAAACACTTATCACCAGTTACTTTCAGTTTTGACCTGATTTTATTGCTTTTTTCATTGAATTGCTTAGGTACGTAATACTTGTCGAAGCATGGGAAATACCTTTTTAGTATATCTCTTTAGGAACCCATGGACAAGTAGATCCTGTAATTTATTTAATGGGATATTGGCACTAAGAGAAACTCCACACAAACTCTTCCTGAGAAGTTCCCCTTTGGTATTCAATGCGCATCCTACTTCTTAGATGCCGTTCAAAAGTATGTTTACCCATGAAACCCACAAAATTTCTAAAATAAAGCAATGTGGAAATATCTATTATGTACTTTGATATAAAACTAAACCTATCACCAATACTGATGACACACATATACACATCACATCACACAGCATTTGCATATATTTTTAAATTATGAATTAAAGCAATTTTATTTTCAGCCTGTTAACAAAATAAAAGCGCCATCAAATTAAAAATCCATTCCAACGATTCACGCAATGGCAAAGCAAAGAACAAAACGCATCAACGCTCAAGAAACAAGAGAATACGACGAGCTGTAAAAAAGAACAAGAACGATTAAGTATTAAATAAACGCAAACAATAACAAACAATAGATATCTTTTCTATTGTAGGCAGAAATAATATCGTCTCTACAAGGAAAGGAGTGGTCTCTTAACATATGTACTTGTTCCAATAATAATATAGATAAAGGTACATAATAATAATGCGCCGATACTTCAGGTTTCTCGATGTGGGTGTAATTTACATGTATAGATTATGTATTTATTACTTATATAATGCGAAAGCTTTTATTATTAATTTGTGTAATGTACATGGTGATGTATTTGCATTTGCTTTTGATAGTTAATGCGCGCCTCATAAGTAAAGCGAGCGAATTTGATCGTCGTTCTGAGTATATTGAAATTATTTTATGACTCTAATCATAACGGTAATTTTCATTGGACTTCTATCACCAACGAAGTTATATTAAGTACTTTCACCTTTAGTCGTCGATCTAAATCATTTATTTTAATTTTATTATATGGAGAAGGTCATTTACAAATCATGTTCGTTATTCCAAATAAATGTTTGTTTTATTGTGCTATAAATTGTGTTATTTCATTTAAATAAACAAAACGGTTATTATCTGGATAGGTATACGGGACGGCTCAGCAAACTCATTCACCAAGCCCGTCCGCTGTTAATTCTGAACATTCTTTCATAAAATTCTTGAAATTCTTGTAGTTCATGATGTAGTAAGTATAAATACTTTAGTATTTACATAATTTAAAAATTAATAATGTAGAAGCTAAGTACATTTAGAATTTTACACCTAGAAATATTAAAAAAGTAATAAGATATAATTCATATGCTCACGAAAAAAGGCAAATGTTTTACATTTAAGGCAACCCCCATCTCTGTGTTATCATTTATTATCAAGTCGACATGTTCGCTGGTTTAATTGCACTGATACGAAAAACATGATAAATTCACCATTGATAATTCCATATGAATAAATGTAATTCTTAAAACTAAAACAGTGTTGTAATGAAGAGGAAAATGCTCTTCGTGTTTTAGTGTATGCGTATTTTTATTTGTCTTTACTTGTTCAGATTAAATAAATAAATGACGATTTACTCATTAAATCGTCATTTAAATTTTTGATTTGATCGTCTTTTTATCCGATAGAACGGACTTGTTAAGCTAAACAGATTTGATGGGCTGACAACCGTGACGGGCCTGGGTCGGGCCGGGCTGGGCATTCAAAAATCTCAAGATGTCCACCTCTAATGAGCGCAGTGGCTGGATATTTCAGCTACTACATCTGTACTCTACACTAAACTAAATAGTTTCCATTTTAATATGGTGTATCTAGATTTAACAATTCATTCGTTTTGGTGTAAGAGGATGCAATAGTTCTGGTCCATGTTGGGAACGGTACTGGCCCCCCGTTGGTTGCTGATTTACAACGGGGTCGATTGCAAACTAAATTAAAACAAATGGAGATGACTACTTACTTTTAAATGCTTATTTCAAATACTTAATGAATAATTCAATAAATTAAGAAAATGAATCCAATTCTATTATACGAAACCAAATAAACGTTAATTAAAATAATTTTTCGCTTTATTGATATTAGAAAAACAATAGACAATGTGTTAACAGACTGTATAAGTTTTGAAAGTGATTTGTTGAAAAAATTCACACACCTACGATTTTCATATACTCCACACGGTTTACCGCGATGGAAACTTTGCTTCTTTGATCCTTTCCCAATTTCAAAGGACCAGAAGACATGCTATTCAACAAAGCTATTTGCTTATGGATTGTGACATAATCATGAGCATTAAACAAATATTATTTACAATATTATGCAATGGCTAACAAAAAATTCTGTTTTTTCATCAGGAAAAATCAGGAAGCTCAATCAAGGAGGAACATCTATATTTTTTAAATTATCTTCGTCCATATAATAGTAAAATATTGTTGGATATCCATTATTCTTTTAATTTCTTAATAACATCAATCAGAACGATGAGCTCTAAACCGATAAAACATAGCAAAGAAAAGAAAAGAATACATTGAAATATAGATTTGCTTAATTTAAGATGATACTCTCGTAATCATTTTGGATTTTGAAAAACTGGAAGACCCCAGACTGCAACTAACGAAGCTATTACAGAGGACATTGTTATTGAATTAGTAGAATCACCTTATAACTTTGGCACCAAACCATGGCAGTCGTAGGGAAAATATTGAAAAAAGAAAAGCACCATCCGTACAAAATACAACTGATTAAGAATTGTTGGGTGATGATTTTGACTGACAGCTGGAGTTTTGCGAAAGAATGATGGAAATTTGTAGTGTAAACGAACATTTTGCAACTAATGAGGTATTTTCTGACGAGACAACTTTCTGTCTAAGTGGAACAGTTAATTGCCATAATTCAAGGTATTGGTCGAATGACAATCCTCACTGAATTCATGAAGCTTATACTCAACATCCACAAAAATTGAATGTTTGAATGGGAATTGTCGAAAACACGCTTATATGCTCATTTTTTATAAACGGAAACTCGAATGAGGAAAAGTGTTTATCTATGTGGATCTATTAAATAATCAAATCATCCCTGAATTTGAACACAATGGGCAGTTACCTCAAAATTTTTGGTTTTAATAGGATGGGCCATCTCCCCACTATGATAAACGAGTTAGGAATTCTTTATATGCTACTTTTCCAAATCGATGGATTTGGATCCATTAAATTTTTTCCTTTGGGATAGCCTCAAATCGCTTGCTTATGTTAGACTACTTTGCAGGAGTTGAGATAAAGAATAGTCGTTGGATATCGGTTAATCCGTAGAGAAGCTTTAGAAAAGATAACTAACGAATTTTGTAAACTGCGAGCGGTTTAAACATTTGAAATGATTTGATTTATATTGCATGATTATTTTGTCATTTATTTAGTATAAATAAAATAAATTGTTCAGTAAATATGTGCTTTATCTTTCAATTTTTTGCCTAAAATCAACACGGATAAATCCGCAAAGCCAAGGTTTATTAGAATCTGCAAAAATATGCAGGGTGTCCTGTTAAAATTAAAATAATTGAGGGTACTTTCGGTAAAAAAAGAATTCATCGATATAAAAATATTTGCTTCCATATTTTATCCTCTGGTTTCAACAATAACAAATTTTACGAAAACGGTAATACCAAATCTCAATAACACCAGCTAGTAGTTGTTTGTAAATACTTAAAACGCTACCGGTACCCTAACGGAACGTATCTTATTGTTATTATAATTATTACATTACATGTCGCAATAAAAACGTTAGGTTGTTGTGTAAGTGTGAAATCTTCAAATGAAACGCCGCGACGTTTTATTGTGTCATTCTATAGTAGCAAACATTTCGATTCACGTCTCACCATAGATTCTGGCAAAGAATTAATTAGTACTAAGGATATTTCATCGTATATCTTTTACTTCACCGAACATACTCATCTGAATGAAAGCAAAAAAAAAAGAATAAAAAATAACGAGCATTCTGCATGACGCACCAGAATTTTTAATCCCACCCTATAGTGAGTGCTGCGGAGCTGCACTGCTTTATTTATGCAACATAAAAGTTTCCTACGTTATGCTCGCACAAATGTTACATTTATTTATTTATAATCCCCAAGCATGTTGGTCTGTTCGTACATGATCATCAGCAACTTATTAATGCCAAATGAATTGATGATGTTATGTATTCTAACGTTTATAAATTTATTTCGATCTTCTTTTTCCTTTCGTCATTCTCCAACGCCTCCGTCATTACGAGGATGTGAATGTCTTATAACGTTCTTGTTGTTATTATGTATGTTATTGTTACTGTTAGGAGTCGTTGTATATACAGTATGATAAATTCATTTCCTGATCAAGACATATACGAGCAACATACGGCCGTGCGTTGCCCGCGGAGTAACTGGTATTGTTCGTTCACTGTTCCATGTGAATTAAAAACGATGTATTGTACACCTATAATAGATTATGGGAAACTGACACATGTGGCAGGCTCTTTTCATTGAAAATGATTACCACGTGTACAATGGAGACCTAACCCTTTGTTAGGATGCGCTTGAAATCACCTAATTATTTATTAATTGGAAATTATTCCTTCATATATGAATTATATGATCCGCTTCATATTCTTCAAACGGGACAAAAAAATGATTACACGTTACTTCCCATTCATAAAGTAGCATGTACATACGTAAGTTTACCGCGTTGAAGCGGTCAGTTCTGTGAAGTGCGCCTTCATATGTTACAGTTCCAACGATTTGAAAATTCAATGAGGAAAAATATGGCGAAATTGTCCGCCGAGGTAATCGAGTGATTAATGTGATAACTGGGGATAGAGAGCGTTGCCGTATTATATATGAATGTCGACTAACGTATTGATTAAAGGTAAACTGTAAAATGATGTATTTATAATATGATATCGACGATAAAAAATTGTGCACGCGGCGAGTATGTGCTACGAAATAATTTACGGTAATATTTTAATTCGTGAGTATCTGGAGGAATAATACAATATTGATCAGGAATAATGAATGTACTGCTATGAATTAATTACAGGACGTTATTCTTTTATGGAATCGGTTACTTTTAAAGCATATATTCAGGTTTTGAAATATATGCAGAAAAATATTGTTATCAAATAGATCTGGATTAATTTAAGAAAATCTCTGTACAAAACAATATTTTCTAATTAGGAGGGATCACAAAGTTGATAAAGCTAGATCAAGCACGCGATGTCCTTATTTTGAAGAATAATTATATAAATTCTGCAGAATATTTACAAGGGGACTCTAAAAAGTTTCAAGCGTTAACATGAAGATGATGTTACTTATCAAAAAATATAGTTGCGCAAGCGTTGAAAGATACTTTTGAAAATCTCAGCCATTCGGTTGATATTTAACAACAACAAATGACTGTTGTTAAATATTGTCGATATTAGTGTTTCTGTAATAATTGAAAAAATCCAACATCGAACATTTGAAAGGCCCATATTGGCGTTGTTTACAGGAACTCTACCCACAGTGAAATTTTGGACAACTGAAATTAACACCATTGTACCACGTCAAAAACTACAACCACTACAGATGACATCTATAAATAAGTATGTCGAAAGAACGTATTTGTCAACTAATGATTTGGGCATGAAAAAGCTAACGGTGCGTTGGGTGTTTCCTGAGTGTGAATCAAAAGCGTGTTCGAACTGCTGCAGCAGTTTAAACGAAATGGGGTTATGTTAATCGACTACTTAGGAGAAATAATGACGAGGGCAAGACAATGCGCCGTCTCATACTTCAGTGTCTATGGCAAAAATTCACGAATTGGAGTTCAAACTGATAGACCATCCAAATTTGGCCCCCAGCGACTTAAACTTTCCTCCGAAGGACAAAGATTTTCATCGCATGAGGAAATCATCATATTCGTGAATGTCTATTTTGCAGATTAATCAGACGGGAAAGCATCACTGTGAAAGGTGTATAGACTTACAAAGAGTCGATGTTGAAACATAAAACTGAATTTGACAGAAAAAGTATTTACTTCCTTATTAGGCTAGAAACTTTAAAGTTAAAGAGATGTGAAAGTCAGTGGCTCATGGATGATGTGACATACGCTGATTCGTTAGCTAATACAACTATCTGACCCTGATCCCGATTGGTGACTTTTTATAGTACTACTGAATTTTGCAAGACAATTATACATGCCATTTCCATGCAGAGAATTAACAATATTATTTGTCCAGATGAATTAGTTTTGCTCTTGTCACGTTATGTTGTCGATATCTCACGTCTGTCATTGCGCATATAGTGTTTGAGTCTATCCTAGTATTACTATTAGTATCATTGGGCAATAGCACAAATGCCTTTAGTCACTGCGACGTTAATATATCAATTGTTACAAAATCTCCTTATATGTGTTAGAGTAGGTGAAGGCTCTTAATAAACCTTAATTTTACTCTAAAATCTTCATCCTTCAGCTCAATAGATATCAGAAATGGTTTACTCAAATGTTGTTGTCGTGTTCGACTGTAGAACACATTTACATAGAATGTATTCTGCCGTCTCCCAATCTTCTAAGCATAGACGAGAGATTTGATTTTCAACTTTTCCTATATTGAACAGGTGATATTTTAGGACTGCATGGCCTGGCAAAAATCTCGCCAGTAATCTAAGGCCCCTTTTGCTGCACGATAGCACTATTTTTGCTGTCTTAGGCGATCCTGATATGAATGCTTTCGCCTGTTTTTGTCCTGGAACATTTTCCCTGTACGAAGCCCTCCCGAGTCTATCCTAATTGTGCGACATACAGATATTCGACCTATAAGTATTTTGTCAGCGTTGTTCAAGATTCTCGTGAAACTTATAAACAATCAACTTCGCTTGTTTTTAAACGAAAACAGTCTATTGCTATCCTAACAAACGGGCTTTCGCCCTGGGTATGGGTGTAGTGCATATCAAGGTTTAACGCAAGCATGACTTGGGAAAGCATCGGTGTAACTCATGACGTCATGGAAGCATAGAAGACACCTACAGTGCATTTCGAAGTCGAGGCAGAGGTATTGATCCTCTAAAAAGAAAATAATTTGATTTTTTTTTCAATGATTGAAAGAAATTTTTCCTTTAATTTTAGCAGATTCGTTTTGAATTAAAGAATTATTACATGTATAAGCACTTCGACAAATTAAAAAAAAAAGTATTTGGAACAGCGTCACAATATAAAATATAGACTTAAAGAGAAGACATTCAATAGAGACATCTATGTAACGGACTGTGAATCTATGTAACGGACTGTGAATTTGACGACATTATCCCTGGTATGTCACTTACACCATATGGCGAACAGAGTGCCGCAGCAACAAGTAGTAGACTTACAATAGTTGCAGAAACTTCTGGTAGTATATCAAATGCAAATTAATATAATTTCGCCAGTCATAATTACTTCTCGAGAATAGCTTCGTCCTTCGCCAAAGTCAGGTCCAAAAAGATATAATAACAGGAAGAAACGTAAGTCAACTATTCTTGCTGATACTTCGGATAGAAATGAAATTACTCTTAGAAAAAATTACATTGTTATGAGAAAATATAAAAACTACTTATTCAAGGAGCAGCGGCTAAAAAAGAGAAACAAAAAAGGAAAATTGTAGAGCCATTAGACGGAGAAGATACGATGTGTATACTGTAGCAAAAATTACCTATCCTTAAAAGCTACAATGTATTAACTGTAAGAATTGTCATCACGAAGAATGCGCAAACAAAGATCTTTAAGTGATGTATTGTTTTGTAACTAAAATTTAGATTGAAATCGTTATAAAATGCTGATGGTTATGTTAAGTGCTACATTAGTTTAATTAGCGACAAGTTGCCTCCCTTTTGGTGAGACAATTTTTCCCAAGTGGAGGTATGTTGCACTAACATAAAAAGAAATTTATTATGCAATTTATAAGGTGCTTTGCGAAACCTTTTCCTAAATGTAGTTATAATAAAGCACATAAGAGAATAAAATGCAAAATGAGTATTATTTCCGACAAAGGGCGATTCTAGAAAACGCAAAAATGAAAATCTTATGACAATTAGCCCCGGCCTCTCCCATCACACAAAGCGCATCAGAGAAAAAGAATTTAGGACTTTGTATTAATGAACTAACAATATAGGTCATTTACGATAGCAGAGAAACTACGTCACTACTAGCAATTTCGGGCTATGTAATAGCCAATAATTAAAATGACCAACCGGCTATATAACTTTTTATAATTCGTTTAAATGTAGGTACGATGTTGTACTTACAGTCATGTTTGCCCTATGTATTTGACGGTCGCATATTACTGTCCATACACATAGGAAAATCTTGGCAAGGTAAAAGTAAAAAAAAAACCGTTAAAGCATTAAAAGTTCGTGGAAAAAAATGTACAGTTTTACATGTTGGAGTAGTATTTTCCAGCATTTTCATCCAATAGCAAAAACTTGGACTATCATAGTGAAATAGATCGTGAAAATTTGGTTCAAGACAAAACTCCACTGCGTACTGCTTCATCAAGAAAACTTGAAATTTAGCAGAGGCTTACTAACAATAATATTAATTACGATAGCACTGCGTTAAAAATACAGCTACTACATCCAATTAAACACCACAAACCGTAACCAGTATATGAGGCTGACGAGCTAGATGAAATGGTTGATTGTACAGTTCTTCGTCTTCCTCCATATCATTGCATAATTGATCCAATTGAACTGATATGTGATATAACGAAAGCAACGAAAGATACTTACAACTATGGAATGAAGCACTGGACCAAATTAGTTTGCAAGTTCGGTGTAGTAGTACAAGGCATGCCGAAAATGAAATTGAAAATTGGTAGGACAGAGAGATTGGTTTCGACGGAGAGGAAGTTCCTGAATTGATAATTACTGCAAATACCTTAAATAATAATGTTAAAGTGTGTTGTATACACTTACTGTTTTTTGTTGCTTTTTCACTCCAAATATCATTAATGTATTTAAGTCATGCTTTTGAAAGAGAATTTTCCAAATTGATGATTACTGTGAATACTTTTAGTGATAATGACGTACCTCGTATGCTATCGTATTTGTACATTGTTAACATTGTAGAATTTTGGGCTTTGCTTGCAACATATAGAACACGTTGTTGATCTCTCTTATCAGAATTAAACTCTATACAAGATCGAATATCTAACGAATTAAATTCTCGTCCGGACCAAATTCGAACTACTTAACCGAATACTTAATGAGTAGAGTATACATACTCGAGATTTTAAACGCTCGCTTTAAACCTTGAATTAATAAAAATTCCTGAATCTTAGGTCTTTTTTTGCGGGCCGTTTCGCATTCGCGACATTTTTACAAGTAGTCTTCGAAAGTAAAAGGAAAACGAGAAACATCGCAAACGCTATTATGCTCGGTACGACTCGACGGGAGATCTCCGAGCTACACGTAACCGAAAGAGGAGATCTGGAGAGTCGAACAGCCAGGCAAGCAAGTAGGAGACGCCGTTGCTTGATGAGTAGATAAATACAGTTTTATAAGAACTAATTAATTAGAACGAGTGACAGTCTCGAGTGTATACGTTATCATGTGTTACCGATGGATGATAGGTGGTTGGTTGTTGGATGGATGAATGTACGTAGTCGAGTGTATATGTAGCAGCGTGGAGAATCCAAAATGATTGTTGTTAATTCCGACGGCGCTCTTTAATGTAATTAGCAGCGGCGTTAATATCTCCCTGAAATCTTGATGCGCGACGTGTGAACCGCTACTGCCTTATTTACATAAAATAACACTGAATTATTTATTAAGTAACAGGCCTGGTTAAATGTATTACACTTTAAATTAATTATCGACATTTTAAGACCAGAAGAAGCTACGTATTGCATGATGCATCCAAATTATTTTCAGACGGTTATCTCTATTACTAAACATAAACGTTCATTTACATATACAAGATGAGTCATAGGGGGTTCGGAAGAATGTGAATTTGTAAACATAGATTTTTTCTTTTATTGTGATAATCTTTGATTGGGGGTATGGCTTGAAATCGTATTAGCTATTCAAAATTGTAATTTTACTCGGTATTGCTCATGCGGGGTCAATAATACCCCTTGCTGAAATGTTCTGTAAATATTGCATATATGGCGAATAATTAGATGCTCTGCATACCTTCTAATATATATTTGGCAATTGTTATTTGATATACAATGTGATCTAAAAAAATGTAATTGAAAGGGCTGTTTTTTTTTTAATTACCTTTTATGTTGGTTACAACTAGATTTAACAGTTCACTCTAAATTACGTTTAACATTTAATGACAATTCAAATTATATTTCATGTTTATTAACGTATCGTATAAGTTTTAAACCAAGTTTACTACAAAAGCAATAGAATCAGGAACCTTATTCTTTATAGCTTTGTATGAATAAATTTCGTTTTTTGATCCATATTTTGCAGTATCGTATTTTAATTTGTATTAACAAATTGTTCGCTGCATTGCTAAATTTCGCGAAACTAGTATAATTACTCGCAAACCCGGTAGTGGTATACTCAAGAAAAGGACTGCTCAAACCAACAACAATACAGACAACGCAATTGTTTTGCATTTAGCAAGCTTATCTCTCGACAATGTCTTTATTGCACTATACATTTAACTGAATGATGTTCCAACAAGCTCACCTCTTCATTCGACATAAATCGCCTTCCGCCGAAGTAAGTTTGCAAAAAGAAAGAAGTCAGTGGAGGCCAAATCTGGCAAACCAACCCGTACCATAACTGGACTACTTTTGCTGCCGCAATTACCGACAAGTGAACCGGGGGGTTATCATAATGGTACATAATTTTTTCTTCACTAGGTGGGGCCTTATTATATTTAGTTCCGCATCGAATCGTGATTGGCCTTCCCTTCTCCAAGTAATCAATAAAGATTATGTCTTGGTCATCCCAAAAAATCGTTCCCGTACTGATGGAATCGTATTCGTCTTCTTCGATGCACGCCTACCGGCAAAAATCTATTTTTTCCGGCATGTACCGGTGTTGTTATGTCTCATCTACAGTCATACATCGCTATAGAAACTCACTCGTTTTACGCTTAAACATGTTCAAACATTGCTTTGAAGTCATCACGCGATTTCGTTTCTGATCGATCGTCGGCAAACGCGGCACTCTTCTCAGTGGTCTGCTAACACGATATCATGAACCTCATTGATCATAGTCAATCACCTTAGAACGAGCTGGCCGCTCCTCATCAAAGATTCGTCGAAAAAAGAATTTGAGCTACCGGCCATTTTTCACCATTCCAAAAATATAAACTTGCTTACTTTCAACAGCTCACAAAATAACGCTACTCGATGAATCTATTCCGAATTTTGACAAACGTGGATGAAGGAATAGTACTCACAGTCGGTAATGGAGATTGACGCAAAGCGCCATCTGTCTTCAAATACGGGTACTTCTGATACCGTCCTTGTAGATAATTTATCTAAAACGTCAATTAGAAAAGCTTTCATAGGACACGGCATATGGTATTTGCTAGCATATTCTAAGAAAACAGCTCGAAATATATCCATATAAAATTTATGCTGTGCTAAAATTTAAATTTAACCCTCAAGTGCTATCGTGGGGTGTTTCGGAACCCCAGAGGTCATTTTTTTTAAATTTTTTCTAAAACTATTTTTGTCACATTTCTAAGGTTCCAGGTATTCGCCTATGCAAATGAGATATGTAACATAGTGTAATTTATTATTTACCATATTCTACAGTTTTAGCAAAAAATAGCTTTTGGGGTGTCTCAACACCCCACGATAGCAATTACGTTTGTTTTTTTCAAAAATAGCGTAGTGTATTCTAACCAATGATTTAGAATTTTATAGTGATAATAGCCCTCGTCCTCTTTTGGGGAAATCACAGATGTTGTTGTGCATGTAAGTATAGGGGATTCACTTATATACGTTCCAATTCGGCGATTTTTATTATAGTACCTACATGTACAGGGGATTCACTCATTTATGTTCGACTTCGGTGATTTTTTACAAATCAAATAGTGGCATTTCCCCTGATTTCTGTACGGCGTATAAATATTCGACTCAAACAAATTTCTTACTCAGTTCCTCACAAACCAGAGCGTCGTCAACTTGTTCCTTATTTCCCTTCTATAATACGTGTATTGAATAGTAAAAACAATATGATAAAGTTTCTAACTGATGAACAATTAGCAAATCTTGCCGAAAACTTTTACGATGATGTTAGTGAAAGTGAATGCCCTGATGAACGTGATGATGATTTGAGTGATGCAGCAAGCGAACATAGTGATCACGACACATGTTCAGAATTTGAAGTCGAATCTGAAAACGAAAGTGAAGAAGACTTAGGTGATGTCAGTGCAAGAACAAGTTACTTCTATGGACGAAATCGATATAAGTGGTCCAAAAATCCTCCTGCTACTTCACGTACCAGATCTTCTAATATAGTCACTCTTCGACCGGGAGCAAAGGGTCCGGCAGTAAATACTCCTCCAAGAACACCTTCTGAAGCATTTTCTCTTTTCTTTACGGAAGAAATTCTAAATGAAATACTAGAGCATACAAATGCAAAAATAACGGAAACGAGTTCTTCTTATGGACCAACGGCAAGTTATGTTGAACATGTAGACATGATTGAATTGAAAGCATTTCTGGGACTTGTAATTTTGGCAGGAGTGTTTAAATCAAACCACGAAGATACTAGAAGTCTTTTTGCAACGGATGGTACGGGACGAGATATTTTTAGAGGTGTCATGTCTAAACAACGGTTTTTGTTTCTTTTGTCAGTGCTAAGATTTGACGATCAAACAACTAGAAGGAACAGGATTGACAATGGTGATAAACTTGCTGCCATTTCAAAAATTTATGAAATTTTCAACGCAAACTGTACGAATAATTACAGTTGCAGCGAATATGCTGTTGTAGATGAAATGCTTGTTGGATTTCGCGGCCGCTGCTCTTTTCGCCAATATATCAAGAGTAAACCAAAAAAATATGGCATCAAAATTATGTGCTTATGCGATTCGAAAACGCATTATCTGATCAATTCATTTATTTATACAGGAAAGACAACCGAACCCAATCCAAACAAACTTTCAGTTCCAACACGTAGTGTACTCAAATTAATTTCTCCGATCATCAATACAAATCGAAATCTAACAGGAGATAATTGGTTTTCTTCTATAGAGCTGTTGAATGAATTGAAACGGGTTGGTATAACGTATGTTGGAACACTTCGTAAGAATAAGCGCGAAATTCCGCCAGCATTTTTACAAACTAAACAGCAACCAATAAACACCTGTAAATTTGGATTTACGCACGATAATACGTTGGTTTCCTTCATACCAAAAAAGAACAACTGTGTCTTGTTGGTTTCGTCTATGCATCACAATGGAAATGTTGAAGTAAATGCAAAACCTGAAATAATAAATTTCTACAATTGTACCAAAGGGGGAGTTGATGCTTTAGACCAGAAGTGTATGACGTACTCCTGCCAAAGACGAACCAGACGATGGCCAATGGCTATATTAGGAGCAACGGTAGACATTTCACGTGTCAACAGTTACATAATTTTCTTAGCCACTTCAGACCATACAGTTAACATGACACGAAGAGAATTTTATATTCGTCTAGGAAGAGAACTCGTCAATGACCACGTAAAAAGACGATACCAAACAAAAGAATTGTCAACTAAGCTAAACTCAATTATCAAAAATTTACTAGGCTTAGAAACACCACAACAACAGCCACAAGAAGCAGAACCTTCAAGAACCTACAAAAGGTGTCACATCTGCGGGCGAAATAGAGACAAGAAAATAAAAACCACGTGTCATAGATGTCATCAGCATGTCTGCAAGGAACATTCTGAGCAACTTGTAAAATGCGCAGAATGCTTACAAAGGTAAATTGTAAGAAATTTATAAAAATCTGATTACATGAAATAACACATTACATGTTTTTTGTCAAATAAAATGTACGCCTCACAACGTCATTGTCAGAATTTTTATGTGAAATGCTAATGGCATTTTCTTTTACAGGGAGTAAGACCATAGTTTCCAGTAACAGAAAAAACCAAGACATCTTAACAATACAGAACACAATTTTGTAAAAAGAAAAAATTGTACGAAGAAATACTTTTTACATAATTTTTATGAATGTAACATTTCCTCCTAATTTTCTGTTTTGCTTTAAATAAAGTTTTGTTTTTCCTTACAACAATCGCAAGATAAAGGTCTAGTTATTACACTGTGGGTTTAAAAGTGAAAAAAAAAAGATAACTAACAAAAAAAAGCTAAATTTAAAGAGTGGGGTGTAAAACACCCCACGATAGCAGTTGTGTTACCTGAAAACACGATAGTACTTGAGGGTTAAGCCCATTAATACTGTAAGTGCAATACTGCAATTGGTTTGAAAATCACATGAATGATGATAATATCCCTGACAGATTCTTCTTCCTAGATGAAGCTTAATTCGACTTTAGTGGTTTTATTAGAAAACAACCATCCATGCGTATATGGTCCAGTTACAGCCCTTATGTTACGATACAGAAACCTTTGTACACTCAAAGGGTTGGTGTTAGAATAGTAGCTTCATGGAGAAGAATTATTGGTCCATTATTTTTTATGGAACAGTAAACGCAGAAAGTTATCGCGATAACTTACTGAAACTTTTTATAAACCACTTATGACGAACTTAGGGATGGATACCTCCGACAGGATAATGTCACAGTTCTTAAAGACTACAAGCAATGAACCTCTTATATATAGGATGATGACCTTATAAGGCTGATTAAAATTGTATTGCATAGGGATCATGTTCTTTGCAATATACATCAGATAATTTATGTTGGGATTTTCAAGGATTCTAAGATGCCCGTTGAGATCCCCAAGCTGCAATCCCTTCATTCTACTGAGCGTGAGGACACTCTATATAGCCTGTTTCGATATTGCCCAATACTCGGTCTGTCAAATTGATACCTTCATCTGTTCACTTGATGTTAAATTCGCTTCTACGTAGGGTTTACTCTCATTTTAATATCATTAGCTCAAGTTTGGATGTTTACGTATCCCGCTTAAGTACAAGCAGTTAATCCCTGGTAATATATATATATATATATTGAAAATTTACTTTATTTAATATATTTTTCAACACAGATTTTTTGTTTGTGTTTTTCTTTGTTCTCGTTTTACATTATAATATTAGCTTTGGCTTGTGTTCATTTCCCGTTCCGTCATTGGATGTATTGTAAGTCATCTATAGCGCAGAATAAATATTACTATTATTATTAAAGCTGCAAATAAAAAAAATATGCCGACTATAAATATTGTGGCACACCTACTTTAACGGCACATTGTATAACGCTGAATGATGCATGGACATTATTAAGCTCTTCGAGATGCTGGAATTTTATTAAATTACATGCTTAATCTCCTAAATTACACACCTGATATTTGCGGCCGTGGCTGTATCTTCCTCGTTAAAATTATAAATATGCACATAATATATTGATGTACACATACATGGTATACATGTGCATATATTCTTTGATACACGTATGTGTTTCTGTAATATTAATATTCCTATGTGTTAACGGCAAGTTAATTGCACATTATTTGATTTTAATTAGCTGACAGTTTTGTTCCTGCATTCTTTATCACTAAGATAATGTGAGATAATCTCCCTGTGCTGTTTCGTTTCGCCATAAAATATATAATTATTTATGAAGTTTTAATTTAGTGGCACAATCGGCGACCACGTTAACTTCCTCGTTCAACCGATGTAAATCATATAATATCTGGAAGGATATGGTTTTATAATTACTGCGAGAATGCACAGCTTAGAATTCTTTTTTTGTCATTCGTTGACAAATTGCTATTGCAGAACTTTGGGATTAGTAGAGAAAAAGCGCAATCTTGCACTAAGTTACTGGTACCGCTGTTTAATGTGCTGCCTAATTTATTGGAAAACCTTACGAGAATGCAAAAATAATAACGATAAAGATAAGATCTACACGGAACACAGCAACGAAGTTCAAAGTCAAGTATTCCCAGCTATAACCAGCGAACAAGGAAACGCCGCTAAGTGATTACTTACCGATTTAAATGACTAGAACTTTCCGGATGGTATTAAATATACTGATCTAACTTAATTTTGGAAACCATCAGAGCACCATTTCGCAATAGTTGAAACGAAAATGTGCAAATAGTAATTCACCTTAAAAGACGTTATTCCTATCATTAATGGAATTATAAGTAAGGTTAGTTCTCATTTAAATTTCTATAACTTATTCAAAAATTCACTTTATCTCTTCAAATCAAGTCTAAACTGCCGAGAGTGTGTTCTAGAGACCACGACCCCTAAATTTCGTTTAAATAATTTCTGGGGAATCATAAATTTCTAAATTTTTGCCAATTCTTCCTCTCGTAAAATATTTCAATACGTTAGAGTGTCCCTTATTTTTTAAAGCAGAAAATGTTTAAACCCATCTTATTTTGTTGTTTGATCACAAAATATTGCCGATTCAAGTTCTGTAAAGTGGAGTACGTTCTATAACATCAACATACATATGCGTCAATTGTTGATTACTTTTCAATAGTGCAAGACGTGTTGTTTTCATTTATTTATTCAAGAAAAGAATAAGCTGCGAAAGGTTATAGAAGTATTAATTTGGGGCTAAGTCTCACAAATATGTTTATTAAAACGCGACGACCGGTTTCGTATTAACTATGCGCAGATCATCAAGTCAAACACTAGTTTTTACAATCAGCGTGCCCTTTTGTATACTTCTGTTGTTCGAGTTCCTTTTTTGATGTCAAATGTTAGTTTAAGTATTCTGTTTCGTTGTCTTTGTGTTTTTGTCAATTGGTTTCGATGTTATAGCTTCTGCATTTCTGCCGATTATGCAACAATATGAGCAAATATTTTAAGTGAAAGTTGTTTGCTTTTGCATTCAGTTTACATAGTTTTTCAATATACACCGCTATTAAAGAAAATATCATCGCACCTGTTGAATTTGAGCATGCTTGTGGTTTGTGATGAAGTTAGCTTTACACAAATTAGAAACAACATTTAGGTACCTCAATGAACATCTACGCATCAAAAAGCAGTGTGGTGGTTTGCGGGACTCTCCAACAAACGGGAGATGTTAGATTCGATTCCTTACCGAGGTTTATATTTTCCAAAACCTTAATTACGCCTGAAAAATCATCGAAATCACGGTTTTGCACAATTTTAATTCATGTCAGGCCAATCTCTTTTAAATTTCCCATATCGTAATATTTTTAACAATAATAAATGGTTAACGCATGTATGTATTAATGTTCAAAAGAACGAATATTGGAAAACTACGGCAAATAATATTAAACTATTTCGACTACCTGCAGAGTCGTTGTGAAGCTTGTTTGCACCCCAATGGTCCACATGTTAAACAAGAAAATTGTTCAAATTAAGAAATAAATACAATTGCATTTTCGGTGCTGTCTATTGGCGGGTACTGTATAATGAGTGCGGTAGAATAAAATGTAATCACTTGAGACGCATATTGCTAAACAAACTTTATTTAAACCTTATTTCCTACCTATTGTATTTGACAATCCAGTTATTACTCTATTCTACCGCTAAATACGCGTTTTTAAATTGAAATCGCCTAAATATTTAAACTATTGGCGCTTTATTCTATTCTTATTACAAATCGCCACTTATAGACTTGTAGGTTATTTATTACGCTCCTAAAAGGAATCTATTATACTCATTGACTACGTACTATTTCTATTATAAGACCCTAATAGCAGTATACACCTGTAAAATAATCACCTGTTGCATAGCAGATAAAAGAAAAACTTAATAAGATTTTAACTGCTTCTAATCGAGAGGACCAATTACTACATTGCATATATAGGTAATCCTTGATTGTAGATTACCTTTCAAGAGGTTACCGGTCGTAATTATTCTGTTAGAGCTTGCTGACGAAATCGAAGAACTCTACAAATCTAACCTTGTCTACCTGTCCGTAGTAATTGGATTATTCACCCTACGCTGAACATATAATAAGACTCGTGGTCACTAATTTCGACGCAGGCGATGATGAAAGTGTTATTGAAAAAGACAGCTGTTGTATTAATATATGTAAGTTGATTGAAGGTACAGTATTTAAATAAGAAATAAACACAACTTGAAATAGTCAGATGTTATAAATTATGGTTATTACAAATTATGTGGTCAAAAGGGAAATTTAAATTACATCTTTGGTAAATAGACGGTTTTACATTTTAACACGTTATTTATTATTTATACATTTGTAGTAATGAATTGTTGATTCTATAATTTATTTATACTTTTAAACATAGGGATTGTCATAATGCTTGGAGAATGACATGAAGAGAATAGATATTTGAGATATCGCAAAAACATTTTTTATACGGAATTATAATAACTTGATCAACCCTCAAATAAATTCAACATCGGTAATTATTTTGTCATTTAAATGTCGTTGAAGTTTTAGCTTCAAGCACATTTGAAAATTAATCTTCTCTCATTTCGACCAACATTATAGATTCCACAGAAGAGATGGGTTCACGTGTGCTGAAACGAGGGTGCACAGAAAGCAACATGTAGCAGTTTGGGCATTTTTGAACAAATCGGTTCCAACAAAGGTTTTTCGTGAAAAAAGGCTAAACAAGAAAATGGTCGCTACACTTCATCATACTGCCATGCTTAATGGTACATTACAGTTTTTCCTTAATTTCCGTATATAATAGTCAATTACTGAGCAATCCTTTAGTTGGCGTCATTCCAGAGGATCGACTGCGAAATTACCAACAAAATAAATGGTGGGTGCATGCATTGAGAAGTGTAAGGTAAAAATGTTCTCACCAGTTATTATATAGTAAGTGTTAAAGAAAATGTATGTGCTTGAAAGGGTAGATCTAGCTTCTATAAGAAAGTATTAAGTTTTAAATAGGAGGCGTTAGTAAACCTCGAACCCTCAAAACAATTCTATTGTAAAGATAAATTGGAGGTATGAAAGAGTTTTATGGTAAAAACAAACTCTACGCAAAAATCTACGTCGTTCCATATTAAGCCAGTAAAATTCTATTTGCGGCTAATTTTATCATATCTTCTAGTACGGAAGATTAATCGAAGACGAGAGTTTTGCAATTTTTGAACTCGATTATTTGTTACATCAAATCATTCAGTTTGAGATTAGTTCTCCGTTTAGAAAAGACAAGGATTATCGATTTCGTAGGATTCAAAGTAACAAAATATTGTTTAGAGTACTCTGCAAGCAAGATCTTGATTTGGCATATCAATAGTTAAAACAGGTTCTTCTGGAAAATGGCCTGACAATGGCAACGACAGTGCAAAAGCAAAATAAAAAATGGTAAGATGTACACTATATATATGGAAGAAGATCAGAAATAGAACCACAAGTAAAATCCCTGAATTCCGAGGTATTTTGACCTAATTTAAAAGGCTGGAATCGATCGAAAGGGTAACTGTGAAAATGCTCAAGAGAAATATTTGATAAGCCATTCCTGAAATATCGAACAATGGAGCCAACGTAATGAAGAATGAAGATATCCGGAGCTCCTACTGGAAATGTTTAGTGTAGAACCAAGCAAAAGGCGGATCTGTTAGCGTCTCACTTGCAACAGATATAGTTAAGGTCTCTATTTACAATAGTCCTCGCAAAGACTTAACTCCATTCTTTAAAATGGAAAATACTTTGCTTGCCTGTATGACATTGTTGGTTTTGATGACTGCTTTAGACATAAACATTCTTCAACAATGGCGACCTTTCATCGATTCGTCGAAATTAAAAAGCTGTGCTATTCCATAGCGGAAACCAACTTTCATTAGTTCCAATCGGTCACACAAAAATATGAATAGCAGATTTATGCAAAAGACGCAAAAACGATTTTTTTAGTTTTGCCGCAAGGCTATACAAAATAACATTGTTCTCTGTGCGAGTGAGAGAGTCGAGCTAAGAGTATCTTTCGAACCGGGAAGAAAACATGCCACCAGCCGCCTCAAATAAAATCGTTTTGCGTCCGGCCCGTATAAAAGTGGATCCTACACAGAATATTGTAGAAGCCCTCAATACAGAATGTGAAGCATTTCCCTACCTCAAAGACAAATTTTCCTGACTCAGTGATGGGGGAATTAAAGGGGGAATTTTTATGAACCTCCAAATCATCTGGCTTTTTAGAGATACCAGATTTGATTCCATACTTCAAGCTGATGAAAAAACTACCTGGGATTCTTTAAAATGGTAGCAATAAAGTCTTTGGCCAACAAAAGAGCAGCACCATCTCACTTCTTACAAAAACCTGAAATTTATCACTTAAAAATACACTCGATCCTTTGAAAAATTCATTTTCTACATTCACATGTAGGTTACTTTCCGGACAACTGTAGTCACACGGGAAGAGATTTCCTCAAGAGATTTCAAATATGGAAAAAATATATCAGCGGAAATAGAGTTCTGGGATGTTAGCGGACTACTGCTGGACCATAGAGCGAAATGCATTAAAAATGAACGAACAGATTAAAAATTGTAAAAAGCCTGAAATATAAGATAAGGTTATGCCTTTGTTAAAAAAACTAATTTGAATAGAAATCTTTTATTTCTAATTAAGATAATATGTAACTGCGAAAAAAATTTTCAGCATGTAGGTTTAATGTGCACTTTACATTTATTTAGATTCAGTTGCACACAAACAATATGTTAAGCAAGAATACAGAAAAAAAAGTTGAAATTTGTTGGCCACTAGAAATTGCGATAATGTGGCTATTTAATTTGGTATACATTTATCATGCTTTCTCCGTTCATTATAAATCCTTCTTAACTGAGGATACGGTTTCTGAAGTTCTTCGCTTCCTTTGTGACTCCTGTATAGAATCCATGTGAGAATGCTGTATAAAGGAAAGTGTTAATTTCTTGAAATGTACATAATGAATGGTCAACGGCGAAACTGCTTGTGCATGTGCAGATATGTAACGCTTTGCACCTGCACACACCTGTTCCGTCCTCATTATTATCTCGGCTTGTTATTCCGCACTTCGCCTTGTTCATTTATGTGAGCCAAGATTAAATGCGAGCGAATTAAAATGTTTGTAATTCTATTACGTACTTAGTGTTTGACATTAGTGGTATGCATCTCCGTATGCTTATGTGGAGAGAGAGAGGGAGATTGAGAAGGATACGCATCGCACCTCTACAGTTATAGCAGCTCTTCTCCTGCCGGAGTGAAGGACAACTATTGCTGCAGAACTAACAGCAACAGCAGTACTATTATAGAAGCTACCGAGTTACACTCTGAATGGATTAATTTGATGATTGAATGACATAAAGCAGCGTTTTGTGGCGGAGGTCTCCGCCCAGCCGCGCATCCCTAACAACCTGTTGATAACTTCACACTCGGATGAGAGAGGATAAGTCCTTTTGTACGTCCGCACTTGTGCGAGAGCAACTGAGTTTCATTCCGTAGTGTGGAACGCCCGATACCAGCGCGTAAGGATATTTATTATATGCTCGCGATGTGAGAAAATTTCATAATACGCGGGTATTAACAACAATTACGATTTATATTATCATTAAGTTGTATATATTTAAAGTCGCGAACATTACTCATCGCATATTTCTCACATATTAATGCAATTCATACAACGGAAAAAGTAGATTTGTCGGATGGATTAATCAAATTTAACACAGATGGTTAGACAATACAAAAAAATAGTTTCAATTGCCGTAAGTGCGCTATTTATTTTTTGCTTTTATTCTTCATCTCATAGCCCGAATTCTTATGCAGCAAAATTCTATAATCGCTTGTTATGCATCAGTGGACGCTCAAAATCAGAACTAAAAACCTCCAAATATAAACTATTTGCTTTAGCAAAATTCGTAAATAAACAACAAACAAATAAAATGTGTTGGCGAAGCCATTAATATCTGTAATATCCTATGACCAATGAAAATATATTGCCAAACATAAAAATATAAATGATATAATTTAGTGAGCGGTATTGTTTTCTTTTGAAGTGTAAATGCATAATGAATTCTATTGTTTCTATTACTTTGGGCATTTAATTTTTAACCAATGTCACACGCTGAACGCAGAAATTAATTGCAGATATGTTTTTAGACAGGAAGCTTGATTAGTTTGATGTAAGCTTGCATATAGAGCTCTTTTAATGGAAGGTAGTCCAACAGGGTCATTACTCAATTAACGCCATCTGTATTGGAAAATGTAGTCAATAATCCAAAAGGTACGAACTCTATATATAGTATGGAAGGTATTACGCCCTTAGTTAATAAGACTATTCACAAGGAGATAGCACAGTGAAAGAGTAGAAAAATTTAAGAATTTCACTTTAACTCGTCCACTCCTACTTTGCGTATGTCACGTGATCTGTGACGTTGCCCTAGAAGGGAAACTTGAAACGGGAGCCGTTTAAGTTGTTCAAGGAACTGCCCGGACAATTGTTTACGCTCTTCAGCTTTCTCAGCAACTTAAATAACTTCTATAAACTAACTGAACACTTAAATAGCTTCCATTACCCCCAGGAGGCTTGCTTATGACATTACCAGACGGCCAAATGAAGAATTCTGGGTTATGTACCGTCATATTCTTCAGAAACTTTGCCCGCTTCCTCATTGTTAGGATTTTCATTCTGGTCTTAACGCTAATTAAACAGCACACCGCTAGGGTCAGCAGATTTTCGTTTGGAAAATCCTAGCGGCCACATCTTGATTTTTGCTGGCGATCTGTCTGTATGTTAAGGATTTGCAGGGCTTGCCGAGAACGAAAATAGGTGAAACGTTATGCTGGTTGAATAATTAAATAGAAAATCTATCTGTAATAGTTTAACAGATTTTTATTTTTTTTTTATTGAATTAATTGCGTTAACCTATAATCATCTCAGCAGCTACTGAAATATGAAAAAAAAAAGATATTCGATTTATTTGCAATGTTACTCCACTGTGCATGTCATTCGATTTCACATTTATCTGTTCGTATGAAAGCAGTATTTGGCCCGGTACTAAGATATGGGAGTGAAACCCGGGTACTAAATAAACAGTTTAAACAGTAGACTTCAGGTAATGGAGATACAATGTTAACAAGAGTAAAAGATGTAACAAGGAAAGATAAGATAGAGAATAAGAAATGAAAAAAAAATGAGAGTTAAATCTAGAGCCTCTAACAGCGACGATCGAGAAACAGTAGCTGAAATGGTTTGATCATTTAATAACAATGGAAGGAAAAAGACCCGTGGAAGCTATGTGGAAAGGAGACCCAGAGAAACGTAGAATATGCGTAGTATATGCAGTAAAGGAATACTGGAAGAAAGACACATGGGGTGGAACGAAGCAAGCAAGTTGGCAAAGGATAGAAAAGAGTGGAAAGAATTAGTACATAAAGAAAAAATTATCTTTACACCTAACAGTAGGAAAGATTCTGATTATGCATATACAATGTGAGACAAATGAAATTTAATACAATATAGTCAGAGCACTCCGGATATCTTTAAGAACCATTTATTTTTCCTCAATTCATATAAAACCATTAATATAGTAAGAACTTTTACCATTACTGGACCTATTAAATGCTAACAGTTGAATTATATACAGCGATAATTGGTTCCAGGTAAACTTCAGCTCATAAAAAATTATTCTCATTATATGAAACGTCACGTCCGTAATTAGCCACTCTTTTTTTCGTCTACATGTCTTTCCTTAATAATTTTTTATCGGAGTCCCCAGTTTCGTACGGGCTTGTTAGTCATATCCAATGGTTTTTGTGAAAAAAGTGGTATCGATTCGGTTGGTGAACATTACTTTCTAGTTAAAATTGTATATTTTACATGAATTATATAACAACGTGTGCTTGCAAGAAATAATGCGAAATTCCGGACCTAACGATAGACATCCATAGAACTCAATCGCACCATAAAATATTTCTGGTTTTCAACAATTTATTCTTACAAATAAGGCAATAGCTTAGATATAATTAAAGTGATTAGTCATTAGAATTTACCAATAGTTTATAGTAATTTACAGACGTGACATGTTAAAACACAAAAGTTATCAAAAAACTAAGTATATATAATTCGGTGCGCTACATTTTTAGAATTTCTTTATGGAAGTGAGGCATAAAATAACAAACATGGCTTACAGTTATGTTTTTCTTACTTTTCACAAAATACGTTCCCTGTACATTTAAGATGTTGAAGTACGTACATTATCTTATTCATAGTGATCAATTTCAAGGGTGATAAGATATTGTTCAGTCGGTGAAACAATTTTCTTCAGTCACTTAAATTTCTTGCCAACTAGATACGACTGCACTTATACATATAAGTAAATGTTAGACGAAGGTTTAAGTTTCTAGAAACTTTTACAAAAAGTTGACAACATTATTTTCAGAAAGTTTCTGACTCTAGAGTCTTCAGAAGCCTTAACGAAACGTTAAGAGTAAACTCAACAACACGGCAACAGCCGAAAGATTATTCTACAGTAGACAAGAGCTAACTAAGGTATGTAGTGCAAAAAATGCTTCTTTTCCTACTTTCCAACAAACAAATAAGAAAAATAATTTAGTTACACCTCGGAATAAAATGTAGATTTTGTGTTTAGAAGATATGTTAAAATAGTACAATTAAGAGAACGTTTTTGAATTAAAATCGTGATTACCGTTGCGATCACCTTTTTTAGGTACTCTTGATATTGGAGAAGTATTCAACAATTCTTCTGTAGTTGTATACAGAATAGAATTGTTACTGTAATTACATTGGCGTTAGCTTTTTAGGAATCACAATTTTGGCATTTTAATTTTTTGATGCACCTCACCTTCCTTTTCGGAGAACCTTCAATTTACCGAACCCGAATGCCTGATACAGTTGAAAGCATATATGAAGCTTTTGCTCGCAAACTAAAGCTTTACATGATAATGAATATAATTCCCTTAATAGCAAGCAATGCGATCATAAACATATCGTTTGTAAAAAAATATATTCGAAATCAAGATAAAATACGGTGTAGGTTTCCCAATTTTCCAATACTGAAAGGTCCATTTACACACATCAGTTCCGTGTCAATGCCGGTTCAGTTCAGTATCAGTGACCCCTGTTCACACATATCAATTCAGTAAACCTTAGTTTTAAATCAGTTATCGTAGAGAAGAGATGGCGCACGTTACAGATGGAAAACTGACATTGATTGCCATTGTATTAAATCAGAAAGAACGAAAAGAAGAACTGAAGGGGACCTACTATTTCTAACAAAACGCTAAATGGAAAAAAAAGATAAATCAGAAATAATATAATATTGCCGCACTAATTCAAGTTTCTATTTTTGCAAATGCACAAACACGCGCTTAAAATAGGTAAGTACTGATCAGTAAATGGCGTCCATGAGAAAATTATTGTTGCAGATCGGATGCTACAGGCTAAAACATGGAACTGTGCCCAACATGTGTGAATACGTCTACCGAAATTGAGATGAAAGTGATCATGTAAAACAGTTTTATGTGTACATTTTATTACAAATTATTTGAATAAATTTGCTTGTTTTTGGTAGCTTCATGTTTGTAGAATTCATAAAAATACGTGTAATTTTTAAACACCCTAAACAACAACCAAGTAATCTTGTCACACTTATTACAAGTTATGTCATTAAAAGCTTATTTCATAAAACGAACGACAAGGTGATAACGAACCATTAGTTTTATTCAAAATAGCACTTTGGAAATTACTTTTATTATTAATGCTTGATCATTAGAAATCATTTAGGTATTTCTTAAAAAAGCAACAAAGTAAAGATTTTATTCTTCATACATAATATACGAGGATACTACTGCGTTCGGATATTTAATTAACTTGGTCAAGAGAAGATCAAGGATAAAGAACATGTGAGTAGTGGAAAAGTGGATCACTGAAGCCATACTCCTAACTTCATGTATTTGCAAGCACTTCACACCCTACCGTCAGGGGATAGGGCTTATTAATGAACACAGAGTACTCCCTTTAGCAATGCTCTATAACAATCGAACTTGGATGGAGGAACTTCACGACGTTTTTTGAGTGTTAAAGACTGCGAGCAAGATAACTAGAATTACCCTGAACAAATATTTGAACTCACCTACTCTTGCACTACTCTTGATACTCTTGATCTGCTAAGATCGAATATCCGAATACAGCTTAGGAAAAGCATGCAGGGTAACATTCAGGTTTTTAGATATCATATATATCAGTGTCTTTCTCAAAGATACAATTTTTTTGCCGTCCATAACCTTCAGCACCGGATTTGGCAAAATATGTAATGCGTTTCCTATCTCATTGGTGGTTTCGCCATTAGAATTACCATTAGTCAGTGATTCCTGGACATCTGAACCGCGACTTTGCCAGGCTTCACTGTACTTCTGGCGTTTTATATTCTTTCACGTTGGTACTGCAGGGAATCATTGTTGTTGCAAATAATTCCGAAGGATGTTATTGACATTGGTAGCAAGATTGGCAAGAACTTTGCATAAAACTAGATGAGAAATAAGAGGTAAGGTACGATGACTTTTGCTTAGAGCGACTATAAGATCTTTCTCAGTTACATTTTCTGATTTCTTATTTATTTCCAATCAAATAGCGTTGATTCTGTGAATACTAGTTCATTTTCCAGTACCATTTCCTGGTAAAATCTTGCTGAGGTCCTTTTGGTTGTGATTTTACGCGGGTTTCGGCATCCATGTCCTGGATTCCCTATTCTGTTGTTTGTCTGAAATAGTAATATGTTAGTATGTTGCACTAAATAAATATAACGATACTAGGTTCATAGACTGTGTAGACTTCTACGTCGTTCTGGTAGAGATTTTCTGGACGATAGGGTTCTGCATGGCAGCGTTACCGCTCCTTAGTGTCTTCTAGAAGGAAACTTTATTGAGTCTGGACAGGAATTCTGTCAGCTCCTCAGGTATCTCAGTGTGTTAAGTAAGGTATAACGAGCGATACGAACTTGCTAAACGCGGGCAGCCATTTTGTGCTCATGCGAAAGACTTTGATGTGGGAAGGAGCTGCCGTGATCCTGATGAGACTGGGGTAAGTTAGGATTGGACAAATGTATGACATACAACATTACGCCCGTTTTACGATTTAATCGGAAGTTGGAGAGAATGGGGCACAGTTGTTTAACTGCACAGAGTTTCCTGTTCCAAATTCCTCTTAGGTGCTCTGCGAAAGTTAGCCCTCTGTCTAGGACAATTCCAAAGTACTCGATCTGTCTGTTTCGATGGGTCCCTGTCGAAGTGACGAATCGAATTGTTTCCGAGCAAAAGCAATGACTTGTGTTTTTCTGGGGTTGATCGTGAGGCTATGGACTTTGGAGAACTCTGAGGTTTTGATTAAAGTTATTAGCACCGGTTCTTGAAAGACTCCAGATTCTATGCACCTCCCTGAAGATTCGGGTCTATTCACTAGGATGTAGAATCTTCTAGGATCTGATTAGTCATCCTGAACTACGGTAACGACATTATTTTTCACTAATACTTGTGAAACGGAACTAAACCCGGTTGAGGCGGAAGCAATATGTATAAATGAATAATTACGTTTTATATTTCTTGTAACCTTTCTATCATGACGTGGTAACTATGCAAGCACGTAATATTGTCTTATTCGGGTCATACGAGTTATCGGCACCATTATCTCAAAGTATATGTAATAATGGAACTCCATAGTACGCAATGTCAGTAGCTTATTTTATGGTTTACCTCATGTGGTACACAGCCATGACCACCAAACGTGCAACCAATTCCTTATTATGAAAATAAAGACTAAATAATTCAGGGTGTCTCGATTAAATACGCAAACAGTTTAAAATCTAATTAAAATGCACTGTAAATTAAAAAGCATATCTTACCTTACCATGAAATAAATTCAATATTTCATGGTGCTGTGGTATCTTGCGGTGTTTAATTTGTCTGACATACGAAACATATGTTACAGAGATTTACGTACGGATGAATTTTATTACCAATTAAGGCACATACACACTCGATGTGACTCTTAATCGTATCTCTGCCTGCTTGATCTTTATTAATTCACACAGGAAAAAAGAGAGCTACACAACAGAAACGAACGCAGAAGTTCTATCGTAACGCGTACGGCGCAAATAAAGCAGTGAAAAAGGAACAAAGGGAGACATGTTAAAAAAACGGACGAGATTAAGTTTAGAGGTATACACGGATCCGACGGTATTAATGGATTCGAATCGTGTTCTTAATAAGTCCAATGGACTTATAATGGAATACGCCTACTCATACTGACAAATTAGTAACTTATGCCGACCGAGGAATGAATAAATATGTGAAATAAATATCGAGTGAGGTGAAATTTATTCTTAATAGAGGTATTTACGATTACAGCTATATTTACTCGCATTGCTCTGAGGCGAAGCGATGTAGGAGTCGGGGATAAAATATTTTATGTAGCGTGCGTTTAAACATATCGTCCTACATGGCGCTATATTTTATTACATTCAAACGGATTGGAAAAACCTCTTTATCTAACCGTATTTCTAAAATTATGCATAAACTACGACCAGGCATAAAAAAAAAGATTAGAACAGCATTAAAAATTATTTTTCAATATGAGCTCCTTGCTTTTGAATACAAGTCATCGTTTCAAGAACATCTCTAATCCTTATACAAAAATTCTTTTGATTTGTCTGCAAAACACCGTTCAATTGCCGCTAATTCATCATCGACCATAAATTTTGTTTCCTTTAATTTTTTCGAGATCTGTAGCCGTAGGCAGTAGACCTGGACTACATGGTCGAGCTAGATCTGGACTATAAGGTGGATGGTAAATTTCTTTGCTTTTGAAAGTCTTGACTTGTGGCTTGGTGAATTATCATGCAGCAACACGACACTTTGCATCAGTTTTCCGTGTCTTTTCACTTAAATAGAACCTCTAAGGCGACGCATTAAACCTGTATAACACTCTCCTGTTAACTTACTATCCCTTAGCAATCTCAAAAATGGTTGCCATTACTTTTCCTAGAGAAGGGGTGACTTTAAACTTCTTGAAAGGGTTAGAACTCTCAATATCTCACTGCATCGATTCTTTTTTTAGATCAAAATGATGGATCCAGGTTTCATCTCCCTTGACAAGTCAATTGATAATTAAATCTGGTTCGTCTCCACAACGCGGCAAAAATTGTACATACGTTATTTTTATGTCGTTGGGTAATTTGTCAAATATTTTGGTGAAGAGTTAATAATGCAGTTTTATGTTTTCTTAGGCAAATTAATTCCCGAAATCACGTATTAAATTGCTGATTTTTATAAGTATGTATATATGGAAGGGAAAGTCATCATCAAAACATCACGGAATGGTGGGTGATTCACATCACGATTCTCTTAGTGATAGATTAGAAATTAGTGTTATAATTCTTCTTTGTGCAATGAAAACCCGTTTCCAATTACTCTTCCTTCCCCATATTATACGCTAAAATTGAATATAGAGCAATAAATTTTCATCAAATTGTCACCAGATATCGTTGGGTTCAATGTAATGAAAGCAACTAGCAACCAAATGCAACAGCTCAACTATCAACTACTACACCAAAAACCTCACACTGTCAGCCTCTGAAATTTCTAGCACACGCAGATTTATCTATATTTAAAGCAAGTACACTTGGGGGTCCATAGTGGACTCCGCAGATACAGCAATTAAAGTGTCGTTCGCATATACAACGACGTGACCAGATTTCAGCAATAACAGAAGACCATTTATAAAAACCAGAAAGAAGAACGTTCGAGTTGAATTGAGGAGAAACTCCACAATTCAAGTTCCCCAGCACAGAAGCATAGCTCGACAAAGTAAGTAACTTTCCTTCCTCAAGGAAGAACTCTATCCAAATCAGCAGCAGTATTCGAAGCCCCACATTAAACAACTTTTGTAATAGAAATTCAAACTATCCAATGCTCGCAATAGATCGAAGAAGATATCTGCAACGAATCTATCAGAGCCCATTTTGTTGTAAATGTACTGATGCTGGTTCGGTCGAGCGTTTCAGCCGAAAACCATGCTGGAAAGATGAAAGGATCCGAATACTATGTAAAAATCTCAGCAATCTCCCATAAACTACGCTTTCAAAAAGTTCAGAAAATATACTATACATGTCTATACTTTATGGCATTCATCGTATCATTCTTTCGAAAAATAGGTACAACACGCGAGAGTTTTCGGTCAGTTGGAGAAATCCCTTCAAGAAGAGATGTTTAATAAAGTCGACAATGCTTCCTCGATCAAATCCCCCACCGGTTTAATAACACACGGATGCGAAGTCAAGACTTTTCTTACTTTTTAACTTACTTATAACCCGTAATACTTCTTCAGGCGTAACATTATCAAGAAGCATACTGTTAACACTAGAAGGAACAATAGAAGGCACTGAAGTACAAGATTTATTTACAAACAATGAAAAATGTAAAACATTTGACATTGTTTGTTTGGTTAGTCATAAGAAAATTTTGAAAGTAATTTTCAATGTTATCTTTGTCCGACGGCAATACCTAGAGCTGTTGCTTTATCCTTATTTTCAAGAGCTGTACAAAGAATCACCTATATTATGATTATAAAATGTCTTCTTCGCCTTAACAACGCTCAACCTATACTCCTGTTTCTTCTTGCAATAAACATCCCCCAAGTTAGTAACATTGTACTTTTTTATGAAAAATAATCTTCTAATTCGTTGCTCATTTTAATTAGAGTAGGTAGGTGTTAAAGATTGATATTGTGCTATAGTGATGCGACTGGCGGATTTAGACATGGTCCTTATGGGCTATAGCCGATGACCTCGTTCAATCAAAGGGTTTCTCTCCCCTATTAAAAACAAGAAGATCTCAAATGAAAGATTTAAAAAAATATATTTTTTGTACTTAATTTGAATAAAATACCAAATAAATACTCTTCTGTCTTCCATCGTCTGTATTGGTGGTCGGTAAAGTCAAAATGTATTTTGTTCTTTGTTATTTATGCAAATACCCTGATATTATTGATAATAAAAGAAAACGGTTAATTTATTTTACAGTCTTGTTTTAAATATGTCCAAATCAATTCTCTTCAGCAGAAAAATCTTTGACTATTCTCTCCTTTCATTTCCTAAAGGCCTCCAACTAATCTTCTTTTGGAATACCTGCAAAGTACTGATGAATGGGCATATCAAATTCCTTCCTCAGACGAAAATCTCCTACCTGGCGAAGGCCATAAATCAGTCACACATTACCAAATCAGGTGCGTACGATAGATGCTCTATTACTTTGACATTTTCTTCAAAATATACTGGATCGCCAAAGCTGCGATATAGGACAACGTTATTGTAACGCAACATACCTTCTCACGCGCTCTGCTTTTTTAAAATCGGAGGATGCAATATATTACACCATACCATATCATGAGCTTAATCTGGTTTTTGGCCAGTGCCGAGCGAGCTTTGAGCAGGCATAGGCAAACTGTGAGAAGGGGTGGGCGATGTCCTCATCTGTTAAGAGGCGAGGTACATAGATACGATTTTTTTAAATTCTTTATTATAGCAAATTGTTGACGCGAATGAAATAATCCGGCTTGTCGCGAACAGCATTTAATCATTCTGTTGATAATGGCGAACCACGCATCTTCGAAACAGCTATTTCGAACTAATTACTCCTGTGCAGTGCGAAGTAGGCCGATGCTATAGTACCGTTTAAGCTCACTAAACTCTGAAACAGGTAATAAAAAAAGTATGGGGCACAAAGCATTATACCGTGTGATAAACATAAAAAATACACATTACCACTTATGTAATACTTTATGATTACTGAATAAAATTTGTTTATGTAATACACTCCGGATTGCTAGCTTTCCTCCGAGAATGCTTGCTTTATGATAAAAGCGGACTACTAAAAACTTGTCAAGGGTAAGTTTAATTAACCAGATTTCATGTCCGTCAGGATACTGTTTATGCATGTGTTGTCCAATTAGTGTAGACTTCTTCGGGTAATTGTCATTTTTCATTTACTTTTAGTGGTAATAAGAAATTGTGGTAAGCTTCCCATAGGGTGGTTTTTGAATCTTGCACAAGTTCAAAATAAACAGTGAAGCATTCTTCAAAGTTCGATAATAATAGCTTTGGAATTCTCTAATACTTCAATATTGTTTTGTACTGTGGCCCTTTTCACATATGCTGCACGTTTTCATCATTTTATTTTGATGCGTTCAACACGAGACTCTTCTTGGAGTGCACTATTAGTGCACGATAATATTATATGATTAGAATCGACAATATTCAATCTCACTTTATCTCTACATTTTAGTTTCACGAGGCTTACGCTTGTAAACTTAATATCACGCTAAAATATCTTTATTTTTACAATCAGGAAAGTATACGAATTGCTGAATTCATTCCATTGTTATTCATAGCGACAAATAGTTTATCAGAAAACGGAAGCAAAGATTTGACTTGAAATGAATTTAAGTGCCAATAGAGATAAAACTTGAATAATTGTTAGCATGTTTCTATTCTCGCGGCTACTAAATAGTAAATATTTTGAAACCAATACTTGGAATTATAACAAAAAAAGCGTATTTCGTTATATATTTTCCCGAATTCCTTTATTTCGCGTTTCAATAACAGGAATGTAGACAGATAAATCCTTAACTACACGCTTCTATACCGAACAGCATCACAAAAATGAAGAAAAGAGTAGGTAATCTGTTAATTATCGAAATATTACGATCATGTTTGAAAGGAGCGACTTTTGTTGATCATTGTGACAGCGAAAGATAGAGAAGCAAAGTTTGTATTTTCAGTAGAACCATTGTATTGGCCGAAAGGTATTAAAGCGGAATAGGTATTAAATGTAAGCACAAAGGTGTCCGGAGAATGGTATAAAGCGAGTATAGAACGACGTTGAAGAAGAGAAGAAAAAAAAACGGCTGCGTGCGTGTTAGGCATTTGCCTTCATGTCCATATGATTGGCTCTCAAAGGCTACCGAAGAAGTCTCTCTAATAATCGAGACAGACTTAAATTGTATATTATGTTCGATGACGTAGAACATCGTGGATTACAAACGTGTGTCTTTAGAGTGGTGAAATAATTACAGAATTAGCTGTCAACATTTTATTAATGAAACGCTACGATTAATTTTAGATAAATGAAGACCTCTACTTGTTAATCCTTGAATCTTATTATTCATATTGAAGGTCGATGTCAGTCATTCGTAAGACATTAAGAGCTCTATATAATACGAATCGTGAGTACTTGCCTACGACAGATGGTTATGCTACTCAAGTAGCTCAATAGAACTTACTTACTACTTGTTAATCACATCTTGCGTGATGATAAAAAAAATCGTCACAAAAGTATTCCGCAAATAACATTACTTCAAATGAACGAACTATATTCAATCGTTACCTACGGTCGGTATTAACAATTATCCAATTGGTATTAAAAACATTTTTTTAAATATAATCAAATAGATACAGCAACGAATACTAAGAGCATATTATACCTTTTTTTTATTATCATTGTAAAAATGTATATTCAATTACAACTGTTTGCAGGCATTATTTTCGCCAAGAGGTACGGAAAATATTTATACCGAAATACATAGTACAATGAATTTCAGAACTAACGAATAGCACGCCTTTATCCAGCATGGAAAGCAACTCGAATAGGGATAGATTTGTACAAAATTGAGCAGGCTCCTTGAAAAAATCTCATCTCTCAGCCTATCTGTAGCGTTTAATCACAGCGAATAATGATTGGTCTATTTTGCAGGTTAGTGAAATTTTTTTTTATTAGTGGAAGCTATACTTCAGACAAACAGTTGTCCTCTGATGATTATGTCTTATTGAATGTTCAATACAATATCTGTTTAATATCGAAGGAAAAATAAAGCAGGTCCATTTTCTTACAAAATTCTTATATGTTAAGTAATCAATAAACTGCGACTAGTTTCGTGCTTAGCAGCACACTTGCTAAAGAGTTTAGTTAAAATGTTGAAATTAATTAAATTGTAAAAATATGTACCTTACGTACGCGTATGGGAGACCACCTTCACACTCCAAGGTATGTACATACATACATGCATACAAAATTAATACATAACAACATTTTAAAATGATAACTGAAGTTGTAATAAACCTATAAAAAATTAATAAATTCTTTAATTATATCTATTAATTTTGTATACGTTTATCCAGTCTCTAAAATATGTTTGTTCCCCTGTATATTAATTTTGGCACCACATTCGCGTCGGCTTGTGTAGCAAAAGCAATAAAAAAATTATAATGTTTTTAATTAGGGCTGTGTAGCTTCATTGGGAGCAAATTTTAAAATTGTTTTGATAGATACTGGGTGTGTCAAAAAAAGAGTTACACCAAAGTTGTGAAAATTGAAATGAAATACCTCGTATATTAGTGCATATTTTTACAATAGGCTAAATAAAGGCAAGTTCCTGTTACGTTTCCTATACTTAACTCAGGACGTTTTTGAGGAATTTAACAATTCGAAACATTAGACTTGGTAGAATAAAAATGATCCCTAAAAAATATATAGGAGGTATGAAAATGTAAAGTATGGATTTGGACTACTGTTAAAGTCAAATAATTTTCTTATATTAAATTAAACGCCCGGTATGCATATATTGTATTTGGATTATAATTTTAACTATTTGTAATATTGTATTAGGGTACCCTATATTTTATATTTTTTTTATAATTTGACATTTTAACACAGATGGAGCCTAGAAAACCTGAGATCTTTCCCAGAGTAATGATTTATACTACATTAGCCGACATACGGCGGTGTTGCGCGGCAGTCCTAACCAAAGACCAGATACTTAACAGCTACATCAACGGCGACAATGGAGGCCATCCTTTACCTGCCGTCTCTTGATTTACTTGTCAAAAAGGAGGCGATGGGTATGTACGATGATTCGTCTGCTATAGTATAAGACGCTTTTTAGATAGCTGTGAACTTATGAGGCACTATACGTGATTCAACTGGAAGATTTCCATTCACGGAGCTACATTCTACTGAGCGTATGGAAATAACTCGCCACGTATATTCTCTTTTCAGAATGTTTAAATTTTGATAACCAATAACGTATATTACGAATCGGCACCTTTGCTACGCTATAACGCTTCAATGGTAATTTTAATTAGTACCAAAGAAAAACCAGTTGAAGGGTTAGACTGGCAAATATAATCTATTGATGAGCAGCAGGCTTCATCAAAGCCCATTTTTGTAAAATAAATAATAATAAATGAATATTCGAAATTGAAAACAACCACAACCGCCGCAGCTTAACCTGCCGCGTAAGTGTGGTACCAGACGTAAACCACTGTGAAAACTTACGAAATAGTCGTACCAACTAGAGAACAGTGGAAAGAAGTAGCCTCGTCTTTTTCACAGATGGATCGAAAAATCAATTCGGAACGTGTGCAGAATGTATGAAGTAGACAGAGTTTATGCGCCGGAGAACTGTTGAAAACCTTGGTCGAAAAGAGCAGGATCTTTGTAGTAATCGATAGCTAAGCGGCTTTAAAAGTAGTTAGCGAGTCATCAGCAATGGTACAGATATGTATTCAATTACTGAATATACTAGGAGGAAAGAATATATTAACACTGGTATGGCTACCATCGCACACCAACATACCAGGCAATGAAAAGGCGGGCCGATTAGCAAATAACGACAGGGCTGACCGGTCTCGAGCCCTCCTTGGGAATCCTTTTAAAGCCGAGATTGAAAGTCATCTACATTAATGGCATGAGAAACATTGGGGAGAAGAACCAGGAAATATACATGCGAAGGCTTTCGTGATAGAACCCTTAAAAGAAAGTCGGAGGAATTGGTGGCCATGAACAAAATCCGATTGTGGACCGGCAACGCAACTGGTCACTGTCCACTAAACAGGCATCTCCACAAAATGGGACTCGTACCTGGACCTGTACGTAAGGGATGCGATGAGGAAGAGCAAACTCCTCTACATGTTACAAGCCACTGCGAAGCATAAAACACCATAAGACTTAGAGGCACCAAATATGGACACGGTAAAACTGTTAAACGCAGAGCCCAAGAAAAATCTAGACATTTTGAAGGCCACAGAACTCCGACAGGATTAAGAGATTATCCAAAGGGAACAAGAGGTCACTCGACCGCAGTAGGGAAAACCGCTAGGCATCACTTCGTTGTTATAACAACAAAATAAAAATAAAAAATCCATTCATTTGACTGACACTAAAGACAACTTTGGACATATCGATTAATTGAGTTCGCGTTATACCGTTATACCATGTAGAGAAATCATTCAGACTCTTAAGAGATACTTTACCTTGCCTGTTATTAATATAACAGATATCAGAAAATCTTAACTTTCTGCCATTTACACAATTCTAAAAAGTTGGGACATCCTATATAAGTAGCCAACTTAACAAATGACAAAAATAGGTTCAAATTAGCCATTATATCACACATCCTGCGTTTAATGCATGCACATGTATGTGTAGCTGACTTTATGTGATGCACAAATCGTAAAATTTAGCGAGAAATCGCCGTTTACATTTTATTTAATGATAATAAAACTAGATTAGTAATCACAGGTTTTTCAACACGATTTAATTCTCTTTAGAAATCGTATTTGGGATGGTTAGGTCTACATTTTATTTGAGCGAAATTTCCATTATCACCTTTTTAGATGCAACCGCAAAGTTCTTTTTGACGTTTTTGTACTTGTATGACAAATTTTGAGAAGTTAAATTTATATTTACCAACAAACGAAACCACTCAAACAAAATCTTGCACAATGGTATTGTATTTTAATAGATCTAATCTTATACAATTATTATGCCATAATAGTGTACCACTTTATTGATTGTTAAATTGATTGGTGAGAACAATGCCGGCAGGTTGCGACGATAAAAAGTTCCTATGCTTAAAAAATGTTTTGGTTTAACATTTTTGCTATTGTGCACTTTCATTTTCATCCAATTTCTGATTAATTTGCGTTCAATGTTGTGTCCACACGTTAATTACTTTCTTAAGAACACTGAATTAGTCACTGGCCAATGTTACTTTTTTTCCATTATGCAATTGTGCTCCGACCTATTAGTTTTTAATCGGTTTGCTTTTCGAGAAAGGCAATAATCTAGTTGTTGCAGATATATGTACCGCACTTGCCTGTGATGAATAACGTCGTGTATGCAAATTTAAGGCAGTTATGTCGGAATTAGCAGTATTTACGAATGTAATAAGTAATAAGAGCACATAGCAGATTTTTTTATATACGTGTAATTTATTTTAGTGTACGCCTGACTTTTTTTCGCGGTAAAGTAAAGTTAAAAGAGACATTTACAATTAACTTTGAAAGGAAACCTTGTAAGATGATCTGATTTTACTTTCATTCCTGATAAGTAATTATGCTTTATTACTGTACAGAACTAAGGTAACAATTATAGAGGTTTATTTAATTCTATTCCACAAAATACAACTCATTCAAGGGATTCAAGATTCATAGGTTTAAATCAACTGAATTTTCTCCTTGGAGCAACGATTTTATTCAGTTAAAATATTTATTATAGCCAAGTATAGCATTTGGTTGAATGAATATGATTTTGCATAACGGAGGATTGGATTTTGACTCGTCTGTTTGCACATTGCCTTAAGAGAGTTCTTGTACTGTTTAATTACCAATACTTTAAATCTGTTTTACGTTTTAACAGAAATAAAACAATCACAAAGGATTTTAAATATTTAAATATTCAAAGATATAATTGTATTGCTACGTATATAAATCTATTATATTAATTGCAAAATAGATATTACAAATGCTAATGTCTCTGGAAAAAAATAAATTTTAGACGAACACAACGCTATAGTTATTCATAAAATAATTAGCTGTAATAATATTGAAGCGTGGTATATGTTTTTCTCGCTATTAGAGAAACAAATATTTTTTCCTCTGAGATGTCTAGTTTGCGTACAGAGTCGATAAAGGGATTCAGTCGTGGACTTTCCACTGCAGGTCGTAACCAGATTTCTATAAGTTTTAATTTAGCGAATGTCCTTTCTATGGTAGGCACTGAAATTGGTATTTATATGTTTTGGACCACGTCCTCACATTATTTATTGTTATGAATTGTGGAGGTTCGATTAGTGATTTAAGATTTTCTGAAAGTAAGCTGTTTAAGGATAGCATTTCATCAAAGAGTTTTTTGTTTTAATTTTGCCGCTCCCAGTATATTAGTTAAAGCAAATAAAAACCTCAAGGCTGTTCAAAAAGTTCCATAAATATAAACTTTTCCTCAAGCGATGTTATTAACATTAAATATTCCTAATCTAAATTTGGATTTTTCATTAACAGCTTTGTGAGAAGCACTATGTATCCAGAGGAAAATGTGGAAAATTTTGCTACAACTATAAAAATTTGTGCTACATCTTGTAATGCACTTGTAGCAAAATTCTTCATCAATTTGTACCACTAAAAATATTGCAAAAGTCGCTAATATTTGTAAAAGAAAATGAGTGCAATGATGTTTTATCTGTTGATGATTAGAACGAAATAATCCGTACAACATATTTTTAACATATTGAAAAGTAAAATTTTAAATAAAAAATTAAGGATCCCTTGTTTTAACTAAGACCGCGAGACAGGTTCTCTGATTTTCTGTGAAAATCGATGGTATCTTGTAACTTCTAATTGTAGAAGGGACCAAGGATTTCAAGCAAAATATACAAACGATCAATTTTAACAAGAGATACGTTTAAAGAGCGGTGAATAATATAGTATATTAAGTAAGTATTCGAGAAAACCTCAGAGGAGATCTGTAGTTTTTAAAAGGGCCGTATATTTAAGAGTTTTCTCGGGTCAATCTTTCGTACCTTTCAGTCTTTGTGTCTTATGCTGCTGTATGCTTCTGAAGTAGATCATAAAGTGTAGAAGAGTTTCCTGCTCCTCACCGCATCTTCTACGAACTACTTCAGTTACGAGTCCCACCTTGTGTAAATTATTGTTAGTGGACGGTACCGATCCACAATTCAACATTTGATTTGCTCATGCCCAGCAATTCCTCTTTTCTTTCGAGGTTTCTGCCACGAGTCTTCGAATGCACGTTTTGTTGTTGTTCCCTTCAATGTTTTTCATGCCACGGATGTAGCTGCCTTTTAATCTCCGCCTTAGCCATCTACAAAGTGATCCCAAAAGAGGGTCAAGAGCGGCCTTTTCATTACCTAATATGTTGATATGCAAGAGTAACCGTGCCAATTTTAGTATATTCTTTCCTGCGACTACATTCAGTAACCGAATATATTCCTGTACCTCTCATGATGTTGTTTCAGACTCATCAAGTGCAGTATATTTTATTGTACTGATTTCTGGCAGATTAATCTTGGTTATGTTTTGATTTTCTTGAAGAACATCTGCTCGGGCACCACTAGTTCTTGGTCTTCCAAACTAGGGAGGTCAATTGCAGACCGTTTAAAATTTGCTAATTAAATTCTGGTACGCCGCCATTTTGCAGGAGCCTGCTTTCAAACCCATTCTCGAATATACGAAGATACGACGTAAACCTTCGTAAACTGTGTTTGTTCGCAGATCCACTCTCCTTAGTTCAGCTCCTTTAAATTTACGTTGAAATCAATTTTATTTAGAGAAATCACTAAAGTTCCATCGCTTTGTTTTGATACTTGCGATGGCAATTGTCATAATGAAACTTTTGTTTCAGATCAACAGACTAATTTACCATTATTATAATTATTATATTATATTATTATAATCCAAATACAAAGGACAAAAATTGACAAAAGAGAAACTTACTTATATGGCCCAAATTGCTTACGCCAATTAACTTCCCTACATGCAAAAGTTCAATCCAAAATCGATATGTACCTACATTATTCGAAAAGGAAGAAATATTTTGTCAAAATAAAAATTAGCTGTCAGTTACCATAAAATTATTTTTCAAAATATTCCAAGAAACTATATACTTCGGGTAATGCATCTAACTCCGTATGTCATAATACAACTAAAAATACTTTTCTTTCCTCTACCAGTCACTTAGATGCTTTACCAACTATAAATTAAATCTAAACGAACCAATTTCGTGTTCTTGCATCGGAGTCCGTTGTTTTACGTATAGTCCGAGTTATCCGGATCCTAAGTGTATCGTTAAAGTTCCGCCGCGCGGCACGAGATCTCTGATTTAACCGAGTCCCGTACGAAGTTGTTTAATCCAGGCCCACAGCACGCATCACCATACAATGACATCGCACTGACATGTAGCCAAATTAGAGAATTAAATGCCGTCTCGACACGACCAGATTCTCCGTAGATCCCGGATTAATCCTTAGCACCTGATTGGACGAAGAAGATGCAGTGCTACACCGTTAATTGTTAATGCGTTTTGTTGGAACTATTGTCGTCGCCGAAAAAACATGCTCCCCGAACATGTTCTCTTCCACACAGTGGCGGCGCGTGAATGTTTCTTGAGGATAAACACCCGTTGCTGTTCTTTCTTCACAAAACTGCTGACATTTGTTTATTTACTTACAAAGGTGCCAGTTCGAGTCAATATCTTATGGTTTATTGATTATTTATTAGTCATCCTTTTATTCACTTCATATTTGTTAAAACATTTTGCGAATACGCGAATAGAGGTCAGGTCAATGCATTTTTGAAAAGAAATTTTCAAAGCAACTATAGTTCGTTTAAGAATGCAGGAGATAACATGAACCGTCGTTCGTATTAAAAAACGGAAATTGAACAGTGAATCAAGAAGAAAAAATTCAAAATGCGAAATGCCTCGTTTCATTTCACTACAGATTGGAATTTTATGTTCTCAAATGAAATATAAAAAAATTGAAATAAACTCCTGTATTTAGGCTGATATTAAATAATTTACTTGTTTTCTAGGCATCTGATTTTTAAAGATTGTGTCAAATTAGGAAAACATTTTAATTCTAATTAAAATAGATAAATAAAATAAATATGCAATTACATATTGTCCGCATTATAGTCATGTGAATCTGAAAGTTTATGCTGAAAATACGACATTTTAATTATGTACATTGCAAAATATTTAGCATTAAACGAGTATAATAGCATAGATTATTAGTGAACTTTCAAAATCGTTGTTCCAAGAACGTGGTTCTTGGATCGTAGTTCCAAGAACCACCAAAGGTAATAATCAATCCTGGTATTTCCTTTCCCTCAAAACTAATCTAACTTCCCTTTCCCACCATTTTCTTAATAATCTTCTTAGTGTGGTTTATAGTGTTCAACAATATTTCAAGTGTTATAGTTTACAGTGGTTCCTTGCACAGGCACTTTTCATTTTCATCCGATATGCTTATGTTATTCCCCAAATCTGCTCTATTGGGTTAAATATACAATGATACGGAGACAAGGGAAGAACTACAAAACTATTTTTTCCGCAAGTTAATCTACGACATATTTCTTTGTAGATTTATTGAGTCCTACTAAATGTAATAAACAGGCCCACATGTAATTCTATTATTGTTTAACCGCTGCTCTATCGCCTGCTTATTCCACGTTGGATTTGGAATTCTTGTCACTAGGGTCGATGGTAACTTGCGTTATCCATAACAATCATTGATGGTGTTTTAAAATTGAATTTGTAATTTTTCCTGAAACCGGAGTAACCATTTCAGCATGGTAATGAAGATTTTCAGTTTTCGATTAAAAAACTAACGAAGCGGCAGGTATGAAACCATGTTTATTTCCATCATGTACATTTGTCCTCGGAATGTATAATTTTTGCACTACCTCTCGTATTGTCTTGCCATGGTCGACACACACTTCCATCTTCAAATATCCATGCTTTATCCAAATACATTCTTAAAACTGTGTGCTTAAATTTTCAGCGGATTTCTGAAAAAAAAAGTAAATCTAGATAAGACAATGATAGATAATTCCATCACTGTCTTTTACATTCCTATGTACTAGATTGAAAGTAATCTCTCTTTGTTTTGATCCATTCTATCAAAAATAGCCGTTACTGGACGTTTTATTTTATTGTTCACCTATTGCTTTAAATTCCTTTTGCACATTTGACACTGTGTGCAACTAATATCAAAAGCTGTTTTAGTACGCTACAACAGTAAAAATTGTCAAATTAATACTTACAATTATTAAATAATAAATACGGAAATACTGCATTATTAGGTAGTAATGGGTGACCTCTTATTTTCCTTAAAATTTTCCGTAAAATATTTAGCTATAGCTATAATATGTAGCTGCAAATAAGTGTGGGCATCTTCAGTACCAAGAAGTTCTGACAAGAACTAACTAAAACAACAAGCAGCAGGACAATGAGCAAAAAATGAGCGAGAAAACAGAATACGCGGTACAATGGTCAAACACATAATTATTGCCAATATCGTCGGGCAACCTTACGTTCTCACATAAACATCCCTAGACGTTAATCGTGCATTTTCGATTTACTGGTCTTACAATACAATAACATAATGTTTGAGCTGCTATTACTTCAAATTAAAATTTGTTTAGATGCCAACATGTTTAAATTATTTTTTTTAGAAACTTACACTTTATATTGCTAATAAAACGAAATATCAACATAATATATAACGTGTATTCGTTTCGAAAATAATCACACTGTAGAATTTGAGGTAAGTACCTCTCATTATATTAGAACTAGAGCAAGTGTGTCTCCAATCACACGTGCGCACGTGACAGCACTTACTTGTTGTTTCCTAATATGTAAATGTTAACTTTTACATAAGTGAAAATGTTTGAAATTAACTACAATCAATGTTGAATGAGAAATATTTACAATTTAACTACTATGGATAATCAAGCGCTAACATACGTTTCAGTAGAAGATTTTCATACACACTAATGTTTTTATTATAATAATTTTGTGGGTACTGCATACACTGACACTCCTGACCAGTGCCAGACAATTTGTTATTGTCACTAAAAATACAACAATTACGCCCTCAACTTTTTGCCCTAGAACTACTTGCCTCAATAACACCAAAATACCGGAAAATTTGATTTTTATTTATGTATTTGTGGTTTCCTGTAATGAAGTTTCAACAACAGGTATAAAGTAATTATAGTCCGTCCAATCCTTTCTGGCGGCTGATAATGAGATGCGCTGTGAGGACGTCACTATGCAAGAAACCACCGCGGCCATCTGTTGCGTATCCTGTAGGCTATACACTTTCTGTGAATGCATAAATTCAGCGATATTCACTATCCCTTACACTCCGAATGTCATTTCCCTCTGCGCAATAACTTCTCCCATGCGCCAGGGAGAATTGGACGGACTATACATAGTGACCATATGAGGATGGTTCAAGAAGTCCTTCGAAAATCTAGGAGATGGCCCTCGTAGTATCGAAACTGGCTTGTTTCTAGTAAGGATCATTAGTCCCCCAAAATGATTGAAAAAAACCACGACATGGTTTTGAATGATCGACTAATCAAACTGCGAGAAATAGCTGAGGCCACAGGCATATCACAAGGTACATTTTTTAAAATTTTGCACGAAAAATTGGGTGTGAAAAAAATCTCGGCAGGATGAGTGTTGAGAATAAATCGTGTGGTCGACTCTGAAGCTGTTTTAACGCTTTTCCGTCACTATCCTGAGTTTCTCCTTCGATACATAACTATGGATGAAACATGGATACACTGCTACACTCCAGAGACAAAGGGACAGTCAAAACTGGGTTTTTGAAGGAAAACGGGCTTCGAGGAAGGCGAAGACAAAGTGATATCCTTGGCGTTTTGGTATGCACGCCAAATCATCTACACCGACTACTTGGAAGAAGGACAAACAATATACTTGAAAATGTTCTGCGTCGTTATTGGAGCAGTTAAGCGAAGAAATCGAGAAAAAATTACCTCATTTGAAAAAGAAAAAGATCTTCCTCCATCAAGATAACGCAGGATGCACACCAGCGCAGTTTCGATTGCCAAAATTATGGAATTAAATTTCGAATTAGTACAAGATCCACCGTATTCAGCGGATTTGGTCCCCACTGACTTCTTTTTATTTCCAAGTTTGGAAAAATAGCTCAGCGGACAACGGTTCACGTCGAACGAGGCAGTCATCGCCCAAACAGATGCTTATTTTGAAGATATTCCAAAACCCTACTTTTTGGAGCGCTTAAGAAAGTTGAAGAAATGCTTGGAAAAGTGTATAGAGTTAAATGGAGATTATGTTAAAAAACAAATAAAAATCTACAGAAAATACTTTGTTTTTTCTCAGTAATGCACAAGCCAATCTAACTTCCACCGTACCAAGAACGATAAGCATGCAAGATGACGCCCTCGATGCCTCAAATATAGTCGATAATCACAACTCGTTATCACTTGTTAAATTTAACCCTACAGTTTCCCACAGCAATGGTAGTAAACACAGCTAAGTTCATCACGTGATGGTAATAGGCATTTAGCTCATTTAATACTTTTGGCTCTGATCCTGACGAACCGCCAGTGCCTTCACATCATTATCGCGTTCGTTTTATTTTTTACGTTACAGCTGTCAAGTGTCTATCAATTTTTATATCTCTCGCGTTCCCTTCAGATGCGTGTGCATGTATTGGCTACCAGTCTTTGATCTTGTCGCTGCATAAGACCGAGGAAGTCATCGCCGTGTTCGTTATTATTAATTTGACACATTATCTGAGATCTCTCTCTCTCCGGTGAGGTGTGGAAGATCTCCGAACGCATGCTCTCATATAATTACATACTTTATATTATATTAGAGATAGGTGGAGAAGGTACTCGGCCTTTTTATCGGTTCTCTTTTCACTCCTTAACGCACGAACTTAACGCTTATAATTCAACGTATTATAACATCCGGAGTGTTCCATTTTCACGCTACAAGTAATGCCCTCGACGTTTAATCAGTGCCTAATAATAATAATTACCGTAATAAGTTTTATTTAATCGGCAAACAGTCGGCGTATAAATTGGTATTTAAATTACTAGTTACATCGGATACAACAGATGAGTAGTCGTGTGTTTGGTTTTTCGATTCTCTTTTTATAGTCATAAAGATATGCGTTTTACGTTAACGTCAACTTACGAGAACAAAAAGACGAGCATTAGTTACACTTAAGCGTTAATCTGATATCCTGTAGTCCCGGTATTGGCCTATGTATGTAATAATGTATATTGTACCATCAATATCCAATCGCATGTAACACTAAGGAACAAATTTTGACTTTTTATTTACATCCCGTTTGAAGCGATGCGTTCTTTTACTAATTCAAGGATGCTGAATTCAGAGAAACCCAAACATGAATATGTTTCATTGAATTTTTAAGGTGACGTAGCTTACGAAGGTTTTCGATTTGCTTGATCACTCATTGCTTGTTGGTAAAATGTAAAAATATAGCTTGCGAGGTGTAATACATGACTGGTTCTCGGCGCATCTTTGTAACAAACAACAGACCGTGGAGCTTTCGGTTTATAGATCATGCCCCACTAATGTTGGAAGAGTGTCCCCCAGGGCTCTGTTCCAAGTCCCCTTTTATTTCTAATACATATATTGATGATTTGCCGAACATATACAAAGATGGTTGCTTGGTGTTGTTTGCAGTTGATGTCTCGTACTTATGTGCAGGAAAATGCGTTAAAAGCGCTGAAGAAGAAATATATATAGACGTTCCGTGGTTACCAAAAAGGCCACGGTGAAGAGTATAAAACAAATGCTATGATACCAACTTACAAAGGTACGCTAGCTACTCCACAACGCAAAGGCGTTAAACACAGCGCAAATAGTGTTTTTTAGTAAGTTAAATACATACGTGTAAAAAGTGAAACTGATCACCACCGCCGAGCCAGAGCTTTCAGCGCCATCACGAGAACAAGAAGGTGCTGCCCATTTCAGCCCAACGAAACATACCCATCGAGCTAAGTCCCACATTCTCTTTTGTTTCATATTTATTTGTTTTATACCTGTTGCTTAAATTATATTCTGTTGTTGCTGTTGTGTAAATTTTAGTTATTTAATAAAATTAATACTTAGTTTGGCAAACAACACAAAGGTATCGGCAACCTCCGCACCACACAAGTTTAATTAATTAATCTAGGGCGGCCGTTTCGAGGACACGAATGATCCCCATTCTCAACCGGTGACCGAATTCGGTCATCAGTTGAAGATAAATAAACAGGTAAATTATTATGGACGACAGAGCGCTGGATTTTTTTTTTCTAAAGCGAACGGTCGTCCCAAAAATGTTGGGAGCCTGTAATCTAGGTATTCACGCGCGTTTGCACCATAGTGTGGTGGACTATTGTCCTGTTGGAACCTTTCAATAGGAAAGAGGGCAACACATGCATGTATAATTTGATTTTGCAATAACTGCAAGCATTTGCTTGCATTTAAATTTCCTTCAATAAAAAAAGGACCGAGAGTGTTTCAACCCAAACATTAATCTTTTGCGAAAACTGAGAATGATGCTTTAGCTCTCGGTGCGGATTTTCCGATGCCCAGTATTTGCAGTAATGGCAGTTCACATGTCTGTTTAGGAAAAGCGTAGCCTGAAAAAATAATATTCACAAAATTTCTTACATTTCCTCGCAAAACTGGAGTCTCATCAAAATCATCTTCAACCAATTCATGAACAAGCTGAACCTTCTAAAGTTTCAATTTTTCCTTTTTAAAAGTTTTCATTACAGGTGACGGAGAACTATTTTGATATTTGATCAAGTCCTAATTGTCTTGTTGACGAATGTGGATCTTACGATGTAGATAGTAATACATCTAATCGTTTGTCATCATTAGTTGCTTATCGTGGTCTGCCACGCTTCGGGATATTTTTTACCGTAGCCATTTCTTCGAATCATCTTGGGTAGTCATAGGGATGAACGTTATTAAATTAATCGCAAGTATCTTGCAGACTTCTTCGCCTACCTCCATAACTTAACATCATAAGAATTTGGATTCTATCACGTTCACTTAAAATGGCCATTTTTAATGCTGGCAATCCTTGCGCAGAATTGATCATTAACATAGTATGGATAACATTAATAATTAACAAAAAAATGCACATTTAGTACTTTCTACTGTTTATCGAATGTTTTCTGTCAATTGCAACTTCTAAATCACCATTTGTTGTTCCATAGTCAAGTTGATATATCTTAGTTTTAGGTTTTAAACGGCATTTTCTCGAAACAATTGTTATGTAACCACATGTTATTTATATTTTACCGTAAAGCAGGCTTTTATTCTGATGAAGTGAACAAAAGTGGTAAGTTCGTATTTAGAAAAGATCGGGTGATATCAATAATACAATCATTTATGTCAATTATCTAGTGTGAAACACAAAGCAGATTACTGCATAAGGCATCTTGCATATACCTATAAATGCTCTCCTACACATTAGAATTTACAAAACGCCATCTATGCACATTTATAAAGACAAGGTCTTTCCTGACAGTTAAAATTAAAAACACAAGACTTGCTAAACATACCTGCTTAAAGGGTATTGCAGAGAACATTAACTAGCAACCACTGATCTTATCTTTCATACGATTAACATAATTTCTATTTTCGTTCTCAGGTTATGTAAATGCTGCATAAAGTACTCAGAAAGAACAATAAAATCGAAATATATGTACGGTATTTTTGCAATTGTTCAAAATACCTACACGTTTTTAAAACACTCCCCGTAAATTAATAACCTCTCCACCTACATAGGCGCGAACAACAGCAACAGGTTATTATTATTGGTTTTGTTATAAGAAACATCACTTGATAAATGTCAAATCAGACCACATTTACTTGTTACCTGCAGGTTGATCATGACTTTTATTTTTCCGATTGCCCGGATTAAAAATACTATCACTCGCGGTGCGTTATTGAATATTGAAATAGAACCTTACTTTCAAGATCACGAATAAAAAACGGGTACTGTACGATAATTTTATTTTAAAATATAGAAAATTTGAACGTAACATTTAGTTAATAAGTACTATTACTTTGCTTCAAGATTTTCGCACTACTTCTACTTAGACGAGTCAAAGTACCTTGTTTTTGTTTTTACTGTTACAATTGCAATCTTACATTATTGTGTATACTGACTTAGATCTTCTAGTCTAGCGGCACGTTGAAAGATGTTAATGACTTTCTTTCACCCATTAAGTCCAATTCTCAATAACTTTTAAAACGGCTCGATAGCCCAGAGCCAAAAAGGGCTGCTGATGGCTTTAGTAGAGGCAGAAGATATGTGCTCAATTCTTACTAAGGTTTTGTTTTTCTGATGCGTCCGAAACCATCCCTATTCCGTAAAATTAGTTGAATAGTATCACAATAGTATGATTCGCTAAAACAGTTACTTTGAATTACCGTAAGATAAGAATAAGAGTGTTGCGATAATTCGCTTCTAAAAGCTAGCTATTTTTCACTTTTACAAAAAAATCATTCTTCATAAAATATTTATCTTTTTGATTTGGAAAGAATTCTATGATAATCAGGGTATTGACTAATCCGCAAAGAGTGATTAAAAACCAAGAGAGCAGGAATTTGTGACAAGGATAAAGTACCAGTATTTAGGAGTAACTCATTGGATCTGGTTTTATATAGCGAACTGTTGATTTAAAAAGAATTATCGAGATTAATATTAGTGCCAGCAAAGGCTGTGGAGTAGTATGGCAAACACTTACGATACCGGCACATACTGTTACACAAAATATTTAATGAATTTTTGGGAAACTCGGGAATTTCGGAATATATTAAATCTTACATAGCGCAGAGCATAGCGATACTTTTGGTGTTTGTTGAAATTAAGGTTAACTGTGTATTAATGATGACTGAGCATTGAAGTACCACACCCCATAATTAGAATAATAAAATCTTGTCGTATATTTCTCGTGTGATATAGCTCCTATTTTTATAAATTTCAATACAATGTTGTGCCTGTTGTGTGAAACTATGACCCAGAAATGGAACAGCGGTGCCTCGATGCTGTGGGGTAACAAAAGAACTGGATTATAATGATTTTGCCCTGTCCAATAGACAATTATGGCCAATTTTTCGCTAGGATTTTCTTGAAAGCAAATACGTACAGACTCTTTAATTATTTGAACATAATAATAATAAAGAACCATGTTTCAATAAGTTTTACTGTAAATTCGTCAAGTGCCACATGATCAGCTATTTAGGAACTTTTAACTTTTCATATTAACCATGTTGTAAATTACCAATTTTCCATAAAAATATTGCTTATGAAAGTTGACCAGTAGTACGCGCAAGCGGAGGTTATTCTATTCTGTTCTGTTCTAGTCAGTGTCTCCAAATCTTGCAGTTCATCGCCATTACTTACCACCACCATTGGCATAAAACTAGATCTTTGAAGTTTATGATTCATTATTTGTTTCTCGTACATCGAGCGATCTAAAATGATTGTGTCGCAGCCATGTGAAAAGTTCACTTTAAAATATAGGTGAAATGACAAGTATAACAGTTTTCTAATTTCTTTTTTATATAGTTGCCATGGCTAAAACCACAAAAGTGCTAGACGACAGTGAATTTTGTTATAAAAAAGTGCATTTACGCCATATGCGCTGCGGGGAAACTTACGTTTCAGAGTTTCTGTGGCTAAACAACAAATGCGCTGACATTATAGGCAGGTATGTTGCTTCATCACCATACGGTTTTAAGTTAGTGCTAGCGTTTGTTGGTTTAATTCTTTCCCGAATGACATAATGTACTTTTTTGTTACGAAATGCACTGTATGTACATCACGGCAATGCTACCAAACCATAAGATCTTAGTCGTTTGGAAGTTTGAAAGCAATTCGAGTAATGGAAGCAATTGTTTACATGTGCTAGTGTGAATAAAACCAAGGTATTTACATCTAACCTCCCTGGAATGGTAGTAAAATGAGATCGAACATTGTCTAATCGAAATTCGTCGTAGTCGTAATTTCAATCTCTGCCTATGCTTAACATTTCATTGTTGACGCGTTTATTTACACCACTAATCACTTTTAACCTGGTGCATTATTTGTGCGTCTGAAATGTAGTCTTATGTCGAGCGCATTGAGATGGTGAAAATGTGCAGCGTATATAAAAATGGTTGCAATACAAAAAAAAACATTGGGGTATCAGAGATGCCAAAACTCATTCGAAATTACAAATCAGATAATGTTATGAAGTTTCGGAGAATGCTTCGCCGTTTGTTGTGAACTTGTGCAAGATTGCAGAAGCAACCCTATGCAAACTTAACATGATCCCATTTACCACTAAAAATATTAAATTGACATTGAAAATTATTAATAAACTGTCTGAAGATACCTACACTAACTTAGGAGAACATAATCTCGACGGCATGCAATGGTTAATTTAACAAGACAATGGTTTGCGCTCGTCATTGAAACCGGGCTAAACGATAGGTTACTGAGTTGGAAGCGAAACGCCATATTTGCTTTCAAAATTCACCTGATGTGTGCTTCGCGTCAGCATATAGCGACTACATGGTGCTCCTGTTACTTTATTTATTCTTTAGTCGTAACTGTATAACTGTATGTCGTAACCAATATCGTATCCGCTTTTGCTCCACTTTTTGCTAACATTTGACTAAAGTCCCTGGTGAATTCCGAGAATTTTTTTGCAATTACCTCATATTTCTTTGATGCATGCTACTGATGAAATAATAGTCTTGTCATTTTGCGCCAATTGACACGACAAGTTTAATATGTAGCATGACGCCTATTTTCAAGCATTAATTTAGTTCATATTTATTTATTTTCATATAACGAAATTGGTTTCAATTATGTAATTTATTGAATGCATTTATTTCAAATATACTTGACCTTTTAATTCACTCCTGTACGTTGAGTGTATATTTTCTTAATATTTTACATGTTAGAATTAGGCAAGTACCTGATTCACAGAAAAGTATTGATTTTTTTCGCCATAGGACATCCTGTGTCCGTTGTGATTGGTGCAAGATGACGCCAATTTAGGAATAAGATGATGTTCCTACCCACCCGCCTTCGTAAAGTTATTATAAAAAAAGTCTTCTCCTAGAGGCCAAGGCGATAAGACGTGTGACCAGCGTCTAAGCATCTACGATTGGCTGAATCAAACACCAACTGCCCAAGAAGTCGAGTGAACCGTAGTAGATCCCCTTTATCTCTGGAAGAAAATATTAACTGGTGTTCCGTCGTGGCTACAAGAGCCACCGCCGAAGAGAGAAATTACGTGGTATTGCATCATTGTTGTAACGTACAGAGGTACGCTAGGTACCCCACGATGCAAGGACGTTAACCACAACCCAAATAGTGGTTTTCAATTAGTTAAGAGGTGTATATAAAAGTGCAGCTAGGCACCACCATCAGAAGAGTCACGAGCCACTGCCCCCACCGCGACCAGTAGAGCAAGAATACGTTGTGCATTTCCCACCACCGGACCGCTCCCATAATTGCGCTGTCACCTATATGTTTTCGTTTATTATCATAGTTATTTTAAACCCGTTTCTCAGAATATCTATATATTCATTTCTTGTATATTTTGGTGTTTCATAAAATTAATATTTACTTTATTCTACTTTACCTTTTTTTATTTTTTGGTGCACACTCGGGAACCACACAACCTCAGAAGCTGATGAGTTAATTTATTTAAAATAGTCTCATTGATATTTTAAAATAAGCATTTAAGAGTGCGTAATCATTGTTTTTAAAATTCCATTTAGTTGTAATTTAGCAAACAACAAGGGGCTAAGCATTGTTACAGATGCGACATAAATACTGTGTTTTTTTATCTTTACTATTATCCAAAAGAAATTGTGCAAAATCTAACTACCACATTAATATTTTGACCCACTCAAACGTAATATCCAAGCTTAACTGTACGTTAATCTTAGGTATTGAATAGGTTTGATTAATAAAACTCGTAATGATTAATAAACTGGGTACAAACTAGAATTCTGCTATATAAAAACATATTACCATCCTTAAGGCTTTACACAACGTTGCTCCTTGAAATTACAGAAAATTGCAACAAAAAGCACAAGCAACCTGCCAGCATTTTTTTCCGGACACGCTGTACTTAGCAAATGCCAGCAAAAGAACGTATATATGCTACATCATCGTGAGGAATGAAATTTTAATTAAATTTCAACTTTCAAAACGTAATAACGGAAGTCAATGTATTTAAGTAACATACAATGTGACGTTCATACTCTCATTGAAATATATTTACAAAAAAAAAACGCGAATAATCGCAATATTATAGCACAGTAATTACTCTGGAATTTATTATAGCTATAATTCATCCGGTTGGCCGTGTCAAGCGAGACGCAACATTTGAAGGTACTTAATACACCTCCTTATACACTTGTACCAATTAAAGTCGCCTAACAAACTCTGTACTGCTGACGATGTCGTTTCGTACCTGTTATCAAGAGATTTACGTTCAAACACTCGGACATGTATGTGCGCAAGTATACAGCGTGCATTTAGATTTCTAATCAGTAGTCCGTTCGGTGTAGTATGTTGTGTATCGGCTTTTATATCTGAATTATTACAGCAGTAATGGTTAACTAAAGTATAGAATATTACATTCATAAAGTATTACACTCCATGTACCTTGAAGTTTACCAATTCACACGGCGCACAAGTCGAATGCGTATGTAGATTCAGCTAGATTGGATCATTTTTGTTGCAGACTGCATATAATATCATTTTACTTAATTATTTGATTATATGTTAGTGTGTGAAATAAACTACTTCTACATTTCGTTACTAGTACCTGTAATATATGCATAATAAAGGCTAAGATATTTAGATTAAATCGGTTTCCGGATTGAAACACCGCCAAATTTTTGTAAATAAGCACATGTTTCGTTTTGCAGCAGCCTTTTCTACAAATTAGCATGTTTATTCTAATTTTATGTGGTTCAAACCCAAGCTCTTCTTCAATTATTGTGCATTGAATTATGCTACAGCGATGTTTGATCTACAACAAGCTTCTTCAAAAACTTAGTTTAGTTTATTTATTAAATTAAATAATTGCCAATGGATAGTATGACAATTTGTTCCTTCCTCTACGAAAGGCTCCTGTTGCTCTCCTGATTGCTTCATGACTTTCTTTAATGTCGACTGCAGTATATTTAATATGTCGAATTAGTGCATCCCGATTGACATACTTTACTTTATAAATTTCATCCTTAAACCAGCCCAATGAACATTGGTCTAGTGGTGTGAGGTATGATAATCTTGGTGGCCAAATAATAGGACCACCAGGACCAATCCAAAACCCTGCAAACTTATTGTCTAGAGGCTGCTCAACCGAAAAAATCGCTAACTCGCTAGTAGCACAATTGGTTAGCTGACGGTTGGCCTTCAGTTGGTACAACGTCGTACGGTGGGTGCAATATCGAGGACGGTTAGCCACAGTCGGTAGAGCGTCAGTGCAGTATACAAAACCAATGGTACTTTTCCAACGTTGGGTATCGATTGGCTCTAAGTTAGTAAAGTCAGTTAAGCATTGGTCAACGATCGGGAAATGATGTTCAAACTACGCTTGACAGAGAACACTTGAGTGACGTAAGCAAGTCGATGTTGAACCGACTCAGTCGGTGCAGTGTCGATTGAAGGTCAGTTGCCAACCGTTGTAAACACTTGACGTCACAGAAGACAGACAACGGTGTGCCAATTTTCATAGAATGTTCGTTAAAGATCGGTGCACGCCAAAGTAGATAATTCGGCCAAAGATCAGGTAAGTATGCCGAGCCAAGCTGTCTATGATCGGAAGCCAACGTTGCGCCAACCGTTTGGAGCCGTTTGTGCCTGAACATTTCTTTTTCCTAATTATTCGATTAGTGAGGATGGACTATATGTATCCTGCGAAAAACATAGTTTTGTATTATATCTTTTTGGGTATGGTGTTGACGTACACTAGAAATTCGAGAAGGTCCTACAGTGACCCTTGTGGTATCCCCTTCTCTGTGGTTTTCTCTTCCGATGTCATTCCAGAATCATAGTTAACTGTGTGCTAAAAAGAAACTCTACTAGATGTAGGAAGACCTTTGAATTTGGAAAATTCTAGTAAGGTTGATTAATTATCACAATAATCGATTCCTAGAAGTCGAAAATATATTCTATAACCTGACGCTTCGCCCAATAATACAACAACAGCTATGTGCTGTCGTCAACTCCAAAGATGAGTCTCTACTTCGCCTAGTATCTAGTTTCATTTGTAGCTGCTATAATCAACGCAGTCGCAATTCATAAAAATCACAATTATGGTTTGGCCATTATTAATGCCATAAAAAATTAACTTTACAAGTAATTGGAGAGTTACCCCGAGCGTTCTTCTTTTCAATGGGTTTATTTATTATATGAGGAGGTTATTTTCAAAATATAAGTTGTGATTGGTTTTTAAAGGACTTGTTGCGTTTTGATAATAAGCTCTTCATATGCTTTAGAACAAAAGATAACTGCCACGATTCATACTATTAACATGCTTTAGTTTTTTTATTGTATTGCCACGAATGCATTATATTTAGATATAATAATTTAGCGCAATATGCTCCAAATGCTGAATTAATTTCTTCATTCCGTTCATGAAGAAACTTTCTTCTTTACTGTTGATCAAACTGCGAACAGTAGCCCGAACTTTAATGTCTGATGAAAAATTTTGACATTTCCATACCTCTTTCAATTTTTGAAACAACCATAAATTTAAGAGTAGCAAATCAGGACCATACGGAGGGTACGAAGAAACCCTGAATTTCAGGCTCGCCATTGTCTTACTCTTCGTACTCTACTTACTTCTACTGTATTCGTACTCGAATACATTTTATTTGTGATCGTAGTTTGCAGGACTTATGATCCCGTTGAGAGAACTCTTTTAAGTTTTCGTACACGTGGAGAATCGATGATATTCCAATGACTATCACTTGTTTTCAACGTCATCTCCAATGGTGAGGTTCATGGGAATTCTTGACAAATGTTTTTTTCTTTCATGATATCCGTTATTGTCGGAGGAACCATCTGCCGCAACTTTTTGCTATAATTCAACGTCAGAACAATGTGTTGGACTCTTTCTTGTCTAATTGCCGAGCAATTTCCTATTGGGTAATCCGGCGGTTTCTACTAATCAGTGTATTCATTTGTCTTTGATTATTCTCGTGAGTCACTGATACTAAGCTTTTCGTCAAACATCTCACCATTTTACCCGTATGACAGAGTTTTGTATGTAAAATCCACTGCCGAACAGGCTTCACATCCATACCATAAACTGTTTTCAAATGCCTGTAGATTTCGATGGACGCACAATCTTTCAATGTTAAAGATTCTCAGAAATCGAATGAAAAATGACACTGTACTCAATCGCGGTACACAGTAAAATGAAACTTTGGTTGCAAAGACGAGATGCTCAAAATTACCGTTCACGGACTTGAATTTGTTTCTATCCTTAATAGTCACGCAATGGGGTTGGTGGAGACCTTATATATCAATCCGCCCTCGTACAATGCGGCGAAATCTTTTTATTGTTTATCACCATTTGTACAGAATTTACCAAATTTATCTATAATTAAAAAGCATATAAAAGAAACAATAACACCAATGATTCTGTATAGTATACATGAATTTTTTAACACCGGCTGCTAAGACCTTTTTCGTTTGCTCTCTATATTTACCGTTTGTGCCGTACTTACCTGTTTTTACTGTTTTATCTAGACAATGGCTTTGTGTCTGTTTATTTCTTCTTATTTATTCCAAATTTAACTAAAGTAGTAAGTAATAAGAGAAAGGTTAGATTTATGTATCTAGGAAAAGCAGCAATAACGAATAATCTTGCCGTTCATATAAGTAAGTGGTGTTGTTATTTTAATATATTTTAAACGATTGGCTCCTGAGCACCGTCAGTCAGGCACTTGACCGTATTACATATTTCCTTACAGTTATCATCATATAGGATTCTATTCCATTCCACACAATAAAGGTATAGGTATAGGTATATAGGTTAATAATTATTTGGAGATATATACGTGAGAAACATGTGCATGTAATAGAGAATAAGTAGAGTGCGCAATCCACATACACACGAGCGCTGGGTGTATCACGTTCACCCGGCAAATTTGACATAAACATTCTATGTATATTGTGCATATACACTTCAAAAACCTAGAATATGTGTTCCGCTTTCATGGCATTGATTTATTTTAGTTTAGAATTTATTATGTGGCTATACGGAGCCATGGTGCAATTCCCTATCGTTATGATGCACGCGTACAAAGAATGATGTATTTATAATACGGTAATAGTATCAGCTCTCCTGCTCCCACATGGGCAAAGAAATGAGCGTAATAATAATGTTATTACATCAATTATACATTTATGTCGCTCACTGACACATGGAATCTTATTAGCGTGTTAATAAATCACGTTAAGAGAACGCGGAGTAATGAATGAGAACGTGAATTCTTGCTAAAATCGTACACCAACACCGGCAACGAATTGCGAAGATGGAACTTCGATTATTGCTAATGTACACATACATGTACGTATTAATATTACTTATTACAATTTGGAACGTAATTTTGTAGAAGATCTGAAGTAAAGGTAAGCTATATTTAAAGCATGGGGGACAATTGCATAGCGCACGTAGGTATATAAATAATTAAACTCTTTCCATTCTCAAATTTAAATTGGATAATGTTTCATATTTAACAGAGCATCACATGGGCAATGAGTTTGAATACTAATCTGTTAGAAGTGTCAGACAATGTATATAGCGCACTTGTAAGCGAGATTGGATACTTTTTTGAATTTATAGCTAATAACTTGTATTAATTATTAGAAAGAAAGTAATACAAGAGGATGCTATGATCATTAGTTTTGGAGTTACTTAGCTGGGATTCTGGCATAGGTTACATGTTGGATAAGCGTTAACTTGAATATGTTTTTGTCTACTGATGGAACTTTATTTGATAGCAGCCTTGGTCTCGAGATTTGCCGTTTCTCTCTGTCCTTTTGGGATGTTTTTTCTTTGTTAATCGATGATAATATTGATATGTCGAGCAGCTTGAGAAGAATTTGCCATACGCTATGCGCTTAGTTCTGCGCTTGTCGTAATTCCAACCACACTGAATGTTTTTAACGTTAACTGCACCCTTTTTTTAAGAATGTGTTAATTAAAGTAATATTACTGAAAATACAACATTTTACATTTTTTCCGAGATTCTCGTGTTTTTATTTGAGAGAGAATATATGTATCTCACGGCTTAAAAGCTAAAACTTTTGATCGCACCCCATGAGTATCAAATATTGTGTATTAAATAATCAAGTTTGGTTTTGTTCGTAATGGAAGAAATATGGGTTTGGTAAGCCAATCGGAAATGATTTGTGTGTGCATTAACGGTGAGTAAGGTTTACTCGTTGCGTGAGACACGCTATAAACTCGAGAATAAATGGACATTTTTCTGAATTAATATGGTACTCATGGCAGTGAATGTGTTAACAAATTGTCAAACAAACTTATCTAAACCTTATAATATAACAGTAGTGGTTCGTACTTTCGAAAAGCCAGTTTGTTCCTTTCCAACCTTTCCAGCTTCAGTGTTCTGAATGCAATGTATAGTTATGTTAATTAAATGTTTAATACTTATTGCTGTCCATAGTTGTCAATGTAGTGAAAATGGGTTGTAAAGAGGAAACGCAGCTGCACGCACCTTTAAATTTGCTATATTTTGTACGTGCCTTACGATAAAAATATCAAAAATATATTTGAAAGAAAGTAGCCAAAATTTGCAGCTTCCTAAAAAACTTGTATTTCACACTATTACGAGGACGCTACACCGACTGCTTTTAAATACACTAAACTAACGGATTCATCTCTAGAGCAAGGTTTCTCACACTTTTCAATAATGTTTTTCTTTTGCGGATTCTTAACTTCAAGTTTTCACTAACTCCCTCCAATGATCTTTTATCTGCTGTAAGTTCGAATATACTACAGTAATTTTACTTTGAAGGATATCAGTGTGTTGATCGAAGATTTCTTTCAAAATCCTGCTTCCTAATGTACCTTAAATGTGCCTGGAATAAGGTATTTTCCATAAAACCATTTGCCATATGTAATTTGCTGTAATATAATATAGAGAAAAATATATTGTAAAATTAAATATAATTGTCTTGCAGTTATTTAGTATATATAGGATTTTTTACATAAAATGGAGGAGAGGAATATATTTAACATAAATAAAAAGTATATTAAACTTAAACAATTAACATATAAATTATTGATGTAAAATACGATGAAAAGAGCGTACCCTCCAATTAAAACTAACAATGTCATATTATATTTGCAGTTAATAGCGTTTCTTGATATTAAATAAACACCCATGAAATGCAAAAGACCAGTATTTGCCGCAGCTACACGCCTCAAAAACAGGGTTTGGTCGCAAGAGACCTGTGCTTGGAGCTTCTTTGGCTCTCATTAGTATGCGGCATAGCACAAACGCTGCCCAGATGAGCCTACTTTACCCCCGTTAGCTCAACAGATGCCAGGAGGAAATTCAAGAGACATTTATTGGCACAACAAAAAGGCGCCAATGCAGCTTGGTACAATCCAACACAAGAGGGCGCTCCGTATAGTTACTGATATACGACTGAATATCAAAATATGTACCTAAATTAATATTATATTGGAAAACAATATGTAATATATAATATATTATTACATTTATTTTAGATAAATCACGTATGACGGTTAGCAAAAAATTATTATGAGTTTGTTTTCTTCGTGCGGTACCAATTCATTCGTAGTTTCTAAATTTTGTACCAGAAGATTAATCCTACAAACTGTTGCTATTGCTAAATTATTCAGAATTAGAATTTTAAGAATTTAGCTTTGTCCATCTGCATTTTCGTAATTAATCTGCTTGTACAAAAGTGATGGAATTTATCGAATTATACATTCGTTTGCCGAAGTCCATTATCACTATTATTGTTTCTTTTTCTAATTGCTGTAAGTTCTATTATGCAGTTTATGGTTGTTGTAATACGCAAGTGAGTCAGTTGTGTTGTTTCCATTAAACTTTCGATTTGTTCCATTTCTGTGCGTTTCAATCTATACTCCACCAAATGTTCTCAATTGATTTATCAATTTCGTCATTGCGTACATTGGAGGTGTTGGCATACTTTGCACTGCACAAATTTATTAGTTAGTTTGGTACATATCGAATATACAGAGCATATGCTATGAATTAGATGATCAATTTCTGTAGTATGGAATGCGGAGATACCTTACGTACCTGTTACACATCTATATAGACCTTATTTCATTGAGTTTAGTTATTAAATTAAGCAAAAGTAACTTAGTACAACATTGTAGCATCAATCAAAGAATTCCATCAATTAGTAAAGGTAAAATGTTGCAAAAGCCGAATTTAATTTAATTGTCATTATTATATCATCGACAGTAACAGCACTCTTCATCAGGCTAAACTGTTGAAAACTACAAATACAGTAAAATTTACAAATCCAAAAAGTGCAAAAATAAAATTAAAAGAAAGTAAAAAAAGGGAGCTGTACAAAGTAAAAAAATATTGATGTAGCAATACACCTTGTATGCAAGCGTTTTACAAAACAAAACACAATAAAAAATTCAACGTTATTGACGAAAGTCTGCATAAATACAGCTTAGATTTTCGATGTCCTTTCTATAATTGATTGAATTAGGACACCTGTTAATAAAATGCATTTCTAAGAAGCAACGTTTAAAATAATTATGTTCAACTTCAAATATTTGATATACACCGATCTCTCGAAAGCATTCCATCTGATAGATCACGAAATTCTATTATTTAAGTTACGTTCTTTTGATTTCATTCCTTGTTCCATTTCTTTCTTGCGACTATATTTACACCAAAGGAAACGCTACGTAACTTACGTCTTGCGATTTCGTAGCTGCTACCGATGTCTCTCAGGAATCAAATCTTGATTCGCTGCTACTTAATTTGTTTATAAATTACTTATTATTTCATATAGATTGCCCTATTCTTGGATATGCAGATGACCTTACGCTCTATTCCTTTAACTCCCTTAGTTTTATTGGGCGCGCCCTAAGTACAGCCTTGCTAAAGTCTTTGTACTTTGCTTATGTATTAAGTAAGATTGCATATGGCTCCATTCCCTTGAATCCGCGTTCATCGAAAGTTCTTGAAATTTTTTTCTTTCCGGGGAATGGTACATCACAGGAAGATTCATTGACATATCATATGCCAAACAGAAAAGATTCCATCAATAAAGTAGATAGGGCGTATGTCCTTTCTTGTCCCTCGAATCAGTTCTAGATATGAAAGCATCACTCATCACTCAGAATAGGACAATTGGAGGATATCATCAAATGAGCTTTTGCTGTACCATTTATTGATTAGGTGGATTATTGTATGTACCTTAAGTGGTGTAAATGTAATAATAGAAATCTATATACTAAGTATATATAGTTTTAATTGTTGTAACACTTAACACTATATAACACTAAAAGTGTATATTTTTCATAATTATCTCATTAATGAGCTTTAGCCTGTTGGATAAATAAACAATATTATAATTATTATATTTTAGCCTCGTAAAAATTAAAGATGTGGCCATTTTTTAAGTAATGGATGCTTAAAGCAGTTGAATGAATCCCTGCGGACATCATTCCAATGCTCAAAAATATGATTTTTCAACTTTTGTGACGCTTGACCGCTACAATTACCATTGCAGTTGATTAATAATAGATCGAATTAGATTTCTCCAAATAATGCATTCCTACCTTTAAGCCTGTATGAAAATACTTTTTTGAGTGAATAGACGACAATTTTCAAATTAATGCAACCTTTAAACAAGTTAAAAATCCTATTGGTAAGATAAGGTCCAACCTACGATTCACCAATGGGTAGTTTCAGTATTGTAGTTTATTTCACTCCTATCATTGTTCGCCCTGGTGAAATGTGCAATTTTGAGAAGCTTTTTTACATTATGCCTTTCGCAATTGGTGGAGTTCTTTGATTGACATCACAACCAGGCAATTTAGTTATTAAATATAAATGTCCAAGAATTAATTCCACGTATCACAATAAAACTAAAATAGAAAGAGCCTAGTCATAATTCGTCGCTTCGTCGCATTATTATCCACAATTACAATAAGAATATGCATAGACCTACGCGCATGTTGCGAAAGGTGCCTCGTGTGTATGTTAACAGTGTGCAAGATGTTGATATTATTATAGGCTACATACGTATCCGTTATTACTATTATTATTACCAGCTATTGCGGTGACTCGATAATATCGCGTATTTTCTGTCGTTTAGAATGTCCTAGCGCTAAATACACTTCTAAATATCATAGCGCTTGAATTACATGCATTAGGCGTTATTATAACTTTTGTGCCGGATGGTAGATGTGTGAGTGTGTATACGTACGGTGCTTAGTTATGATAAAAAAAGTGAATGGCCATCGTACGGATGGGATGGATGGATGTATAAAGTCGTCATTCGCCTCGGCATCGCGTAAATGACGCTTTTGTCGTTCCTCGTGGGTGATTAATTGCACAATTTGAAGAAGAAAAGAAAAATAAGGCAGTTTAAATTTCCTACCGACATGATTCATGGTAGCCGTGCATCGTTGAAGGAGCGATATGTAACGCTTACATAAGAAGGATATTTATTACGGCCTTGGAAGATATTGAATGTGCAACTAATTAGATGCATTATGTGATCTGCACCTTACACGTCTAATTTGTTTACACTTTTTCACGCTTTTATACGTTACGCAATCGTTGAATAATTGATAGAAACATAACCTCAAGTATAATATGCACACACTATACGCTCGAATACAAACAATTTAATTACATAGCTGGATTTAACGAAATGCTGTTGTCAAACAATTTACGTTTCATATTAAATAATGAAGAAAATTTCTTAGGATTATCTTCTAAAACTGTCGATAAATGACATGCAATGAAACTTAGGGATGTCTAATACTGTTTTCATCATCATAAAAGGAAAGCTTCTGGGGACAAATTTAGCTATTTAGTATCTGATATGAGAGCCTCTGGCTCTACTGACATCTCTCATTTTCTAAGGAACGCTTCTTGTCAGGTTCTTCTTCAAATCTAAATTTCCCCATTCTTCTTTTAAAACATTTTCCAACTTACCATGGTTGTCTGGGGATTTTATGCATATTTCTAAGTAGTCCCAAACGTGTTCGATCGAGTACTGATATGGACTGCCTGATGGCCAATCTAAAACGTGAATACCTACATCTTCAAGGAATTCCGCCATTATTCTGACAATGTGCGAACGAGCGTTACCGTGCATAAGAATAAAATCCTTTCCAACAAATGGAACAAATAGCACTATATTTTCTTCAGAAATCACTTACGAAACACTGTTAATTCTGCGTGGCCCTCAAAACATAAAGCTCTCCATATCATAATGGAGCTACCTCCAAAATTTCTGACTGCTTTTACGAGCAAATTGCTCACCTTCGCGTCTGAAGACTAGAATACATCTGAAAACTGAAAATCCAGATTCACTCGTAAAAATTATATTAGTCCAGTCATTAATAACCCAATTAACATGTTCGTTTGCCAACTTAAACGTACCACACGGTGTTTCCTGGTTAACAGTGGAGCAATAGTAGATATTCTTACTTTAATTCACACCAAGGAGTATCGGGATCGTTAGAAAATAATAATAACGAACAAAGTTTCAAACAAAATTATCATAAAACCAAAATATTGGTGAAATTTAAGAGTTTGAATTTTTTTTGAAGATTTGATCGTCATCCCGACATTACCAACCACGTGTCTGATTGCAACTTCCCCTAATTTTTTTCCCAACCAAATTGACACATATTCAGATATTACGGACTCTAGAGGATATTTTAAAATTGTTTAGCTGTAACATGACATTCAGGCGAAGTCTGCAAGTATCATGTATCTTGGACGTCCTTGAATTGGTCTACTACTGTAATTTTCAGTTTCTCTAAACGGTCGGAAACGCTAGAAATGCTAGATTGATTAGTTTCTACACTATCAATCTTTATTCAAAGCCACGATTTGAGAAGCTCGTTTCTGCGTTATGCTACCAATCTTTTAAGTAATACATGATGATTCTGTTCGATTTGATCATATCGTGATACATTGAAACAAAAGGTCCTATCTCACAAAACTCCTTAATGAAATACGTTACCGGTTTCGAGGTACAAAAATGTTCATCATCAGGCAGGAGTTATTGTAAATCATTGCCTAACGATGAGCGTTTTTGTAGCTAGAAACCGGTAGCTTATCTCATTAAAGAGTTCGGTGAAGTAGGACCTTTTGTTTTAATCTACCACAATACTGATCTTTTAACCGAAATACCTTAATACATCTCCTTATAGAAAAGTAAACAAACATACTGTAGAAAATCACTTTTTAAAACGCAAACGATTGAAATAAAATGTATCACATTATTCCCTCTTTGTGCATTCTCTTCACTTGCAACAAAAGAAAGGTTTGAAGTATGAAATTGGGGGATTTACAAATTTAAAGGAAACCATGTACATATATAAAGATGCTCTGCTAAAGATTACATTTAAATAATTTTTTTTTCCAATTTTCTAAGCTATGCAACGGTAATTTACCGTTTGATAAAAATGTCGCCCTATTAAAGCCGAATCTATTTGGTATACAGTGGGCTCCAATATAGAAAGTGAATTGGTGCTGGAATCAATAAGATTAGATTAAGAGTAGCCAAGTCTCTAAGTCTTGCTCAAAAAACTATAGTATTCCAAGCCGAAATATGCAAGCAGGAGGTTAACTATCGATTCCTTATATCCATAGTTAAACAATGCTGAAGGAAGTGGATTTCATACATACCAAGTCGAAACTGGTGCGAAACTGAATGAACGCGCAAAATATTTTAGGTAACCAAGTTAAGGTGATCCTAATTTGAGTACCAATTCATGGGAGCCACTAAAGGAACAAGGAGGACGAAGAACCCCGGATATAGGTCCCTAGATCGCTCACAAAGTTGGAGGCCTTCTGTAGGCGTTGTACAGAGAAAAATTTAGAGGCAGCAACTCTGGTATTTTAAAAATAAGAATCAATTATTCTAAAAATTACAACACGTTTATTTAATCTAATCAAATATGCAGTTGTGTTAACAAAAATTATTTACCTTAAATCCAACATAATTTTTATTAGAGCAGCCACATATCTTGTTAGATTAAATGAACCGCTCTCCCAACAATTTTTCTCTGTGAGTACATGGCGACTAAAGTAGCTACTTTACTCAACAATGAAAAGAAAAAAAAGATTGGTAGAAAAATATTTCGGATTAGAGACAAACCAGGCAATCTCTAATTGTCTCAGCGATATGGTGAATACTTGCCTTCTTACATTTTTACCTGGCTTTCTTGGTAAACTTGAAACAATATTTATCAACAAAATACAAGTATTTTTGGAGCTTCAATATTTGAAAAATACTTTACTACGAAGGAATTTAGGTAAAACATAAATTTGGAACAGTTTTGGCAGTATACTCAAGATTGGAGTTCAAAAAAGAAAGACTAATGTGAGTAGAAGTTTAAACGTTTCTGGGGTAATAACTGAAAATGTTGGAAAACATTAATATAATAATTTTAAACTCTAGCGAATAGAATTTCACTATTTGATAAAACTTTAGACGAGTTTCAAGAATCCTATTAATAATACCGTACAGATTCTAAATGATTACACATCAACATCGTGACAATCTTCTGAAAAAGCTTTATTTCCCAAAGATTAAACGAATGGACAATACAAGACGATAATATCCCACTTCCCTATCGGCTTGACCTTATTTATTTATATATATATATATATATCGCTTTCAGTATAGACTAAAAGATAATTCTCCATTATGTTAACAATAAGTTTGAACTTCTTGAGAATAGCACTCATCAAGCTCAATAACAAAAGATGTTTCGGTTTACTTGAAAATAAGGATGGTTAAAAATAGAATATACATACCTATAACACTTCTTTGTCGACAATGCTATTAAAAACGGTCTCTTTTCCGTTAAACTAAAATCGAATTGTTTGAAAATTGCGATATGATTTTAAATTTATTATGTAATGTACAAATATCTTTAATTCTTATTGTTTGTAAGAAACGATGCCTTGAAACATTACGGCAATAATTTTTGGAGTGATAATAATATAAACAGCATAATCTATAGAATAATTCTAGCTCAATCTAATCTTTGTTAATCTTGGACTTTATATCTTCATTGAAGAAGTCTATAAGGATGATTTAGGAAAAGTTCTTTTCAAATTTTTAACTAATAAAAAATTGAGATTTTATATTTTTCAAGATATTGCAACATATTTGCAGCTATTGAAGATCCAGGTATTAAAAGGGTTCCTGAGTTGTAGTTGGCAACGTCACATAAACGTGAGTCGCAGGTTTGGAGACCGCCGATGTCCTGAAGTTTTATTTAGTTAATTACGTAGATAAAATCAGGGAAAATGATTGGAATAAATTATTCTTTCTTAAAAGCGCTCACTAATAAAGCGCGTTAAATATTTACTGATGGTCTTAATCTTTACATAACCACCATTCAATTGTGTTGCATTATTTAAAATGTAAACATCGTGTTTAAGGTGTATTCTATAACATTTAATGGGAAAGCAAATGACATATAACGTTTTTTAAATTTAAATCAGTGATCTGGCAGCTATTAGAAAAGAATATAACGTATGTAACGAAAAATTAACAAATAACCGCCTTCATCGTACAGCAGTACGTAGTGTTTGGCAAAAAACAGCATGGCCGTTTTTCCTCGCATAGCATACTCGCTTGGTTTGTCTCTTTACAACTTATTTCTCCTTCCAGAGATGAAAATCAAGTTGAAGAGGCGGAAGTTTGACACCACAGAGAAAATTGAAGGTAAATCGCGGACTGTGCTGAACATATTAATAAAACAAGACTTTCAGAATGCACTCCTTTTGTGTCTGAGCCGTGGGGGTTGGTGTTTGCACCACATGATTGCTCTAAACATTACGGAAGTGAATAGAATCCTGAGATTCTCCAATATTATTTCTCGATCCTTTTCGGGATCTTTTGGGTACCACCTCATAGTTAGGAATTTATGTTCATTGGATAATACGAAAACAGGATATTAGAAATGACTTGCCCAGACTTATATCAGTGTACAAAAATTGGTGAAGCAATATTCAATAAGGAATGGAACTTTGGTGTTCCACAGAGCTTATTATCAGGATCTCTGTTGTCCCTGATTTACACAAATGATATAATTCAAAGTATCTCAGAAAATAAATTCTTCAGTTTATTAGCAGGTGATACATACATGATCTATGTAATTTGGATGTGTAAATTTGGATTACATAAATGAATATTAATAATTAGGAATTTTAACAAACTTACATTTAAAAATGTTATGAATTAATTTATTAGTAAGAAAAGCAAAATTATAGCTTACTGTAATCAGAATCAGTAGTAATAAATAATAATAAAAGAAACAAATAACAATAAATAAAAAGGTAGAGTTTACAAAAAAAAAACACAAAATCGCATATTCTTAAACGTCGATAGATACGCAGATGTACATGAACGATATGTTGGATGCATTGGAATTTATGACTGTGAATCAAAGATTAGTGGTGCTATATATGTTGTACGCTTTCAATATATCACATAGTTTGTTTCCTGAGTATATGCTGAAGCAGACTAGGCTTGTTCGAGAAATACATACTTACAATATAGGAACAACCTCAAATATTTAGGTACCAACAGGACCACGGAAAAGCTCATCACAGAAATCTTTAAAGAACTTATTAACAATATTTAAAATCATAGAAACATAGCGTAGCACAACATGACATAGAATAGCTTCTCTTCTAAGCTTCAGCAATAATTCACGGATCACCAATGCGCATTGAGTAATAGTGCACTACATTTTTATAATTCTAACATGAATTCAGTAGACCTCAGTTGCTGTAGTAACAATCATTAGTAACTCCTATTCCAAAGGCTTATGCACCACGAGACATGAAAGATCTGAAGGATTTTGTACGGGTTATTGCTGATCAACTGCAGGAGCACGTTGTTAAATACCATCTTAATTACGTTGGATTTTTTCAAGGCGTTCGATAACATTAACCATCAATTACTATGCGCAATACCTCATCGCATTGGTTTATCTAATGTTTTTTGAAAATTTCCTGTCTAGTGGGACGCAGAAAATTAGAGTAGGCGGTGATTTCCCCGAAGCCAAACCTATAAAACCAAGGGTCCCGCAGGGATCAATTCTCGATCCTATTCTCAATTCCATTTGCACATCCTTCTTCCCAACTTTACTAAGAACATGTCGATGCCATATTTATGCTGATGGTACCCAACTTCATCATTTTTGCTCTATAAGTGATGTTGTTGATGTTGGGTTAATCAATCTTTTTAAAGAAGCATCCATCCGAATGTTCAGTGATTGTTTTTGGTAGACGGCATTCTTTGCAAACTTTTGATAACCTCAGACTTACTATCGAGGACCAAGCTACTTTTTATTGTTGCTGCTTATTTACCTTAATTTCTGAATGTGTGAATATTATACTGTGGCTTATACTAATTTTAATTTGATCAGCTCAGGCAATATCGTACTTTTTTGTTCGTTTCCTTATGCATAGAGACTATCTGAGGTGTTCCCTTTGATATTGGTAAAAAGAAAGAAGAAGAAAAAAATTTTATATTTACCATTTTGTAGGTACTTTTATAGCAAATTTTGAAGTTTATTATTGTTATTAATAATAATACTTAACTAAAAATTTTTTTATAATACCTTCTAACGAAATGCTTTCTAAAATTAAACAACTCTTACCCAACGAATTGTTGTATGTTAGAGATCTAAATATGCTTGCACGCAAAGTTGTAGTATCCGTTACCTGATGCATAATCAAAGAGCTTCTTAAAAACTTTTTATGGTGCTTCCTATCCAGCTTAATAAATTATGAGAGTGAAAGATGACTTTGCGTGTTCTTCTTGAATATAGTAATATCAAATACAATATAAAATTTATTCCAAGATATGAAACAATCGCTATAGCCCCCTATAAATGAATACATCTATCAATTAAGAATAATTAAGATTAAAAATTAAAATGAGACAAATTGTGTGGCAAAAGTTAATTATTTGTAGAGCAATTATCCGTTATACGTGAGTACACTTATGTAAATTTCGAATGTATTTTAATTACAGACTAGTAAACTTCAATTCACACTACGAGTAATAGTAGTGTAGAGCACATAATATTAATGATGAACTTATATGCTAATTTTCGTAAGCATTGTTGAGAACTAAGTATCCTATGTACACCGTAATATCGTACCGTAATATAAAATAAGTTATTTCTTTTATGAAACATTTCCACTGTGTCTTATTTATTCTTGTATATAAAACTAAATCCATTTTCACCATTGTACTTAATAATTTTGATTGTTACAAAAAAAATAATTCATTTACATGTTCATCCAGTCTTTACGAAGGCAACATTTTAAGTATTTACAAACGACCATTAAATGGCGCTATTGACATAGATTTGACATTACTATCTTGGTTATTTATTATTGTTGAAGTGGTCATCATAAAAATCGCCTGGATAATTTTATTAAATTATCCCGGCGATTAAATTTTAAAATTCAATTGAATTCGTAAATAAAATTATTTCAGTTTATATTGCCTAATTATTATTCAACGTACAACGTACAGTAGGTTGAAATTAAATCTTTGCCCCGCAATGAAATCGCGGCCCTGGTTGCTACAACGCCTGACCAAACAACCAATCGCAGTTTAGCCGCTGTATATGCAATTTGGCCACACAAATTCCGCGCCCATTCTGATTTGGCTACGAGAGGGAGTATTGTCGTTCAAATATTATAACTTTTCTTTATTGGTGATGTAAATAGGTTTTGCTGCCGTCTTTTACATTTTTTTCCTCACTCTGTAGCTGATCTAACTATATCAATGACTGAGATTCTAAAGAAGATTCAAAGATCTTCCTGTATTTTATTTAGTCGGATGTTAATATATGTTCTGAAACTGTTCTCAAACTACTTGGATAAAGCCTCGTTGAGATCTCCATATATTTTTTATGTGAAACCGTTTTAGAAGTTATCTGACATTAGCGCTATCCAAACATCTAGTGACTTTAATTTGTTCACCTATCGAAAACAAATGCCCCTTTAGTGGTAGAAATCTCAGTTTCTAAAAGAAAATTCCTTTTCCTGACCTATTATCTTTGTGGCATTGGTGGTAGAAGATATTTAAGTCCAGACAACAACGGTAGTGGTGAAAACGGACAATTACTTCTTTTTTATTTCATTTTCTCTTTCCCAAAACTTCAAATTAATGTAAGATCTTTCTACAAGAAGACTCAGCGTAAAGTTAGGCATATCTAAACGTAGCTTCAGCAATTAATAATCGTCCGTTTAGTCATTAGTAAAAATTCTCAGTAAAGTTTCACGTTGTAAGGTTGCATATGCGTTCAGGTAACTTGTATCTAAATAAATCTGCAATTGTGAGAATTTGAATTGGACTCAAGAATGACTTAAAGTAATTATTCAGAAGTAGCTGAGCTTCAAAAGAAACACATAACATCGTGTTATGTAGTGCAACTTCCATAAATAAGGCTAGTTGTCGTTTAAATTTCTAACTCATCCAAAAATTGCTGAAAGGTGTTTTAGAGAATTTCCGAATTTTGCCTCCCTATATTTTATCCAAATAATTTTTGGAAAACCTAAAATGTATACATTTTTTCTACTTTTTCCCGCGTAAAACATTGTAATATTTTTAATTTCAGGATTTATAAGTATTATTGGGGATTTAAACGAATTAAGAATATGCGGCATTCAGGTACGCATTAGAAATAAATATGGTTGTGCACACTATGTTTACTACTATACCTAGCAATGCAGTGAGCGTATTTTTTAATAATCTGCCGGCAATTAGCCGGATAAATAGAAGCTTTATTCATGATCAGAAGTGTCAAATATGGTATAATACATATTTAAATATTAAAATGAAGCTGGATATAAAAGCATCTATCAAAAATACTGCGCTAATCACAATTATGCATCTGAACATCCAAGCACACCAATTACAATGCTGTAAAAAACATTTTCGTGAGGGCATCTGTTTAAACTCGGATCCAAGCTCTCGTCGTGACAATAATTTCAAGTTATTAGGTAAATGATTGTATATCTTGCTAGCAACGTATAGATAAAATCGACGATAGGCTGCGGAGTTAAACCTGTAAACCTGATCTCACAAAAATTGGGATTTCTTGCATTGTAGGAATGAACTTCAGCGTTTGTTAGAAAATGTTATTCCCGTGAAAATAGTTTGCGGCAGCCCATATATACAAACTGTGAATAGTAATTATTTGAAAGGGAAAAATATCGAATTATTGTCTCATTGCCCGTATTCACCTGATTTGGTGGTTGATTTGTTATATCAATCAAAATATGCGTGGACAGCAATTTTTATTACCTCAGGAAGCTGTTGGAGCCTTCAAAATGCATATTTTGAAGATACCACCTTCGAAATGGAAAAAATGTTTTGAGAATTTTCCGAATGCATGCAAATATGTATAAATCTTTATGGCGAATATTTTCGAAAGCAACAAAATGTAAAAACTTAAAGGTATCCCTCCTTCCTATTAGAAGGATTACGTGCGAATGATTTAGTAAGATCAGAAGCTATTTTTCGTAATTTTTGCTTGAACAAACCTTTTATTATCTACAAGAATATTTTAAGCATTCTTGAAAATTCAAAAGCATTTTATTAAAAAGTTTATGTTTATGTTTTTCTTTCGATTGGTAAGGAAATCTGTCATTTCTTTTTTTTTCGATTTATCCATTGCAGTCAGCGAAGAAAACTGCGTATTTAATACCATGATCGATTCCAATAACTTCTTTCATCCTACCTTTACGGAATCTATATCAAATTCAACATACCTATATAGTAATTTAACCAGATTTATGTTTACGTTCTCTATTATGCGTCTTGCTAACACCTATTGTCCAGATAATTCTCAGATCAAAAATGAAAGAAAACAAATTTAACTATTTGAAACTACAGAACTATATAATTAAATTTGCAAATATCATTTTAAGTCCTATAATGGAACTTCCAATTACATATAGGGTAGAACTTATTGGCAGTGGATAGAAGTAAGAAAAAGTTTGGTACCCGTAAAGAAGAATATGTAAGCTATACTCTACACAGTCAGCCAAATATTACAAAGTCCATAGCACAGCTTAAGGGATTCTTTGTTATTTTTACTTATAGCTGATTTGAAAGGTTCACATTTTATGTATATAACAGGAAAAACGAGTAATTTACAACAGCTCTATCAGGAATAAATCAAAAAAGGTATTATTTCAATGGAAGAATTTTCGGAGTGTAGAAGCACTTAATTCGGGGAATTGATAAGAAGGAACGAGGAAGCGAAGAAATGAAGAAAATAAGCGGAAGGGACTGGCAAGTTGGAAGCAAACAGATTAGAAAGGTACTGCAAAATTATGTAATGAAAATAGAGATTGTTATGAACGTAGAGTACAGATAAGAAAGTTGCAAAATTGTTTCAAATATGGAAATAGCAAGTCATTCATGGTAAATATTGTAAAATATTTAAATAGATTAAAACGAAATATATACATTACATTGGGTACTTCGTTCCATCGGCACTATAATTTTAAAAAAAAGTCTACATGCAACACTCATCTGTATTTACTATAAAAAAGAGATATTATTCGTGCACAACCCAAAAAACAATTTTAGATCGAATAGAAACGATATGTAGAATACTTAGTTTTAGTTAGTGAGGCACTTTGTTCAAGAAAACACCTTTCACATCCACAGAAAAAATTAAGTTTATCTTTAAAGCAGTTGTGCCAATTATCGAAAAGATAGGTCGAAATTTATTGAGAGCACCAGTATTTGTTTTTTAATGAGTGCGATTGGAATGGTAACTAACTTCCAATTCCATTTTGTGATAGTCTTGTGGACTATCTTTCCGTACTTAAAGGCTAAGTGAAATTCTTTTTCTAGAGCAGCAAAATAACTTTACAGCTTCCTTCCTTTTAAAGTTACAAATTAGCTCACATTCTATGCGTAAACCAGATCTATAGAAGGAATAGTTTTTATTGTCAAAGCTAATTTAATTAATTCAACTTTCTCATATGATCCAATGGATCTACGCGTGCACGTCGAACGAAACAAAGCGTTTTTGTCTTATTGGAAGGAAATTTAAAAATTATACCATGTCAGTTAATAAAAAGCCTCAAAATTTGTCGTCTATCAAGACCACACATGTACAAACGTACTAGTACATGTTGTGCATTTGCTCTTGGACGTACAATTCGTTACGTGATATGAAAAACGCTGCGTATAAATTAAATGACCCAACTCCGAAAGGAAGTTGCTCAGGAAAAAAGTCCCACATTTATTACACCTTATATTGTTAACGGTGTGTTCTTATAAGGACGTACTAGTATCGATACAAGAACTACTAACTTAATTTTACTAATTGACAGGAAAAAAAAACGAATTTGACTTTATTAAAATTGCAAGTCACAAGGAAAATTTGCTCTTTTGGTAAAATAGCCACTTTCTTTCAACATTGGTTTTCTGCAATTTTTTACACAGAAAAACATGTTTTTAATCAAACATATTTTTCTATGTAAAACATGTTTGCCTTTCAACAAATGGCTCGGTAAACGGCGAAATTTGAAAACAAACAAAATACCAATAATTACACACACGAACCATTTAGTTTCTTGTAAAAATATAGATACTACAGGAATATCAACAGGTTGCACAAGCAGAAACTATTAAACCGCCAAAAGCATAGTTGGAAACTGAATTTTTATTTATATGATGTAGGTTTGCGTCTTTCTAAGATGTTCACAATCAAAACATTATTGCTTGTGGAAGTTTAATGCAAGAACTTGACCACCGCAACCGCATCTTACAAAAGAAACAATTCATTAGCTTAAAGATACATAATTTAATAATTTTGAGGTAATAATAGTCAACATAATTTGTTTTCTAAGCGGATCTATATTGTTCAGATGTCGATTTTCCAGAGCATCAGGGTAAAGTGTTTATGTCAATTTCATAACGCCTGCTCTGGCATAATTATTTATTTCTGTTTCATCATGCTTCGCTGAATATACGTAAGAAATACGTTTTGCTTAAAGTCAATGAGATGAAAGTATTTCTTTTTCCGTTTTACTAACTAAAGTTTAAATAATACGAGTTTAAACATAGGCATTCTGTGTGGTATTCTGCCAATGTTCTACTTATAGTTCTCTATTGTTTTCGTTGCTATAATTTTAGTAAGGCTAACCCTGAAATGTAGATATTATCATGAGACTAGAGATTTACTAAATTGCTGGATGATTTAAAGATAAGCAACTGGCAAGTAGAATGGCTTTATAATCTAAAAGTAATTTTATAGGCTTAATCTAATGTTTGCTTAACTCATCATCTGCTAAGTGCAGTACAAGTAATGTATTATTTTTTATTATTTATATAACAATTTTCTATTTTTAGGGCGACGTTCACATATATAAAATATTTACTTGGAGTAAAAAATGTTCTCCAATTTCATATTATTGCTAACAGCAAAATATTTAGCACATCTGGGACATAAATAAACTTGTTATTTATGTCATTCTGTTATTTTTTATACATTTTTCTAGATGTCTATTTATCGACAAGTAACAAGGAAATTAATTTTGCAAGTCTAATATGTTAGTAGGTATAGTGCTATGGTAGCGCTTGTTAACTAATGCTTCCAGGAGATTCTCTGGTGATTGCGATTGCGAACAAAATCAAACCTAACAAACCACCACTATAAATCAGGGCGTGACTTTGAGTATTAAGATTAAATAGAATATATACATAATAATAGTAAATAATAGTAACAATAATTAAAAGATCAGAGAGGAACTATTCGACCGTACGATGTTGAGAAGTGAGACAGCGAGTTGAAGAAACTGGGTATTTGGATGGTCAATTAAAACATTTTTTTTTCAATTTTTTTATAAACTCGATATTTTATTCTTTATTCCGAACTTCATCAGCAGTTACTATAATTTAAAAAAAGGAAAGTGAATGTGATAAAAATATTAGAAAATAGATTAGAAATGTCTTGCCCAAAATTTTTTATTACTTAAGCATTGAAAAAACACCAACAAGCAAACGAGAATTGAAATTTTAACAACTAGGTACATTCTAAAACATCTAAGACCACATATTAAAAATAATGCAAAATGATTTTAAAATATATAAAAACTGACAAGGAAAAAATGTACATTTCAGAGAAAAAGGTTTTATGCCTATAAATTAAAAATGTTTGAAAATTAGATTAGAAGAAGTACAGGTTGGTTACAAGAAGATCAACCATTTATGAAATTTTAAAATAATACAATGAATATTACTCAATTGATCCGTATCAGTTCTAAAGGTCACTGTATCTGTTATGACATTAATGTGAGACATTCCGACTTTTATAATTATTTTGAATATCTAAATTACCAACATTATCAAAATTAAACAAGCATCAATTTCTAAGCTGCGGTTAGATAACGTGCAAGCTCTTTATGCTGGATAATCCCATGTTTTAATCATTGGCGGAGGCTGCACCTCAAATGAGGAATTTTAAAAGCAGAGTTGCTTTTCAATGAAACAATCACATTGTCCTTAATTGGAGAAAATAAATATCTTATTTATTAAGAATTATATTGAGCAAATGAATGGTCTAAGTAATTTAAGTTAAATTGTTGATGCATGGCACCCATTTATATTTAATCTCGTTCACTACGTTATCTGTTGGTCTATCAAAGACATTAGAACCGAAAATAATTAGGTAACGGTTTAGTGTATTCGTTGTTGGCCAAAACGCCTAACAGTGTGTGACTCTATAACTGTAATTAGTTTTTGGTTCTTGGGATGCTTGAAATAATAATTGATGGACCTGCTTGATAGTATCAGCTTAAAATTAACAAATCATATGACTCTGTAGTACCTTAAAAAAAGGAATGCTGTTGGTCTTTACTGCAACAGTAAACTGAAGATAAGGGTTGTAGGTTTTAAATGAATCTAAACTAGGATCTATCATACTACTTGGGATAACCCAAATTATATAGTCCATGTATTTGTAAATGAAAAAAAAAATTGATTTTTAATTGATTGCACGAAACCGCATACCCGATTTTTTCAATTTATTATTCTACATCGTAATAATAGTAATTCTGAATAGTAGTGATTCTAATAATAATGTATTGCGCAATAATTTTTTTTCATTCTTATTCTACTATAAACTAAAAATAAAGGCATAACATTACTCCATAGAGAATGAAAGTGGGTAGCATATTTTTCAGAAGCTATGTTACAAGGGAGAAAACTATAATTCGTGCAAACCCTATAAATTGGATCATAACATTTGTATCAGGTCTAAAGCAGTATAATCCATACTATAAGCGAGGAACAAAAAAATATATTTTCTAGAAGTCAAGACCGTTATTGAATAAATGACATACAAAGATGTGCGTAATTACCACGAAGCTCCAAAGAATCGATATTATATAAATTCAGCAGTAATTTGTGACTAAAGCTCTGCTCCGGATATTCCAATTTGGAACGTACAAAAGTACAGAAATGAGATGGAACCAATAGAAAAAAAATTGCGAGTGATCGTTATGATGAAACCCAAAATTCGTAAGGCCCAGTTACCAATAGTATTAATGTGGTCACATCATCATATCAATTGGTACAGGTAATACTTACAGTACTTTTTGAAGTCCTACAGAATGAAATACGACGGTTGAAATTAAATTCATCCATTCATCGAGTTAAATTTAATTTATATTGCTTTTCTTGTGTTACAATTCTTCGTTCTTTACTAACCCCTCATTTTTATATGATTGATAGTGTATTATTTTGAAGTCTTGTTATTTTCATGTTTTTCTTTCTCTATTTTTTTAATGTACAGCTAGTTATCCCTTATTTCCTTTTTTTACTTGATCTATGCCTTTCTTTTGTCTGCAGAATAAAAAAAATATACGTCGTACAGTAAAGAAAAATAAATTCCTATATGAAGAAATATATCAAAAACGGAACAGTCCAAACCCCTGCCAAACCTTAACAAGCGCCGGCCTTTGCTTTTAATCTGTAACCTTAACATACTAAAAGGGAAAAAATAAATAAAAGTGCAGTGAAACTGACGCCACTGCACATACATACATGTCTAAAACTAGGGAATATACTAAGCAGTCTATTCTTGGCGATTGAAAGTAAATTCAAAAGCAAAAGAAAAAAAGAAAAGAAAAAGGGACCCGATGTCATTATCTTTCATACACATATCACAGAAATGCACGTTTGAATAGTCGCGTATCCAATATTTTGAGAGTGGTCGGCAATGAATTGTACACAGTAAAGAAAAAAGCTCTTCGTTAAACGCAGTCTTGTGCGGCGACAGCGTAATGCGATCCCTGCTCTCAATGTATGTCCGTACGGAACTAACTAATTGTAATTAATTTATGACAAAGCTTTAGAACTTGTACTTTTCCACGGTTTTGTATAGTTAGCCATTTCAATTGAACAAGTGTATGCGAATTTCTTTCGTATTTTCTGATAAAAACAAATCTCATCCAAGCATTCTGAAGCCTCTGTACCGCATCTCCAAAAAGGAGCCATATATTTGTTAGAGACAAAAAAAAATGTACACTTCACACATGACAATTTTTGCTCAAACACCTAGAAGCACTCTAAACGGATAAAATATTTTGCTGTGACGTACATTAGAAAGATGTGCGTTTTCAAACGAAAGCTTTTATTCATAGGTATTCTAAGTTCCTATCAGAACTTGATAGCATGAATTCATTTTAAGATTCCCGGCAAATGTTAACTTTCAGTATCAGTTTAACATATATTCTTTCAAGAACCTATACAAACTTCATGACAAAATCACGTATGTTTTAGCAACTTTTGTTAATGTCAAGTCAACCATGTTTTTACTGATTCCTACCCTTTTGAAGCTTGTATTGAATGCAAATCAGATTTTAAATGAACATCCTCCACCAATGAGTTAAACGAGAAGAGCAAACATATATATTTTTATAAATCTTCAAATAATGTTAACTGTATCTTCAAGTAGCTACCTAAAATTTTAAACAAACTAACTTCAAACGTTTAATACTTCATTGTAACATTGCTGGTTAGAAACTACACCTTATTCAATGAACCTGCATGACATGGCTTGAAGGAACATTACCCAGTTTTTGTCGCCGCTTTGTAAGTACAGGCATGCATTTCTTGAGACTAATGTGGCCTAATGTGTTTTTTCTCCCATCACATGGCTTTTAATTAGAGCTTGTAATTCGTCGATTGTATTGTGTATTGATTCAACCATTATTTCCTTTCAATGTAATCTTTAGAAATTCACCGTAAATACAACCTTGTATTCAATAAATTTAAATTAATCCAAAAGTAGTAAATAGATGTCAATATTCATTCTTTCGCTAGCCATTCCATAGATTCGGTTAATATATTAATAAAATTTTTAATAATTTCCTTGATCTCATTAATTTGGTATTGAAGTTAGTTGTTTAAAAATAAGAATTAACACACTTACGAAAAGTGAAAAAGAAATGAATTGCTACAAACTTAATACAAAAGAAATTCGTTTCGTTTAGAATATAATAAAAGTAAAAAGCAGTTAGATCAGTTGATATCCTCGGAAGGAAAACAGCCTAATATATTGGACAATAATACTAGTGAGGCGCTTTATAGCCAATGATAATTTGGGGGGAGGTGTGCGAAAATTTAGTGTACAGAAGGGCTGCAATAAGCGATCAATGGAGTATTGTTGAAAATTTTGCTCAATGTCAACTTCGGTAGTTGGCAAAAGTATAGCAACTCATTTCATTAATGGAGTATCGTCTTCATGCACATTACCATAGTTAGTGTTATCCATTCTTGTTCATGTTTCTTGTTTGCGTCTAAGTCACTCAAATAATTGATAAATTTAGTAATAACGAATTAGTGTAGTCGGGAATGCAAAGAATATAGATAATTATAGACCCATTGCTCTTTCAGCGGGCAGGGTTTCTCTATAGAAACAGCATGTACTGAATTTGTACAATCTATTAATGATCTGCTTAACAAAGAATTAAAAGTTACTCTACTTCAATTTGACCTGTCGAAAGCACTTGATCCAGTAGATTACTTTTTCTTGTGCTTGTAATGTTATCTTTTCAATAGAAAAATTCGTCTCAATCTGAACAATATAACCTCGAATATTCACTTGTAAACAGCACGTGTCTCGCAGGATTCAGTACTGGAGCAATCGCTTCCCTTAATCTTCATCAGCGACCTCCCTGACTACATTACTTATGGAAATGCATTTTTAAATGCAGATAATACATCAATCGTAACTTTGGACGAGAGCAGGATATATTGAATGTTAATTTACTAAGAAGAAAAATAAATTAGCAATTAATACGAAGAAAACTACATCAATTTTGTTCAATATAAACCAAATAATAAGAATTTCTCCAAGGTTAGTGTAATTTATAACAATCGCGGGTTGGAATGCATTTTACCACCTACATTTCAAGAATTCATCTGTTCGCGTTTAAAAATAATTAGTTATAGTTTCTCCCAGCTTTGGAGGTTACAGGAGGTCCTCTTGGCGTATTGGAACGCGCTTATATAAAGATGCTCGGGATACAATCAAGGATACTAGCGGGTTAGATTTATTTGGTATCTAAGGCATATTATACTGTAGGAGAATTCTACGTTTAACATTAGTATTTTTTATTGTTTTGCTGTACCGTACTTGAGGATTTCTTTTGCCTATATGTACAGATATCTACAATTTATGACGTTTCGCATCCAAGCAATTGGCTACATAATCAATATATTATTAATATTATTACCAGCAAACTTTATATTACAAATACAACTTACAATAGCAATTATCAGAGCCAAAGCGCAGACTCGGCGTGCTACGCTGTGTTTATAAACAGAATCATATCTAAATAAAATAAATTTTGAATAGATAAAAGCATCAATTGTTCGGAATTTAGCTTAGTTTTAAACGATTACTTACATTACATAACGCTACCATTGTAATATATATATTTGGTATATTTCCTGCGTTACTTTAATGCATTTTATATACCAGGCATTTCTCTAAAATTATACGCATTATCTACAGTTTTTCATGCTGAATTTCCTTGAAGTATTTTTTGCTACGTATAAATGCGTATATTCATACTCTACATAAATCATGCAATCGTTGTAAATTAACTATTACAATAATAGGATTGAAAATTGCATAGGTACGTATTTGTTGCTTGTGGTAACATTATCGCCTGTCTATATATATTGCGCCTTTTTTTTACCATTAACCGTTTTTGCCAATGCATACCTGCTTAAATTTATACCTAATAGATTGCTGTTTTGTCGGTGGTATAGCAATTATTTCACTCCATAATAAGTGTAATTATCTATTTAATTCCCTAAAAAAATTAATGTATGTATATGCATGTATAATTAATAATATTTATTATTACGCTTTAACACCATCGGTATTTGAGAAATGATTTGTGACTTACATTTTCTATGGTTGTCGAAAATCCGTTGTTGAAACTCGATGAAAACGTAATACTTTCTCGAACAATATTAATAACTAGGAACAACAGTAATAGTCACTTAACAGTCACTTCAAATTTCAAAAACACTACCGGTCACTAAATGCCGAGCGTCACTTCATAAACATTCACATAAATACGATTTTGCGGAACAATAAGGTGCACCCGAACAAGCTATTTTTTGCCGGTGAATTTTCTACAGTCACAGTCAAAATTTGCCGCTTCCCTCGACGCGCGGATACGCCGATTACAAAGGGAACAACACGCAAGCGTCTTCGAACGTTACCGGACTCGTTTTCCACGATTAGTAAAAGATGCGCAAAGTGTAGAAACTACGAGTGAAGTGATCCACTGTAAGTAATGTACCTGTGTACAAGACATGGGCAGGTAATAGAGACCGCCTTCTTTGGGTTTGCCCGCCAGCTCGACCACTAAGATTCTTACATTAATGTGATTGTCTGCTGTGATTGTTATGCTTACGCGATCAAGTGTGCTGCATAGAGGTTCGAGTCTGTGCTCCATGCTTGACGATGACAGGTATTATTGACCACGACTCTTATAGCTGCGACGGAGATCTTTTTTTCTATATACGTGAGCGTATTTTGATGCTCTCATTATTTTACATAATACGTTATGTAATTAGATCGGAGACGATGGGTTGGAGTACTTTTTGAGCAAAAATAGAAGGAACAGTTATAAAAAGACTAAAACTTCAGTATTATGTATGATGCGAGTAGTTATAACACAACTGTAGAAATCATAACCTTCAGCATTACAAAAATATGTTTAAAATTTCTTAGGTCTTATTTTATTTGTTCGAGAATTGTATTGGGTTTAAGTAAAATCCATGATTTTATCGATCAGAATGCACTACAACCTTATGGTGTAAAAGAAACCCTGTAATTCGATTAAGATCGTTTACATACACTACTTCCTAATTGAATGAATTCCATCGTTCTGTAGTAAAATTCTGGTACGTGCAAAAATTGCTCATTTAACATCATTCGCTCTAAACAACATGACCAAATAAAATCATAAACCAACGACTATGTTTCAGATGTTTCTCAGGATTGGATGAACAAGTTTACACAACTTTTTGGAGAAATTTTACACTACTAGTTATCATCACCGTTGGAAAGTGTATTTGTGGCTCTTCAATTCAAACCAAATTAATTCAATCATTAAAATAAACGATAGAGTAAAATCAGCACATTTTAAAATTCTTCACTTCGTCCTATTTCTCACTGCATACAAGCATGGTTTTGCGGCAAACAAATTAAAATTAAATCCCGATAAGACCCAAACAAAATCATTGTATGTTGAAGCTAAGTATTGTAGAATTTTTCAAAGTGTAAACTTAACTACAGTAATATGGTGCGGTTAAGTTGATGGATTTTTGGTCTTTAATTGATAATTAATTTGATTTAATTTGGCATGTTGAACCAATCAACAAGGCGGTTGTATAGATATCGGTAAATAAATATTTATTTCTTATTTTGTCATTGATTCAAATGCGTTAAGCATTTGTTTTAAGAAATTGGTGGGTTAATTTAACTGTTTTAGAAAATTTAATTAAATATGCCTGCCTCTTTGAATTGAGGACAGGGTGATAAAATGAAAATTGTTTGATTACGTGGCGTAATAAATAATGCATTTATTTATTATGCAGTTATCTAGAAATAACAATTTCGTAGAAACAGGTGCTAGTTTCTGATGCAATGACGCTATACTACTTAGAAGTTATGAATACTTGGATAGGCAGAAAACCACCTATATGAAAAGATTTAAAAATTTTAAATATAGACTTATCTCCTCTTAACAATAGCCTTTGACAATATATACGAACTGTAAACTCTTAGTCTTGTTTTTTCATAATTTTATACCAAAAATGTAAATTTTTATCTAATTTCTTCAATATTTCCAATACATGATGTATGCAGGCTAATTCATTTTCGATCCTCATCACCAGGATCTCGCTTATGGTTGGAAGCAAAAGAATGGAATATTATTATATAAGAATTAGACACGTATCGGCAAAAAGGTTTAAGTATCTTTTTACATTTAATCTTTCTTAATACATAACGGGCCCTATGAGACGATTTTCCAAAATGCCCATTCGAACATTTAATTCAAGAGAACGTTGTGGTCTTCTTACCCTATTTTGTCTGGAATTGTGTACTGCCCAATAGCGCTCTGTTTTTGTGTTAAGATACCAGTATTGCTAAATTTTGATTCATTTGACAAGATAGTTTTCTTTAAAACATATTTGTCGACTTCTAATCTTCCCCCTAACTTGTTGCATTACTTCGGTCGTCTTAAACTGTGACTATTAAATATTAACCTTGTATAGTTCAAATTTATTTCAATGTAAACTTTTCTACACTCGAGTCTGGGACATATTTATCTCGAAAATACAAGATTTATACAAACTTTGCAAAAACACACCTTTAATTTTAGCATTTGTAAAAATATCTCGTTAGTTCTATTGTTCACTTATTAGGCATATCAATCCAACGATCAATTTGTCGTAGGAGTAGTATTTTTATTGTTTACTTGTCGATATCGTATGCGATGTTACAGATATAGATAATTTCTAGATTCCATGTAAATAGTGTTGTGTATGATTTTTGTGTGTTTTCTACAAAAAATATAATTAAAAAGTAAATTGTTGAAAATAACTTGTGATTTTGATTATTCCCTAATAATATAAATTATCAAAATGCTAGAATTGGATTAAATTAATTATAATAATCGAAATTCCGTAAATATAAGGTGAATTTTGATAATCTTTAAAAATTCAAAATATTATATTTTAATTTAATGTTATTAATTATATAAATTAAGAGCATTGTGATTCACAACGACCTAAGCATATAATATCACAACTTGTGATATCATTTGCTTGGGTTGGAAAGTGTTCCAAGTTGACAGATTTGTCTTGTTAGTTCATTACAATTGCAAGGTGGAGTAGTGTTGATGCCTTTCTCCCGTTAATTTCCCCCAGATTGGATTTTAATCCTCGTGTTACATATTCTCAATCATTTCAAATTCAGACAAGCGTACTGTAGTCCAAACGTAAAAATCAAAATTAGTATCATCGTTAGGGAAACCAACGTAATTTCAATGTACCTGACATATCGCTACCAGGACATATGCACACAATCGCAAGGCAATTTAAATGGTTGTTATTACATCAAGGGTGTCATTTGACTTATTCTATTAAGCAATATATGAAAAAAAAATAATCGAAATAACGACAACAACGTCTTTTTCAAAGTTCCTCGAGAAAACATTAAACATTAAATATCGTCATAGGATCTTTAAGATCCACTCAGTAATAACTTTTAGACCTTCTATTTCACCATCTACGGATTTGGAATCGCTCGAACCTGAGTTCGAAAGGGATCCAAGATTGAAAAGGATTTCTGGATTTGGATTCGAAGACATCACAGGAATCGAAAACTTAATAAATCGTTCAAAAATAAAGCATAAATTCAATTTTCTTAAAAAAAATCAATTTCTAAATTTAATATTCGATTGAGAAGTTAGCTGTCAATAGGGGATTAAATTACGTGTTTGTATTTTTAGTAAAAACAAAGAAATTTTTGAAATTTTGCGTTTCATAACTTTATATAAAATAAAACCCAACTCGTACACATACGTATTTGTTTAATTTATCTCTCAATCGTCTTCAATTAGCAAAGAGAAATATAGATGGTACAATTCAAATATAAAGAAACCCTAAATTAGTGATTTTATTCCTTTTTAAGTAGAGTCTCATTAATAGTTGCTCCTATATTCTTATGATATTGATCCTAATTTATTAATTACTAACTTATGTGATATTACAATTTCTTCCTTATTACATTTCTTTAATATTAATAGTAATTTAATATTAATAATAATTTTGTAGAATTCTTCTGTAATAATAGTCCGTCTAAATTTATTTAATTCGTTGATCGACTTACGCACGCGTAACTGTTTGAGGTTCAGATACTAAAGCTTATCATGTCACTAAGAATCAGTAAATCAAGGTATCCATAATTTCTTCGACTACTTTCAAATTAACAAATAAAGTATCTTGTTGAGATTACGATTTCTAGATCAATCTAAGAAAGGTATGAATATACTTATTGCCAAGAACGATTTCAATTGTTATTGTTTTTATAGCGGTAATATCTACATAGTAACATTTTTACGAATTATAAATGGATGAATGGATATGAAATCGTATAATTTAAATTTGGGTTGATGTAATATCAAGTTAGTTTCAGAAAGAAATAATCAAGTCAACTACAAAGAAGAAAGTTGCGTATTGAAATGAATATTATTAAATGATTTATATAGGTCCGCGCTATTTTAGGTAAACCTCACAGTATGACTTTTGACAAGACTTACCGAAACGAAATGGAAAAACTACACTCTAAAATGTGTTAACGTGTTACATGTAGGTGTCTAAAATGCTGGGGTACGGTATTGTTTCTTCGGACGTTTTCTAAACGTCTGGTATAATAGAATATAGCACACACGCTGCGTCAATGGAATACAACTGCGAAAATCTATACTGCAATTATCGTTATATGCTCAGTTAAGGTGTAAATAAAAACACTTATGGTCGATCTTATATTCGCCCGTTCAAGTTAAGATTTTGCAGCCATTTACTAATAAGGACTTACCCAGACTTACCACAAATTAAAACAAGAAGCAACATCTTTATCTCTCCATTTTTTTCGATTCGTTTCTCTCTTATATTGCAAGTGGTTTATAAGTAGGACTGGGAATGTGCCGCTCTTAAATATCTCTAACGTCCCTTACTAAATTGATTTTCCTAACAATATGCAACTTTGATCAAATTATATCCTTTAATGCGTACATTTTTTACAATATGCTTCGTTAGTTTCGTTAGTTTAAGAGAAAACGTTTAACGGTGGTACAGTCGAGTTATAATACTGAAAATAATCCGAAATTTACTGAATTCTTTGCGATTTACTAATTGGATTATAACTCGTACTAAACCTAATTGTTTTCTTGTACCTACCGTAGAATTCATCGGAATTAATGTACGTTAATTAATTTAATTTAGGTAATTGTTCTATAGACTACATTAATTCTGTGGCATTAAGAAATACACTCTTAAAATGGTTTGGATAAAATTATACGTACAACCGATGGCCAACGATTTTAATTGCAATTTTACTAATATTAAAGTAAAATTCGCTCCGATAGTTTTAATATTGAATGCGCATGGGTAATATTTAATAATCATGCATTCAACACATCAATAGCGTTCAAATTAATGATTTATTTTGCTATTGCTGTGAAATATACACTAGGTAGCTGTGTTATAACAATTCTGATATTACTCTTTGTCAATGAACATTAAAAATTTTACTGGAATATTGCATGCTTTTTCCAAGAAAGTTCGTCAAATTAAAGCTCTAGAAGTTTTGTTTAATTTGCAACCCGAATTCTTCGAGCAATTACAACTCTGTCTTCCGGTCCACAGCTTTTTTCATTGAAATCTGTCGTTTCCTAGGAGTAGCAACAACTCTCAACGGTGAGAGTACAAAAAGATATTTAACCATTAAGACAGCTGCGTTACAAATTACAGTGGTTTATTAGCACGACATAATATGCGCTAGCACGATACCTACGTAAAAATTGTTGCTAAGCTGTAGATGCTTTCTGAGGACGCTCTGAAAATGAAATACTTGTTGAACAGATTGGAAGATCTTTTTGCGAATCTTCATTGAAAGTTTATATCTACTAAAGATACATTACTCATTTAAAGGAGAAAATATCCAATTCATACAGTAATTTTCAATTTAATAAAACGAAATTTTACACTCGTACGGCTGTAAGTCTAATCCTCTTAACTGCAATTTCTACACCATAAACGTTGTGAAAGATTTACTGCATAGAACACCTAATAAATACAGGAAAAGGAACGTGCTGGCGGCAATGAAAGATAACTTTCTATTTATATTCAGGTAAGCGAGCACCCTGCACAATACATACATTAAAAAGGGCCACATCCTCTCGCAATTCCACGAAAAACAATTCCGTACTGTCCCTGCGACCCTCACGAATTCACGAGCTCGATACCTGTGTTTTTACCTTTTTTTCGACCATAATCCGCGACCAGTTCATCGACCCATCACCGTACCTGTCCTACCGCAAGGGTTGATGACTTAAAAACGGTCAGTAAGCGCCCGTTGCCAACGCATCGAATAAAAAAAAACACCGATGGGTTATTCAATCGTTCGAAAACGAAAGTCCTCCGCCAATAAATATGTCAGGGTGCGTGTGGTGTAAGCGTATTTGCATAAATTAGTAAGTTCGCTGCAACTTTTTATATAACTATAGGCTCTTTGCATTTGGAGATTGAATGGCATTATCATTTCTTACGTAAAAAAGTTATGATAAGTGTTCGTAGCTTAGAACGAAATAACAGAATTTTTGGAAGCATTACCCTGGAAGACAAGACACTGAAACTGACTCCAGAAACCCACTTCTCATCAAATTTTGCGCTTTTTCGATTGAATTAGAGAAGAAAATAGTTCTTCTTTAATATTGCACTGACAAAAGTTATCCGAAATTAGCTAAATTCAGTAAGTAAATCACAATCTACATCATACAGCAAATATTCACTCTGCAGTAAAAAAAATTATCGCGGAATTTTATGTTTTGCACCCTATACATAAATCCAACTTTATTTAATTCTTTATTCCTACATTAGATAGCTACAACAATAAATAAATACGCTTCTTCACACCAAAGAGAAAATAGTACTGTTTATATTCTATAACTAACAAATTAAAATAGCAAAAAAAAAAAATACTATGTTTACTCAGTTAATTGGACTGAAAAAGTTAATGTTTTGTTGCTTGGCCTTTGATGTTTATTACCTCTTGATACCCGAGGAGCAGCGAGTTCACTGGTAGCCTGCATTTTTCTACTAAGAATTATTTCCATTCAACTAGGCATATTCTCCACAGTTCGTCAATATTTTGCGGCCAAGCGGCAGGTGCAGTCTTCTTTAACTCCACTTATAGATGTTCAATGCGGTTCAATCCCAACTCAAGACGTGAACGTTATTATCCCAGAGCCATGTTTTCGCTTTACGGGAAACATGCTTCGGATTGTTATCCTGCTTGTACAACCATCTTAATGGCATTTGTTTCTCTGCATATGCGCAGATTATAATATGTTGATGTAGGCATCAGCATTCATTATGCCTTCCATCTTGTGTAAAGGGCCTACGCCATATCACAAAAGACACCCCCACAGCATGATGCTTGAGCCTCCGAATTTTACCGTTTTTTTGGTGTACTGGTATTGAAATGCTATCTATAATGGTCTTCCTACGTGTTGCTGACATCTACCAGAATTAAATAAAACTATTTTAGATTCATCCGAACACAATATATTACGTCACTTTCTTTTGTCCCATTCTGCGTGTTCATGAGCAGACGGCAATCTACATTGTATTTGAATTAATTTTATAATGGTAGCTTGCTAGACTTTCTTGCACGCAAATTTTCTTGAATCAATGGAACCAATGGAAAGTTGTTGAACTGCATAAATCTTCTCTATGGCTAGTTTTCCTTTTTCACCACGTTTTTCTTTCAGTTTCCTCCAGTTCTTAGGGTTCGAAATCATTTTCGCAGAACATCAGATAGTTCCTTGTATAGACTAGTAGCTTTGGCCTCTATTAAGGAGATCAAGTATAAATACATAAACGATAGTTTGCTTGGCCCATATTATATCAGAAATATTCTGCAACAGGCAAAACTCTGTACGTTTGCAGTTAGTGCCGCCAGCTATGGTACTTAACGCACAAGCATGACTAGAAAACTCAGTAATTCCCCCATATATTCGGTACTTTACCGGAAACCGTATACATTCGGGGATTTTAAATAATTTAAATATGTCACTATTATCCGTCCTGAATGTGATTTATAAGTATTAATTTAATACTGCTATTTTCATGCACATGACTACATGTATAAAAACTAGTCATAGAATGTGTTTGGTTGCCTCTAGATCTTCTTGACATGGATTTGATCTTCAGCTTCTCCTAGTTTATACACATAAGTGATATTTTAGGTCTGCGTCACCTGCCAAAAATCGTGCTAGCAATCCCCTATGAGCGATAGCGCAATTTTTGCCGTCTTTGGCGAGCCTAATATAAGTATTTTCACCTGTTCTTGTCCTGAAACACTTTCCCTCTACAATGCCTTTTGATTGTCCTCCCACATAGTTATTGTTTGTTTTATGTGGCTCTTTCGAGACCACAAAAAGGGTTAGAACCAATGTAGGAGATGTTCGCTGCCTTTTAATTTCTTTTAATCCTTTGGTGGCTTAGAACCCAACAATTTATACTAAAAATTGCATCACACATACTTCATCCAATAAAAAATGTAGTCCGTGTTTCAGTGGGCAGTTACTAGTATGTGTTACTACACTGACAAACCAATATGCTTGCAATATATTTGAAATAACTAAATTTATTCTGCTGGAGGAAATTGGCTTAGGGCAACTAAATATTCTGTTAATACAACTATATTTTGTTTGAAGCAACATGATATCTGTTTGAGTCAACATAATGTTTGCTTGCCTGTATTCAAACATACCATTTAGTTGACTAAACTAGGGTTTTTCTGTTTAAATTAATCGTCCTGTGAAGTTACAAATATTTTATGTTATGCACTGAGAGGTTTCCATATACGATTACATGTGTCCGTTTTCAATTTTATATTTGAGGAACATGGATTTTGCTAAATCCTGCACAAAGTTTCATTGAATATTCATTAATACTTCGAGAGTAATATTGTGTATAGCACTATTATTTATGAGCTATGTGTTGGCTCCGGGCCCTTCATTTCGTAACGATACAATCGAACACACTCTGCCTCACAATTTTGCCTCTGCAAGCTGTAATTATAACACAAAAATGATTGAATAGTAGCTGACATTTGAGATGAGTCAAGTTTTAACCTAAAAATGAAGTAGAAAACAGTCCTTGGTTCAAATCTATAAAATTTAAAAATCACGGTTTTTTGTTTCATTATCCATAAATCTTGCAGAATTTCTCATTGCTAAGACACATTTCCCTTAATAATAATAATAATGTTTATTTTCCAATACACTAAGAAATACAGAAAAAAAAATGCTACAAAAATTTTAGGCAAACATATAGATTGTTATAATTTTAACAATATCATATATCTAGTGTACGGAAAATCAAAAGGTTGGATTCAACTCGCAGTAAAAGTGGTTTTGATCTTCCCTCCAACCTTTATAAGTTAGATATGAAAAAAAGATGAATAAAAATACCTACATGTAACTTAAAACTAAATTCTGTCATATATACAAGCAGCAGGAGAAATGCACAGAAATCGCAACAGAAATACATTAGTCTTATGCTAATAATAAAGTTCTAAATAAAAGAACGTGTCGCAACTATAGACACGTGATTCACCGGTGTCTACTGAATAAGAACTCGCTCATAAATAATCTGAATCTAGAAGAACGTGTTAACGTCCGCCGGTAAGTTATTAAAAAATTTAGAAATATTGTAGGAATAGGACCGCTGGAAGATCGAGGTTTTATGCTTAGGAACAGTGAGAAAATAGCTAAATCGAAGCCTCAGACGTCAGTATGAAAGCCAAGTTTACAAATATTTGGGAAATTCTGATGCAACAATCTTGAAATAAGTCACTCTCGCCTGCAACATAAATCGATTTCTCATGCTCAACCACCTCAGATCAATTAATTTATGGGTTGCCCCCTCAAACTTACGAATACCAAATATAAACCGAATACAAGCATTCTGGACCCGCTGTATCCTACGCTGCATCTCTTGAGTTAAGTAGGAGCCATAAACTGAAGAGCGATAACTGAATTGTGATGAAACTAGGGGCTCACAGAACCTCCGTTTTTATTTTATGAGTTAAATAGTGGCGGTGGGGATGAATTAATTTTAAGGAAATGTATGCGTTCTTCATACATTTTAATAGATGTGTATTAAATCCTAAGTTGTGGACAATAATTAGACCTGAATTTTTAGCCTCATCGATTACGGGTAAATGGATTCCATCGATTGATAAATTGAGAGAACTGAAAAGCAGCCGGTAACTATTTCGATCAGGAAAGACTGGCGCGGAAGGTTATTAAGATTACAGAATTATATTAGAATTTTTATCTAAAGTGCTTTATATATTTGCAAATAAGGTTAAAGTTAATATTGTTTTAATATATTTCAAACCGTGGTTATTCCTTCTATTCATAAAATTAAATTGAGACGTGCGAATAACAAATCAATAACAATTTATTTTCAGCAATATTGTGTTTCTTATTACTACTGAGGAAACGAAAATTCTACCTTTTTATGAACAAGGTTCATGATATTTGAGAACCTAATTCTTAGAGTTCTCCATTAAATGATGTAAGTCAATTGTAGGAGTAACAAATCAATCAATATATTTTTTAGAGAAATATATATATTTCGTTTTATTAAAATTTTTACATTGGACAAATCTAACGGAACGAAGAAGAAAACAATTAATTCTTGAAGAATAAAAGGTAAATACTTAGCCTCAACTTCGCGTAATTGTGGATTTTGTTTTTCTAGCATTGTCTCATTTAGTTACCAAAATATTTATCGAAGTAAAAAATCTTTTACATCCTACATTCTTAAAGGCGCATATAATAATAAAATAGTTAATTACATTATCTCGCTTTGCCTTTACTTAATTTATGAATGAAGGTAATTCATTACTAAAAAATATAGCATTTATTTTATTTAACAGAAGTGATTGTAACGTACCGATAACAATAGGAACAAATAGCACTTGCAAAATCCAGTCAACACACCACCGCTAAAGAAAGCTGTTGGATATCTTCTCTAAAATATTTCAAAGTTCCCGTTAATCAATTCTAACCAAAATCTTCGTGCTCGGTCTCATTGGAATATTCAAGTTGAACTAGCTGCGATATATACGTGTAGCTTAACACAATACCGTTTTTGATTTATCGTATCAACAGATAAAGCAAGTACACTAGTCCCGGTAAGAACATTAAATCCATACCTGAGGGGTAACAAAACAGCCATGAAATTATCCTTATATGTAAAAATTACCTACAAATAAGCATGTAACCATTCATTAACATGTTCAAACAACGAGAAAATATAAAACATTTCACTTGTGATTTGAATTAAGAATATTCAATTGATCTACTGCTTTTGAAAAATGCGAACTGATCGTTTTTAAATATCGTCAATAATTAAAATGTACAACTTAGTACCACAAACTATAGATAAATAGATATACAATTTTCCTTTTTTGTGAAGTCCTTTTAGTGTTTTTCGCGCTTCTACACCTGTTCTTTTAATAAAAAGAGGATCTTAGTATTACAATAATAAACTTACCTACAAATTATTTGAGTAAGCAACATAAGAAATGAGCATAGCAATTATACCATGAAGCTAATAATTGGGTCAGTTACCTAATTTACTAGTTATTTAAGAGGAAGTACTTCAGTGTTTTTCATCAATTTCAGCCATTACTGATAATTATTCTAATACTTCCCCCAATATTTGTAGTGCCTTCCTGATTCACAGATTATTCTTCTGTGCTTACTGAAGAAAACTCTTACTGGTACTAACGTTAATTACTAGATTAAAGAATAAGTGCTAAATCTTAGTTCTAAAGCAACTATTTGGAAAATATTTTTGGCTTTTTTATGAACTTATTACCACATTATTCAAATCGAAAAAAATATTTACCAATAATTATTATAACAAAAGCAATTATGACTACACTACTACTCTATTCGACGTAATTTACGTTTTTCGGTTTCATATTTCGCAACATTCCGAATGCAATTCTCAGCGGACGTCAAAACATTCATTTAATGCGGTCATAATAGAAGACAAAACACGGATTTAATCTTTTATTGTTCCGTCTTTAACTAAAGCTCTCGGTAAAAATCTAGAATGTTACAGTTCCTTTTCATCTCGAAGAAGAATACGGAAAAAGAAGAGACAGAGTCGAAAGTCCAGCTAATGGTATAAAGACAATGCCTGCGTACATTTTTTATAATGGCTTTAACTACAGAACTACTAAATATATAACTGCATGTTACAATCGAAATTTTCATTGTGTTTTTAAAATTAACATCTACTGTTTGGTGAGATGCATAGACTTATCTACGACAGAAACAGTATCCGATGCATTTCTATGATCTAACTGGTACTTTTAATTAAAGGTTTGTTATATGGTTTAGAGAGGTATGTATCGATATGTAGTGCTCTTAAGAAGAAGGCTACTATCTTGGTGAAATTGAAATACGCTAATTTACAGGAAAACCACATTGATATAATACAAACTAATCAATTGACACGAAGATTTTATTTGAAAACGAGACTTATTGGTGATGTTTTCTAGTAATATTATCAATCGATACCGATTACGAAGTCTGTCCTTTTAAATTCTACACTTTGTGCATTATAGGTTTTTAAATAATTAATTAAATAATTGAACTGCTTTGAGGTAAGTTCTGTGATGTAGAATACTGAAGACCTAAACAAGGGTAAATTTCATAACTTTCGTTTGACATCGGAAATTATTATAGAAGACACGAATATTTATTTATGAGTACACATTGCGTGCCAGCTTTCGTTAAAAATTTCAAAAATAACGCAGACAATGCACAGTATTCAAGAAGACTTAAAAAGGCTTTATTATAAACACCGAAACATATAATCAAGATATTAACACAGGTCAGAAGGCGAAAAAAATGATTGCGAGGAAGATATTGATCGTTAAAATTTACGAGTGCATATTATACAAAATGTTCTGGAAAGAGATCTGGCCCAATACAGAAGTATTCAACTAAAGCTTTTCTCGAACATGACCATATACTGTTCCTGTAGAAGAAGTAAGGCTAAAACGTGATGTATTCAGGGGGTGTCACGATGTGCATTGGTTAAATTGAGATTTCTCAGTTTAAATGTCTCTGACATTGTTTCCTCACCAAACATCATTTCAGGAATATTACCAATAAGCAGAAATGTTTGTGTATTACAATTGTGAATTATTTGAAAACCCCGCTTTGTCAGACTTTCGAGACGATGTAATATATCTGTAAGAATCTGAATTTTAGGGACAGGATATACCGCATAAACGAATTTTAAAATAGAATCCAAACCTGACATAAAAATTGCACTGTTCCGTTTAATAAAGGGATGTTGATGACTGCTTAATATATAAGAGATACCGTCAATTGAAATATGTTAATCCAGCTAGATTTAAAGGATAATTTGTGTCGGCAAATTTTTAAATTTCTATTTTAGTCACTTCCCCAAATACTCTTAACCAGCTCTCATCGTGATAGACCAACCATATATAATTTCCTTTTAATCGCCATCCCTTATACCGATTTAGCTCCGTTTTTGAGATAATCGAGAGTTTTTGAAATGACTGTCGCTGTTTCTTTCACAGTCGATATCTTAAGCACCTTATAAAATCGTTACCATGTTTGATTCATCCTATTTCATCCATATTTCAAAATGCATTCTTTGGTAAACTAAATACGAAAGTATGAAGATAAGTTTCTCGTTTAAATACTATACAAACATTTGCTTTTCTAAAGATATTAATGAGAAATGATCTGTAAAATTTAATTAACGCATAGAATCTCAGCATTTAGTCGAAGTAAGTACCGTCTGTAAGGCGATACCTTATATTTTGGTTAATGATTGGTTAATATTTAAGAAATATCATCCAGAACGTTTTCTCGTAAACATTCCTGTTTGGCTAAATTGCAAAATTAATGTATTTGCTTTGAATTCTGCTTATTTTAGATGTAATTTGCTAGACAATTTGTACAGGAAAAATATGACTTCTATCTGAAGCTCTACGATCTAAAGCTTAATTAATGTGGCCGTTTGAAATTTACAGAATAGAAAATGTCAATACTTAGCAAGATTGTAAAACCTGGCATACAATTATGATATTAATGCCTATAAGCGACGTCAGCATTTATACAAGCTACTTATGCAGCCAGTACGTAGAAAGCCAGCTATAATACAGAATAATTAATTGAAGTTTAGTGTTTTGTCTGGGAACATATTTTGCATGTGGAAAGCAGAGCGACATGTAACGGTGCCACAGCATTAAATTTGGCTATTTCGGTTGTCGGGCGAAGAGTTCGCGTGAATACAATTAATAAACATGCAGCTGCATCCAGTCGGTTCGATACGCTGTCCTTCCTTGTTCTGATTTATTAGACTGCACCGATTGCGCGCTCCAATGCGAAAACAAAATAAAACTAGACGTTCCCCGTGTATTCTTGTTCTTCCTCTTCTACTTCTACTTCTACCTCTACTACTACATCACTTCTTTCAATCAATACGTCCGTGGAATGGGGAAAAAAATGAACAAAAGGAGTACGACGACGAAAATACAACGTCTACGACTGAATATCTGCTGTTAATGTCTTGCTGATGAATTTCGACGCGAACCGAAAGAGGCCGATTTTAATTTTCTTCGCGGCGTTTATTAATTAATTCCGTAAGGGTATTCGAAGTATTTATTGCAAAAAATATATTTACGGAAATATCTTTAATGAACTTGTTAAATGAACGTCAGCCGTATCAAAGATAATTTCAGACATACTCTGCATTTACTACATTTATAAAACCTTACCTATGGATTTTCCCCTTGATACTTCTTGTATTTTTGTTGAAAATAAACTTAACAAGAAATTATACAAGAGAACACTTATAAACCTTTTAAAATGGCCCCGATATGTTTTTAAGCTATCCTGGACGCAAATAATAATAATAATACCAATGCGAAAATCCAAAGGAAGTACACCGATTGTACTACGTTAGGAAAGCTTTCCTGACGCTTCTTTCGTATTTTCGCATTTACGGATGGGATTTTATAAAATAAAAATGTCAAACAGTGGTCCAAGAACAATATCCGTTTGACTAACCTTTTCAATAGAAGAGTCTTCTTACTACGATGCAGACGTGTAGGCATCCTTCCAAAACACATGAACCATAGAGGTAGACGTATCCATAATTTGCTTTTCACTGCCAACGGACACCTACTCAATCAAGTGCACAAACTCATTTAGATTGAGAAGTCGCACTCTTAATTTAGAAATCAAAATTACTTGTAATAACATTACTAAAACTAACAGTAACATTATTTTTCTAAAACGCAATCTTCCAAACTTGAACTTAGTTATTGAATTTGGAGCAAATACAACGAAAATACTATACAGAAAAAGAATATATGCAAATGGCATCTTACCCCAGTATGGCGGGGAAAGATGCTAATACTACTCATATCGAAGGACAAAGATGCCAATGTGAAACCAACATCTGTGCCATATAACTAACACATTTTTGAAGCAGCTTACCCTATGTTGAATGCCATCTTACCAAAATCAACTTTTTAAATACGCTGATTTTTTTTAAGTTTTATGTTAACAACGGCAACATTTATTGGGATCTGCGGAGCAAGTTTCATTGCTACTCTGAAGCAGTACAGTCGCTACTCTGAACACCATCTGAGCTGTGGTCCGAAACGATCTTATCAGATTCGTCGCTATCGCTGACTTCGAATATCTTCTTTTTCAGCTTTCCTTTCTTACTTACAGGCAACCTCCCTGCTTTCTTGACAATCTTATTTTTCTGTGCTGCTGCAGCTTTACATTGCTTTGTTTGGAGTTTGTCGTTTGGGTTCTACATTAGCGTTAAAACTGGTCTCCCCAGCAACGTGTTCTGTAGCGGTTGAGCGAACAGTTTGTTCGGCATTATCTGCAATAGCGTACGCATGTTCTAGTAGTTTTTTCTGGCTTGAAAGGATAGATCCCGCCGGTTTCGAAGCCAGATGTCCCATTATTGTTCGTGGTAGCGTCTTTCCAAGCCTCTTAATAATAATAATTTATTTCCTATGGGTATAACCCTGGTACAGGAAATGTAACCTCTCTAAGAAGCTTTCCAAACGGAGCTCGTGTAATTCTTCTACGAGGATGATTTTGTATTCAGGTTGTAGAAGCTCTATTCCAGTCCACTATCAGCGGTTCAAAAAATGATTTGTCCAAAGGCTGAAGCCAGCGGGTTGTATGGCTGGGCAGACAAATGACGTGAATGTCGTTTCCAGCTAAAAACTCCAACAGCTCCACGTCATTACAATGTAATGCATGACCATCAAGGATGAGAACTACTGCTCCTGATTCCTTCCTCGGCAAAGTGTGCTCTTTAATCCACTTTGCAAACAGTGAAGACTTAACATAGGCTGAATCCGGTAACAGCTATCACAGATCCCGGGGGCATGTTGTCTTCCCACTCTGCCTTTTTATTTTTACCACGAAATATTACGTAAGGTGGCAAAAAGTTGCCTTCCGCATTACAGCGCGTAAGCAAACTTATAGTTTCACCCTTTTCCGAGCTAGTTACTGAGTGAACATCTTTAAATCCTTTAGTGGGAACAACTTTTCCGGGTTTATTGTACAATTGTAGTCCCGATTCATCCATGTTAAAGATTTTCCTAGGCTTATCCATCAGGTCATACGTTGTCAAAGTGGTCTTCAGTAACTCAAAGTAGGGATCAACCTCAGTATGACGCATACCTAGCGAACGCGCTGGAAAACGTCCTTGAGCTGCTTGGAGTCGCAGATTTGGGTGCCTTTACATTAGTTATTAACTGTTGAAAAAAAAGGAATTAAATACATTAGCCACCTTCTTGTCAAGCTGCTTCTCATCATCAACAAAAATTTCTAACTTTTCCTTAAGCTTAACACTGCAATTCAAAGACTATACTCCGCATTGCTTTGCCTTCGTCTGAAGTATTTCTAATTTTATTATCACTTTGCTTTTTATGTTGGTCTATTATATCTTTTATGCGTTTAAAGGACGAAAATGTGTGTATCGTTTCGTGGGAGCACCGTATAATTTACAACTTCTTGTTTTGACCGTAATAAATCTACGGTGATAAATAAAAGGGTTGTGTACATCTTTCCCTATTGCAGAGGGAAGTAAAGGTCAAAATAATACAAGAGGATACTACTAAAAGCTCTGCATGCGGTATTAGGACATGATTCATAAAATACATTTTGCCAATTTTCATTGTCTAAGCTTTTTTTATATATTTTTCTATAATAATTTTATCTTAACATCGCCGCTAGTTGACATAAAAACATTCTCGACAACGGCTAATCTGTAATTCAGATGATGAAGAAAGAAAACGCTTATCCAACGTGAATTATTCGTTGGTATGGTTCTAAGCATATTGTCAATAATGAATTGGTAATAGTTTGATTAATTCACCGGAAAAGCTACGGATGTAATTCTGGCGGTTATATGGTATTAGAAAATATCAAACAACAAGAGATACCTAGGCGATTCGAATCAGAGCCGCTAGAAAGAGTAGTTTTAACGCATTTTGGCTCGTCCGATAAAAGTATTCAGCTTAATCTATTAGTACGGACAGGAAACAAGCAATTTACTAAAGCTTTATTTCGACGAACTTTGTTGAAACGTTGACAGCATTAACCAATATTTTCGTGTAAGGGAAACAGTTAAATAATTTTCAATTACTGCGCAGAACCGCTGATATGAAATTGCTTTCTTAAATTGCCTTGGTACACCGTGAGTAATCGATCAAAAACTTATTTTAGTTACTATAAACACACAACGAACGAATACGCCAAAAACTCGATAAAAGAAAGCCTATCAAACATGACAAAATGTCCCGACATCGTTGTTGTGCGAGCTGGAAGTGACAAAATGCAAATTATTGAAAGAGTAGAACATTGCGATAAACCGCTGCTGCCTGCGTGGTGAATTTTAATCGTTTAAATAAAAGCCCATTGAGCAACCAATTTTAGAGAAAGAATTGGACACGTTGGTTTAAAGGATTTTAAAACTGAGAAGAATGAGGAAATACAAATTTATTAACAAAGACAATTAATTCATAGTGGAAGATTTAGAGTTTTCAAGCAAGAAGACAACTGTTTTGAGCACTGGTACACCTAGCAGAAAGTGGATAGTGAACAATATAGACTGGTTGAGTGGCTAACACTTGATATCTGCAAAAATATTTTGCAGAACGCAATGTTACTCTTATTCAGTAGAGGATACCTGGATTGCTGGAATTGATGAACGAACACAATTCCTTGGTACACCAGGTGTTTTGGCTTCTTAGTAAAAAAAACTACAAAAATAAGGGAAAGGTATAATGAAGATGGAATTTGACAAACGATAAGTAGTAAGTCGAGAAAGTAAAATATTTTTTACCTGCAGCACTAAGAAATGATAATAACATCGTTATAATAATGTGGTTTATTGTCTCCATCCTATAAGAAGCAACGACTATATATATTTTACAAAAATGTCGACAAGTGTGAATAGAGATAAAACCATAAATAAATGAATAGGTATATAAAAGACAAAATCAGATGTATCAGATGTTGTAATAGGGGACGAGCGCAAACACTTTAAAATCCCATATTCAAATATTCGTCGAGGCTGTAAATTGTATGTTAAAGCAATATTCTTTTTACTCTTCGTTTAAATTGGTCGCCTGACAATGTTTTGAGATGGTTTGCCAGGCGGGTATATTTTTGCGCGTAATAATTTGCCAAATGTCGTGATCAGTTTTATGACGTGTGCCATAGTTCTGAAGGTAGGGGTTGTACTTATCTTTAGAGTTTTGCACGTAGTCTAAACACAGCTAACCAGGAAACAGCACGGTCCGCTTCCTAAGATCAAAGTCAGAGCGATGGAGATCAACTAGAACAGCAAGATCGGGTATCTTGGAATGATCCCTAACAAAGAAGAGCTCGAAACAGGGCACTCGGTGCAGCCAGACAGCTGTATCCCATCCTCTCCAACTCCCGCCTCAACCCTCAAACGGGCGTCATGTTCCGAGGGCCGCACACACAGGAGAGAAGATTACCAAGATGACGGCACTGGAAGAAGATGGACCCAGGTCCGAACAACCAACGACAGGTACTCTAAGCACACCAAAATATATGCAGATGGTAAGATGAGTACTTGTTGTTGTAGAAATTATTTTTTACAGGATGTTCTACAATGCACATTGCACAACACTCCAACTGCTGATTTCTGTTTTAAGAATAATACTGTTACGTCAGGGGTGTGTCCTCACAGAAGAATGCCGCGAGTGAAACAATAAAAAGCATGTGAGCTTCTGTTTTCAAAATATAGGATCTTAAAAGTTTCTCAAAAAACTAATTTTTTAAAATTCCTTCCGATTGAGAGGACATAATTGAACCAAAATTATCGAGTATTATTAGAATATTGTCGTATTTTTAACGCTTTCCTGTAGTTGGCTACGAAATTGTGGCATAAATTAAATTTTATTGCAATAATTTATTCGAGTTTGCCGTATAATCACGTTTTTGTTTGATTCTGTTGTTTGTCGCTTTTTAAAATTGCCTCCTGTACAGTTTTGAAGAATACAGGGACACGATTATGTGTTACGGCGAAGCACGATCGAATTTTTGCGAAGCTCAACATACCTACCAAAAGAGATATCCATTAAGACATGTTCCAAATGCTAGAACATTTACTGATGTGGACGTTTGGGATGGCTGTTTCAAAAAAACAAAAATTAGTAGTAGTTACTACAATTTATCGTACAGTTGTAAACGAAAATAATAATAAGAAGAAGAATAAGCACCACCACAAAACAGGTTCAGCTGCACGGAATGTTAACTATAGATCAATTAGACGAGTCCTCAAAGAACAGGTTTTTCGGCCGTTTCGTTTCCAAAAGATTCATCACCTATAAGAGCAGGATTATTTAGCTCGTCTACAATATTGCGAATGGTTGCAAAATCAAGAGCAACATTTCATTAATCTTGTTCGCCGATGAAGACGGTTTTAATTGTAACGATGTTTTAAGTCCATATAATATGCACCATCGGAGAGATGAAAACCTTGATCAAATCGTAATGCAGAATCAGCAGTATGGGTTTTCGATCAATTTGTGGGAGATGTTGGTCTTTCTTTCATGATGTTACAAACATCGTAAGGAAGTTTAAATCAACAGATAGATGGAGACCCATGAACTACACCGTACATTATTTATCATTATCTTTAGAAGTAAATATCAATTGTTGTGTTTTTTATTGATTTAAATGTAAATTAAATTAAATTGGGATTGCCATTGAAAGGAATCCAAATGTGGTTAGTTGAAAGTATTAACGTGTGGAATTGGCTTCTAGAGGACTCTGCAGAACATTTTTAATACGTGTTTGCAGCCATAAAGAGACGTTTACGTTGCCAATAAAAACCGGTTTACATGGGTAGTGCTAAACAGAAAATATTGATGTTTAAATTAAACTCTGCGTTTGCTAAATTTAATATCTCCAAGGTAGTGCATCTCACATCTTTGACATTCTACATCGTTGAACTTGTCTTTAAAAGGTCTATCTGCAGGATATATAGGCTGTACCATTTGAAATAAACAATTTAGCAAAGAGCGCCATGAAATTGAACAGATTTTCAGAAAATACATCATTATCCATTATATCATTCAACAAAATTAAGCGATGCTTATTGTTATTTCCAGAAATACTTCTGCTAGGCATGAGCTCGTACAGTAAATGCAACAGAAGACTATTATGATGGAGTCTAAGGAACTTTCACTTCCAGGATAGATTTCATCGAGGTTTCGAAGGTACTGCATTACAATTTTCCAGCATCTTCTTAGTTTAAACTTCAACGTGTTATTAATATTAGAGCAGTTAGTTGGTATTGAAGGTGGATAAATTTAATTTCAAGGTATTAACTAACATTTGCAATTTGTGTTTGAACAACAGGAATTCATATGCACATAAAAATAATATATTCCCACAAAGGTAATCCTCCTGTAATCTTTAGTTTCCTCGTAGGTGTAACAACAAATTTTTTCTTACAATTATAGGGGAATTCTGTTCAGCATTTTTCATGATGTCGGCAAAGGATGTTACGATATTGTAAACATTGGAATCTATTTGAACACAGAAATTGCCATTGTTTCCAATTTTAAGAATTTTAAAATCATAACCATGTTTGTACCTCTATTTGTATTTACATCTTCTTACAGCCTTCAAAAGCAAAATATATAATAAATACTTCAAGCTCATTCATAACTTCGAAGTATCTGTGAATAGGGGACCACTGGTGTGTATAAAATTCGATTTCTGTAGTTTTTATCCCGCGTCTACTTCATTGTACTTTTCATGCACTTCAGCATCGTCATCGTCACTGTTGTCAACCTCATATTCACTGCCATAACGTGTTTGTATAGGTGAATAAGTCCAATAAGTCCGTGACTAGAATTTCGTCTATTTTTGAGAAAGTTCAGAGCGTACGTTTTATTTTATCCGAGTGCAGCATTACATAAAGAAAGATCTAATACAGACCGAATCGAATTGAATTTGTTTGACGTTGACTGAAAAAAAATTAAACGATTTCGTTTTGCGGCATCTATACTCGGAAGTCTACAATATTACTCGATGAAGTATATGCGCTTTGGATTTATTGTTATAGGAATATTATGTATTCGCAGTGTAATGTAATTTATTTAAGAATGAGATTTCTTTATGTGCGTAAAACTTAGATATGCCATATTTGGAAATATGTTGTGATGTAACAAAAATCCTTTTTATTTTATCAAAGAATGATATAACATAGTGTATTACTGGTGTTAACTGCAAATGGCTATGGAATACGTTTTACGAGCCTTCTAAAAGAAGTAGGTTTCAATCGGTACAATTAATACATTGTCTTCACCAGTTATTTCAATTTGAAAGGAGATTGAATGTTTCTATGGCTAACTAAGCTTTTCGTGTTTCAGAATCAGTGGGAACACATCACAATTTAATGACCTACACAAATTTCACTTGTCTGTCTTCATTGCTCCTACTGTTTTTGCCCCATGGCAGAAAAGGTTCGGCTGCCAAAATTTCCCAGCCCACCAGGTATTGCGACTGGTGAAAATTTTTCTAACACTTAAATTCAAATGTTATCAGCTTTGGAAGAAATTGATTTATTTCGATTAGTTTTCCTATAACTATTACTGTACCAGGTGTGTCGGTAATTCTTTTCCGGTTTTTTCGCTAAAGAAAACACGTTACTTAGAATGGATAGTTAAAATTTATTTATTCAAAGTATTGGCCATTTGATTCTATACATTTTGTCCATCTCTCAGGCAATTTATGAATGCCATTCCAAAAGAACAGTTCCTCCTTTGAGCTAAACCATTCATCGAGCCATTTTTTAACTTCTTCGAAATCGGCGAAGTGCTGCTCTGCAAGCGCGTGCCCCATCGATGCGAAAAGGTGGTAGTCGGATGGAGCCAGGTCTGGAGAGTACGGCGGGTGCGATAAAACTTCCCATCCAAGTGATTTCAACATTTCTTTGACTGGTTTTGCTGTATGAGACGGCGCGTTGTCATGTTGCAAAATCACTTTATCATGTCTTTCAGCGTATTGTGGACGTTTTTCGATCAATGCACAGTTCAAATTGATCATTTGTTGTCGGTAGCGATCACTATTAACTGTTTCTCCCGGTTTCAACAGTTCATAATATACGACACCAATCTGGTCCCACCAGACACAGAGCATGGTCTTGCGACCAAAGCGATTTGGCCTTGCAGTCGATGGGCCAGCTTCGCCAGGTGATAACCATGATTTTTTTCGCTTGGGATTTTCGAAATAAATCCATTTTTCATCACCCGTTACTATTCGATGCAGAAATGACTTCCTTTCATACCTTTGAAGCAGAATTTCACTAACGATTTTTCGATTTTCCATTTGTCTGTCATTCAATTCATGTGGCACCCATCTCCCCATCTTTTGGATCTTTCCCATAGCTTGTAATCGTTCACAAATTGCTACTCGGCCCACATTCAACTTTTCTGCTAATTGTTTTTGAGTTTGTGTTGAGTCTTCATCCAATAGCTCCTGCAATTCCGCGTCTTCAAACGTTTTCGGCCTACCAGGACGTTCTTTATCTTGAACGTTGAAATCACCACATTTGAATTGTCGAAACCACGTTTCACATGTTCTTATGGTTGGAGCATGCTCACCGTAAGTCTCTACTAGCAAACGATGACTTTCAGCGGCTTTTTTCTTTTGATGAAACAAGAAAAGTAATGCGTGCCGCAAATGCACGTTTTCAGGCACAAAACTCGACATTTTCAAAAAATTATAAATCTATAACGCTGTTATTTTGGCGGAACGTAACTTGTGTAGTTTTAAGGTTAATGTCAGTAGAATAAAATTACATATGTATCAAATCATAACATTTCATACTTATGGCCAGTGACATCTGCCGGAAAAACCGGAAAGGAATTACCGACACACCTGGTAACTGTTCACTCAAAAATCACGAAGGTTGAGTATCGTGCTGTTATCAAATTCCTTATCTAAGAGGGTATTAGAGCTCGTTCGCCTGCGGGGTCCCGTAGTCAATAAGCACCATAAATGGAGCGATCAGTGTCAAGATGTTTGCAGTATATTTTGCTTTTCGTCTGCTGTGCGACATAGTAAGCCCTTCGGTGCTATGTAGCCTCTATTTCGGATGTTGTCCTCACCTCATGTATGGGGTCAATGACCGGGGTGACAGTACCGAGTTGTTCCGCGTTTTTGTAATGGAGAAGAAAATTTTACGTATTATGTATTGTTTGAATTATAACGAATCATGTAAAACCGTTTTCAAAATAAGTGAGTTGTTAACTGTTATGGCTCGGTGATCCAGTGGTAAGAGAACCTGCACTATACCATAGTGTAATCACGTATTGGATTAAGTGTGTTGTGAATCTAAGTTTCTAATGTAAATTAAATACACAAATAATAATAATTCGCCATAGCACTCTGTAGCAAAAAATTGATAAAACAATTTCGAATGAGGCAGGAGTCCTTGGGGGACGCTAGAACAGGAAGGACGGTGGAAGTGGAAGCGAACGACAACACTTGTCCTTATTGAGGACGCTGTATTAGGCGATCGACGCTTGAGGCGAAAGAAATATAAAAAACATCGGGGCTTTTTTACGCAAGTGTGCGTCGAATCCTCTACGGCGAATAAAGTTGGTACAAGGTAAGTTATTAAACGTCTCTCGGCAATTCAACGCCACCATCGTGCTCAATGTTCTTGCTCTTTTTTGGAGCTCTGTTGAGAAAATATCTGAACGTACTGAAGACAAATGTCACAGGGGATGAAAATATTGTTCTCTACTACGAACTTTTATCCAAAAAGAAAGCAAAAGAAAAGTGAAAAACATCGCGCAGAACATTCAAAATCTAGCAAAAAATTGCTACGATTTTTGGAATTGTAAGGGCGTTCTTCTTATAGACGGAAGTAAAGAGGCGGGAAATAGTCCAGAGCGGTTTACTTGCTGCATGACAATGCACCCGTGCATACTACTGAAATTGCAGCTTCGAACAAAATCAACCACCCTCCGTATAGTCCAGAAATGATCCTTAGTGACTAGTACCTGTTTGCAAATTTGAGAGAAGACCTTCGCGGGTACAGTTTCAATAATGACGAAGAGGAGAAACTTAAATACAGTTTGAAGACAAAAGGAAGGAATATTTTTAGAAGCTTTGAAATGTTGCTGAACTTTTGTAATAAGTGCATTAATGTCAGGAAGGACAATAAGATTTAAATGTGAATCTACGCTGCTTCTTTCATACTCAGTCCGGGAATTTTTGGCACTACCCTCGTATTTATAAATTAAAACCTGATTTGCTTTCAAGCAATTTGTTTAAGAGTTTTGATGTGTCTGTAACATAGTGCGCAATATAAGAACCAATAGGTTTACTTACATAATTAGCAATTTCATTTCAAGGTAATTACCTAAAAAATACAACTAAAGCAATAAAACACAATGAGTACGCTAAATGTAGGTATCAATTCAAGGTAAATTTACAAGTTTTTGGGAGGTTCACTTGATAGGTGTTAAGTATATTATACAACAATGTACTTTTTTATTATTTTGTTATAACTTCAAAAAAGTCTATTGCGAAATTTTTTCATAGCACTACTGGTTAACATTAATTTTTCTATTTTTGAAAGGTATGAAGGTTGTTTGAACTAATTTCTTCGGTCCTTTAATATCGATATATTTTACATCCATTAAATTAATCAATATTTTTACAAATAGGGACATATTTTTCGTACGAACATTATTTTATAGTTTTATATATTACAACAGCGGAAGATGAGAAACAATACTAGGATTGCGACCGATTACGAAATAAGAGATTTCCTGTTAAGAATTTCTAAGTATTCGCATACTCTATGCTTCATCGCAGAAGAACAAATAGAAGATGTAAATTATCTACTAATAAACAAGAGAAACGGTATTTGACATAATCATAATTTATAAAACATATTAAAATTTACTAAAAATTATTTAAATTAAAATAAGCTAAATGTTGCTAGTAACCCACGAGGTGAAAGCGAGGCTATGTTATAAGAGAAAAGCGGAGGTAAACGATTTTGACAGAACTATTCTATCAAAAACGTAATTTATCTAATAAAACTCTTCTTTCAGTTGGGTATCTTTCCTAATGCCCTTAAAATAGCTTCCATTTAACCTATATTAAAAAAAAGGGAGATACACTATTTCCTCACAATTATCGTTTAGCTTCTGCGCTCCACCATCAGTTAGGCATTTCGAATGTGGTACGTTAAAAAGACTGCACTCTTTTCTGGCCCACTCTAAGATTATTATTGAATTTCGTTCTGGAAATCTCCGCCATATACCAATTGTATAATGTCCTTTTTCAGTTTACTGAAGGAAAGCGCTTTCCTGTTGGTATGTTTTGCCATCTTAGTCTAAATTATCAGCTTGTGGGATTCGTAACAGAGCGGAACCGTGGTTCGCATAATCATTATCAGTTTGTTCCATAAGGACAACGTTACTTAGAAATCTGGAATCTTGTCTGTTACTTTAGGAGTCCGTCAAAACTCTGTCCTTGCTCTAATCCTATTTCCTCTGTATCTGAATGACATTTTTATCCTTTTAATTGACTTCCTTAAAATTAAATATGCAGACGATACCTCTGGCATTGTTGGTAATTCGGAAGAGGAAGCCATTCATCTGCTCCTTGAAAAATTATTTATATAGTTCTCCTCTAACAAGCTGTATTTAAATCCGTCAAAAACTGCAACTTTCCTATTCCACACAAAGCAAAGACATCTTACTTCAAATCTCCAATTTACTTGTTATGATTTGTGCTTCAGTTTTCAGGCACAACACGTTATCATGGAGACCCCTTGTGCAATGCGGCAAGTTACGTCAAACTATGTTTCTTGCGCAATGCTGTTGACGTGGACCTACTATATACTTCAACCACTTTCAATCTAGGCTGACGCACGGAGTCATCTTTTGGGGCTGTTCATCCCATACTCCTCAATTTTTTTTCTTGATGCAGAAATAAGTCCTTCCATGCATCATGGAAGTAAAATCTCGCGATTCTTGCTGTCGCCTCTTTGCTGAACTAAAAATCTTTCAGCCAGCTTGTCTATACATATTTGAGACTTGTACTTACGTACTTATGTACTTAGTAACGAATCGACGAAAAATTTGAAGACCCATTCTTGTCACTGTTATCCAGCGAGGAATACTTCTTTTGTGACTAAAAAAATTAACCTGAGACTTGTTAAAAATATTTTTTGTGTGTGTGGAGCGGTTATGCAATAAATTACCTTAGCATATGATTAATTAAGTTAGTTTTAAGCTAGAATTAAAAAGAATACTGCGTCAAATTAATTTCTATAATGTTGGAGAGTTCTTTGTATAGCTTTAAGTTAATTTTGTTAAAGCTAGTTAAATTTATGTGTATCTTCGTTGACTTTGTTTACACACAGAGGCTTCTGAGGTTATGGCAAGCTTTAAAAAGAAGGTTATGCACTTCGTTGATCCGTCACCACAAAAGGAAACATTATTATATTATATTATACTTGCTTGTTCCTGTTTTCATTAATTGTCCCCCAAACAGCATTAGATACGTTATTTGAGTTGAAAGTCTTCTCTAGGAAACCATAGTGCCGCAAAACTTGCAACGTTCGCCACAATAAACTGGATAATTTTTAACAATTGTGTAGGTATATGTACTTATCGAAATGCTAATACAACGAATTTTCCCAGTCAAAATTGCGTGAAAAACTTTTAGAAGGCAACTGTAATTCCCCGTTTAATACAAATAAATGTTAAAAATATTTCCTAAAACACGAGGATTATACGCAATTCACCGGTGCGCAGTTTACAATCCGCAAAGAGAGAATGCAGCGGTAGGAACTCCAAAACCTCTACAATATACTTCAGCGCTTAGGGATTTCTAGCATTTCAAATGGCCAATTATTTAAAAATTTACTGGCACATTCTCGTACAGGAAAAGGAGGGAAGTTAGCACTGGGAAATGCCGAAATTCTCTTACGTGGAAGCAAGCTCTCACACACCGCCGTCGCCGCCGCCGCCAAGTATAAAATTAATAAGGGGAGATTTCGATGTTTTCGCATATATGTACGTGTTTCGTTGCTCGAGCGCTTAAGCTAGAAGCTTTAAATTTTTCAACCATCCGCTGACTGTTATACTCATTTGGGACTCGATATGGAATTATGCTTTTCCGCTACATATTTTTTTAATTGACAAAGTAAGTCGGAAGCTAAGCGGTCAATGGGGGATTTCTGAAGGGCCGCTACGTTAACTTCGACGTATGTACACGTTGTTCTGTGGTTGTTTCCCTTATTTAAACATTGATGACAGTTTGATATGTTTTACTCTTTTTTTACGATGCATATATTTGTGATAAACTATGAAATGACGTGGTACTGATGGTGCTCACATATTGTACCAAGAATTATATTGTTTCGAACAAGAATTTCACTTGTAATCTGTTCTTATTAAGCACAAGGCAATCTTGGAATTGAAATAAATTGAAACGCTGGAAATAAAGAGTCTACATATAGCATTATTAAGAGATGTAGTTTCTAAATCGTCTCGAAAATGCTTAAACAAGGTAAATACCCGTCTTGATTTTCCGCAATTTTTTAATGTCCGCGATTGAGTTAGTCATGACTACAGTTGTCGACTAATTTAGTCGCGATTACAGTAGTCATAACTAAAAAAAAACATAAAAGTAATCACAGAAAAATAATCACGACTAAATTAGTTTCCAGGCGGTAGTCATGACTATATTAGTCATGGTTATATTAGTCATGACTGCATAAGCCATTGTCTTGACGATGAACTATTTTCAATACAATTTTTAAACAAGTGCAATAAATTATTGACCTATATATTGGGTGAATCGTAGCGTAAGAGCAGTCTCTGAGAGGTAAATTGTTTTTACAACCTTTTTACAAGGGCAAAATATACAGAATGAGACAAACATCAGAAGTCGTCTTGTTCCTCATGTTTTGGGAAATGTATATCGTGGGACATAATATATAAGAACATAGAGCCACGGCTGGCAGGCGATAACTCAAAACCAAGAATTATTCGTGTCCGATTTAGTCCGATATCTGTTTTTTCGGAAAACATATTTTCAATGACAGAAGAAAGCAATTTTGTGTGATTTTTTACTTCAGTAAAGGTCTTTGGCCTTCGGCAAGTCGTTTCCGCAAATAAAACTAGGCCAATATTTTAATTTGATGATGTATACATCGTTCCAACCGCCGTAATTGTCCGACTTGTATTGTGTTTGGTGGAAATCCTTTACCTGCAGCTTTTTTTTTTCGGTTACCAATAAAAATGTTAATCTATCGAGCTGGTGTCCTCAAAAATTAAGGTTTCTTCAAGGTTACACGACATCTCTCTGTTTTGGTGATGATCCTTTCATTTAATGAAGAGGGATGCGAGAGATACAAGGCGGATGCGAGACCAGTTTGTAACACTAATCATCCAATTTCACTGCTCCAACGGCATGTAAACACCCCACGATTTGATGATATGATATATGATGAATTCTTTATGAAATCTGGTGATTAATACACATAATACTTATCTGTAATGGTCTCTTTTTTTCCCCAAATAGTCTGTAAAAGCGATAACTTGCGAATTCCAAAAAACAGTGGCCATGACTTCCTCTTCTGATGGTGTCGTTTTTGCCTTCTTTGGTATACATTCGCCAGCTAAAATCCATTGTTTAACTGTTCTTTCAATTCTGGCGTGTCTTGATAAATCCAAGATTCATCAACGGTCCCTTATCATCGCAAAGACTCTTTTCGATTACGCTGATATATAACATTATTTCGATAACTAAAAGAGATGTTTCCGTTACTACCTACTCCAGAATGGAGTATTTAACTGCACAAGAGGAAATTGAAATGATTCTGGCTTTTGAAGTAGCTGACAAGAGTCTTAATAATGCTGTCATTCTCTACGCTCAGCGTTTTCCGGATAGGGTTCGGTCAGGTGTTGCATTTTACCGTACCGTCAAACAATTCACTAGTGATGGAAGTGTTTAGCCGAAAGAAAGGACATGTCGAGCACCTGGAAAAAATTATGAAATGGGCTACATATTAGTAGAATAGAATTACCCGCGATTTCAGATTGTCCCAGACCAATGGTATATAAGCGGAAATTTGCGTAAGTAAGCTACAATATTACATTTTTCGACGTTCATCTTAAGATTGTTATTAATACGCCAGAATTCCAGTTTCTTGAGATTCTGTTGCTCAAATCTAAGGTGATATTTATCTTCACATAAAGTTTGAGATCATCAACAAACAATAATTTGTTGCAATCCACCTGACAAGATAGGTCGTTAACAAATACCAGAAAAATAAGGGCACCTAGATTTCTTCCTTGTGCGACTCCAGAGAAAGGGGAAAAGTTATCAGATATATGACCAAGGCATGTAACGTACTGTACTCTTCCCAATAAATATGTTTCAAATAGAGACACAACTTTGAGTGAAAAACCATTTCGCGAAAGTTTGAGTAGAGTATGATCAACACGGTCGAAGGCTTTCGCTAAGTCTTTGTAGGATGATGGTGGAACACTTACTCACAAAGCCATGTTGGTCATCAGATAAAATTGCTCGAAACTGTGGTTAGGTGCAACTATATAAAAACATTTCGTGTACTTTGGCAACGTTGTTAATCAACGGAATAGGTGTATAGTTGCTGATTAAAGTAGCATCGTTTTTTTTTGTGAACTGGACCCAGTTTTGTCGTTTCCCAACAATTCTAGAAAGTAAAAATGGTTGTTACAATTTTTTTTTTGTTTAGTTCTGGTATTAATTATTTCCGTGAAAAGTAGATTATTATAACAACAAAATTACTTCTTCTCAAAGCTAATATAATGCCAATTTTCCTTGAACTTCGACGGCAGAAATGGAAAATCCTCTTCCCAACGTAGTATATTATATTCTACACATGCTGGATCGTCGATAATTTATAATTTGCAATGATTAATAATTATTAGGTAGGCATGTGGGAATATTACATCTATGCAGGATCTAAGGTCACATTATTAAAAAAATGTGTTTCGTGCAATGCCACAATAATCATATTTATAAATCAATTCAGCGCACCTGTTACAAATTAGTCGACAAATTAAATAATTCCACCGTACACACTGCACATATAAATACTTTAGTCTGGTCATGTATAGCTGCCCCGGTTGCAGCCGAGCCAACAAGTATCTCTCTATTCGCTATTCTCTTTCTCTTTGTGCTGGTTTCACTTTCCCTCTTGTTCCGACTTTGGCCGGACTTTAAGGCTAGTATTACAACTCGTTTCAATAATTAGTGGTCAAGATTAAATTTAATAATAATTAACGTATCTGTGGTAGCTGAAGTTTTACTCTGGAATTGATTTGATCTGTATTATGAAATTTAATAAAGGTCAACGGTTTTTCTAACGGAATAGCTGCTTTTGTAAACTGCGTTTACAAAATAATAATAATTGCGTTTGTAAGTTTATTTATACTGCAAACAAACACTGTCATTTGAGTCGTCTATTTCCTTCATTTGCAATAAACAAATATGCGCTTTATGAAGGTAAAGACTATTGGCTGGCATGTAATTGTCGTCGGGTAATTGGATTGTAATCTTTTTGATCAACGGTTAATTGTAATAAGATATTGCAATTATTATACGTCTGTTGTTACTGCTGCACTACTGCTTTAAAGCTTATCTATTGAAGCTAAAATATTCGTCGCACATTTTAAACAAAAATAGTAAATGGAATCTAAATACATGGTAACCTCAAAAAATTTAGCATCGAATAAGGAAAACCCTTCCTGTAATTTAAATTTGAAAAGCCATGTCAATAATTAGTAATTTTATCACTAAAAGGAGCGCGCAAGCTTTCACCAATTTAGCTTCAACAAATTGAGCAACTCAAAGCCCAAAAATGTCTTTTCTTATTTTGCTTAGGAGGGAAGCTCTTCGGGTATCAAATTCAGAATCGGATGAAATTTGGCAGAGATGTAGAGTATGTTCGGATATACCTCCACTACAATATCGATTCGAACAACCTAATGGTATTAATTGTAAGCAGCAACTATGAGATATGCAAGGTGTTACACTCAAACGCAATCTTTTAACTGTGGCTGTATTTGTAATAATATGGAAGAATGTTTCAAATAGAGATTGTTTATCGTTTAAATCTGCTTAGTTACACCGCCTTGCAGGATGTTTTAGAGATAAGCAATACGGGCTCCTTAAATCTTGATCACCACCGATTGATTACAACCAAGGTGTTCTGATACAATTTTCAGTATAAAGTGCTGCAAGTATTGAATTTTTATTAGCTCATTTAATAAGGTGTACGCAAACATCTAAAACATGGAAATCGATATTCTCTATGAGAAAATGAAATGATTTAAATGAATAAACCTGTTTAAATTGCTTGGTTCTTTCATATATATCCTTGCAAAATCATACAAGTAGAATCTTATCACAAAGAACAATTATAACTATGCACTTACCTTTTTCTGTTGATATATAAATAATAAATCATAATTTTATCTATTTTACCTTGCGCTTGAGTGCAACACCCTGTGCATCTCGCAGTTTTTTTCTTGCAAATAGTGCCATCAGGTTATTCTAATCAATATTATAGTAGAAGTGCTCTTTGAGTCTTGTTTGCTTTTTAGAAATATCCACATCACGTAAGTGTTTCGTTTAAGTACAACATCCTGTATATTTCGCAGTACCGTGTTGTGACGGAACTTCCTATATCAAGTAATTCCTACATTTAAACATGACTAACTCTTACCATTCGAGAATTATACCGAAAAAAATTAAGACTCACCAATTTTCGGAGGGGGTTTCCAAAGTGAATTTCCACCGATAAAAAGATCCCTCATACTTTGCATCCCTATCAACCCATACCCCCCATACTTTATATTCCTATCAAGTTTCATCCAATTATGACTTTGACATTTGCAGAGCTTTTTCTGTTAGTCCTGTGCCCTGTGTGGGTGAATTTCTCTTGCCTGGTCATCTCTTTCTCTCTCACCAGCTCTTTTGCCTCATTCCAGTTTATTCCGTTTTTTGACACTTTTATTCCATGTTCCTTTTTCTTTTCGTTTCACATTTTTCTTCATTGTCGTTGTTTTATACGTTTTGGCCATTCTTGCGACTAACATGACCGAACCACCTTACCTGGTCCACTTCTATTTTGTCCTGAACTAGATTCTCTAGCCGCTAGCTGAAAGATATGTTCAAACATTTAGACAAGTTACTCGAGGATTTATATGTGAAGAAATTAACATAGAATTAGCACAATCTTTATTGTGGATAGAAAGATGCCTAATTAAATAACCGGAGCCAGTTCATCGAAAGCGACCTTTCGAAGAGACCTGATACAATCGTCTAGTGAACGGAGAAAACCAGAAGATATATAAAGCTATACTAAGATTTTATGATGGAGGAAGAATCGCAGTGGGGTACTATAATCAAGATGAAAAAAATTGCAGTTTGGAGAGATTAAAGTGAATTTAGGTGGAATATGAAAGAAACGTAAGGACCAAATCCGGAAAAATGGAGAAGATACACCCAGCATCAATTTACCATTGTCAGAAAATGTTAATGAAGAGGAAATGGCGAGAGTATCCTAAGCTCAATATACAGCATGTGATATGATGAAGAGGCAACAATGGAAAGTTCCACTAATTTTGAGCCTACAGAACCAAATCTACAATCTTACATGTACAAGGTGGGCCAAATTCGATATTTTTAATAGGGAACTTATATTTCTAAAGGCATTAGACAAAAAGTGACCTAAGCTTCTGGAGCTCGATTTTAAAGAGAAATCGATTGGTGAAATCCCTATTTTTATATCTTCGTTAAGAGATACAGAGCGTTTTCTTAAAATGTGCAATTTTTAAAAACCCTTGTAACTTTTTTATTTGTGAAAATGCTTGATTTATATAAAAACCATATTAGGGCGCTTTTTGACGCAGAATCCTATGCTCTGATTTTTTCTTTTTTTAAACTCGTATTTTTTGAGATATTATCAAGGCTTGTGTTTTTTTATCTGGAACACACTATATATTTTTACACTATTGAAAAGCATATAAAATTAACTTTAGAATGATATAACACACTTGATATTTTATTTAAACGATTTTTAAATTATTTGTTTTTCTTCATTTCACATTATTTTAAGAATTGCACATTTTAAGAAAACGCTCTGTATCTCTTATATTAAGGAAGATATAAAAATAGGGATTTCACCAATCGATTTCTCTTTAAAATCGAGCTCCGGAAGCTTAGGCTAGTTTTTGTCTAATTCCTTTAGAAATATACGTTCCCTATTAAAAGTATCGAATTTGGCCCACCTTGTACATATCGCCCGAGGAATCCTGAAAACTCACAACATAATGTTACACCTTTGCGTAAGATTAGATTTGTAATTTACTTTAATAAACAAGGGGGTATTATACTTTTACAGATGGTTATATGCCAATTTCAGGTACATTCTTGCAACAGCTTTCGGCACCGGAGTTGTCATTGTCATTTATTGTAACTGTCCTTATATTATTTAATATTTACAACGAGTACATTCTTGACTCTATTGACGCATACTTTTTATAAGGTTATTAATGTTCTTCTGTCCATCCGAGGTGATTTCGATTTGATATCGTAAGTAATCTTACGCTTATTCTTGTAGAAACCTTAGAATTTGGGGAACAACATGTAGGCGGGCATTAGCACTGCTAGAACAAGACCGTCAATATGCATCGAAGATATGGAAGAGTATGGAACATCCAATGTTGCAACCAACGTACAGCACTTTTTTGTATCTTCCTTCTAAGATCCTATGGCTGAAATTTTTACCACATTTCGTTTCATGCAAAGTTCAATCTCTGTCATTCTAATGAGCTAAGTTTCATATTCGCGAAGCAAATTGAAGTTCTGAAAGCGCCGTACACAAAAAAAATAGATTTCTTGCTGAACATTACCTCAACCTAGCTCTTTAAATAAAAGTCAACCCTCTTCACGCTAACAACAACACAAAAGATAAAGGGTAAACCGCACGAACGTGTAACGTGGATTTCTAACTTCACGGCTTGCTGTAAACTCATCTCTGTTTCACATTTAGCCAAGTTATATACGCGAAACAGAGAATCATGTATGTTGTACGTCCTAGTACGTAACGTACTTGGAAAATCTACGCACATATTCCCGCATACATATATATACGAGGCTAAAACATCAACTGATTGAAATTCCGATTTATTGGAAACAGCGTATAAGCAAGGCGAAGTTTAAACTTGAACACATTACATGACCTGCAAAACAAATGGTCGTGGGAAGCAGCGTTTTACTGAACAATATTCGATCCAAGAATCAGGTAAATCACTAATCACCTGCTTTTACAGTATAATTCTACGCTCACCTAACGCGATAACTAACAATAAATTTAACGTGAAAAGTGTTTAGACTAATTCAGTAATAAAAATTTCTTGTCAACCCTACTGCACACGATAACTGATGATGCATAATAATTTTTCAAATCAAATATTTCATGCGGTAATAGCTAAAACGCAACCACTATTATTAGCGACTTTACACTGTTGCTAAAATTGTTTTTATAATTCAAAAGCAAATTATCAATGCCGTTGGTGTCATAAAACTGAGAGATTCATGTAAACCTGCTTTTTTTTTTATCTCGGATCCCTTTATATTTTGGAAGCTCTCTGCTGCATACAAGATATAAATAAATAAAATAAAGATCAGTATCCAAAAAACAAAAATGTTCACGCATACGAGACTCGTCACTACAACAATCTCTACTTACCAATGCACCAGTTAGATGTTTATGCTGGAGATTTTCAGTATTTAGCTGGAAAGCTTTATAACAAATTGCCAACTCATTTTAAGGAAAGCAACGATTTTAAACAACTAGTTATGAAAGGTCTAATTAGTAAATGTTATTGCACCATCAATTATTTTTTTTTGATTCGGCATATTATATTTGTCATTCATCCATTTTGCGTTTATATATATTACCAGTTGTATTGTTATTTTAAGGCTTTTGTTCTTGTTATTATTTCAGTTTTCCTTAGTTTTGAGTTTGGGTTTATTTCTTTATACACATCTTCACTTCAATTTAATTCAATTCAATTCAATGAACCTACTGTGTGTACACACCTCAAATGAATAAACGTTGTTATTGTTATGTAAGGAAGATGCTGAAGAATACGTCACGCTAACTAGATTAAATATAGAGCGAAATAGTTTTATGTTTAATTAAACGATTTACAAACAAACTGGACAGCTGTACTTGGTTCCTTGGTTTCTTGCGTGTAGTGATGTATCCATCCATAACGTCACAGAAATTCACTCGTGTTGCATTTAAACATGTCCAAACATTACTTACCGAATTCGGTCAACAGTTGAGAGTGAGAATCCTACGCATCCTCGAAATAGCTGTCCGGGATTAATTGATTCAACTTGTGTGGTGCGGTGTGTGCCGATGCTTTCGTGTTGTTTGCCATGCTGCGCCATCATTATTACTTTAATGAATTCAGATCGTGGACCCCTTTACTCTTTGTTAAATCATGTATTACCAAGTGCATATAAGAACCGTTATGTACATACTTTCATTGAAATCTGAACTTGACACCTGCAGTCCTATCCTTGTAAGGTAACATAAGTAACAATAATATTTTTGTTTTCGTATAGATTAATTAAGCAATTCGGATGTTATTATGAACACTAAATAATACCTTTCAATCCCTAAAGTCATAAATCACAACGCCAGTAGACGTATAGTAGGCGAAAAGAATAGGTATGGTATTATCAAAAAAAATAATAATGTTTAAAGGCTGACATTTCATTACCATCGCGGTTACATAGACTTTATAAAAGAACATAAAACGTATAGCTCAAGGCGCTTCTTTACACAACGTTTGTTGTTATATAAATCGAAATAAAATAAGCACACATGCATGCATGCTGATGATAGAGTGCAGTACGTGTAAACGTTAAATTCTTTCCATTCTCGGAGAGAGAAGATGTATGATTATGTGGGCGCAGGTGACCCATTATATCCAGTGCTTCGCAGTCACGGTAAGTCCAATTGTGAAACTATATAAGATATTGTATTATGCAACGGCTTTATGACGCACTGATGCAACGGCCCCTAATTACATTCCTACAAGTCCCGCGTTTCATTGTTGTAGGATTGTCTAAGTGGTTAGGTAGTTTTGTATACTCGAGTTCCACCAAAAATGTCCTGCTACTAATTATTACATTTCGCTTACACTAATTGCGGTTACGGTGAACCGTATAATACGAAGATATGGATGAATTAAATAATAGGCGAAAATTCTGTCAACACGATTCTCTTCAATTTTAGGACTGTACGGGGTGAGTCACAGATTTAGCAAAGTCAACTTATTGTTTAGATAAAGATAAAATTAGATGACTAAAATAATGCTGCTGATACAACTACTCATGGTGGAATCGCTCACGACAAAAAACAAATAAAGAGAAAGAAAACACTAACCAATGGACATCTTTCTGCCTCATTAGTAGAAATGAGCAAGGCAGGTGAAATTATTACTTTTTTGCAGCGACTAGACAGACTCGTGTCTATTCGTCTCATAAGAAAGGATTCGTGTTGCCTACTGGTTTCCCCGAGAGTCAACAAAACACGAGTCTGCAAAAAAGTAATAATTTCACCCGCCTTTATCATCTCTACTCATTAGCGTTGTTCCGAGCCTATTCTTTACCTCACATCACTATTTGCCTCTCAGTTTATATCACTTTAGCACGTAACTATTATCTGTCATCTACTTTAATGTTCATTTGATACTTTTTCCATTTGATGCTTTCTTCATTGAAGACTTTTAATGACAATTGTTTAATTCATATCTTAAAATAATTCAAAATATAGCACTTAATGCGAGTTTTTTTTACGCTGTGGGTATAAACTTGGCACCAAACCTGAAAATATATACCGCATTCGAAGATGACACTGTAAGTGATCGAACAGTACAAAGGTGGTTCAAAACATTTTTTTCAGGAAATTTCAGCTTGGCCAATAAACTGCGTACTATGGCACAGAAAATTATTAACAACAAGCATATTCAATAGGTTCTGGAGGCAGATTCCGTTAAAACCTGCTTAAAGATTACAGATAGCCCCAATATGAGCGATGAAGCCACCGGCTAAGCAAATAGGTCCCACGTGAATTGGCAGATGATAAATTCATCCGTCTTACCATTTGCTCGGTGTAAACATTCACGCCACCCGAAATTGTCCATTATAAGTTTTTGGGAACGGATTAAACTATCACTGTCAACTTATATTGTGAACAGCTTTAGGGAGTACAAGCAGCACTCATTCAGAAACAGCCTTCTTTAATCAATCGGAAAATAGTGCTATTCATACACGATAATGACAGACCTCATACCGAGGAAAGTTTTCTGAACATGGCTGGGAAACGCTACCATTCCCTCCTTATTCTCCTGATATTTCAGCAAGCGATTATTACCTTTTTTATCTCTTGATGTAATATGCAGTCCATCAATTTTTTCATTGAAAATCCATAAAATTCTATAAGGCATACAAAACTTGGTGTGACTTTGGCAAACGGTCTATTTTGTTACCTGATATTTATGCTTTTCGCCCAACAATTTATTATTGTTAGTCGTTCAGTGCTAAATCAGGGAAGTGATACATAAAAAACACAAAAGCCCGGCTTTTTTTGTAGCTATTGAAATCTTCACCCTTTAATTAGATAGTGAGCTCAGTCCTTTTCAGAATTAAATCAATTTTCCAGAAAGTAATACTATAGCACAATTTCTAGGTTTAAGTGGACGCATATAAGACAATAGTCATTAGTACATTAAAGCGCCGTAAGGGATCGACCATCGTAAACATGTGACGCTACAAAACACAGAAAGGTCTGCCGTTTTAGCATAATCAAATTGTTTCCATTGCAACGCTCATACGCTACGTATACACTTGCAGCGGAACAATAGTATAAATTCTACCATGTATTCAATTTAAATAAAATGCAAACGGTGAACTTTGATTTGCATTTAGATACACACATGGTTATTCGCTGATAGACGCAAACCAAACCTAACGCAATCACATTACTCCATGCGTTTCTCCTATTTACAAGGCGTTGCGCTAATCGTACAAACGAAACACGCATTCACACATAAAAAGCGAATTAGAACAATTGTTATTGCCCCGCAACAGTGTACGCGCCCATAGCCAAGAGAACTACACCCCGTAGTTGCATGCTCGAATAAGAACGTGCATGATTCGGATCAGTAATTGTAATGATGTTTCCTTAACTTCCCTGCTCGGTTTGGTTTAGGATTCGGTTATCCGTTCCACGTGTATACGTAAATATGTTTCAAACTTTAATTAAAACTTCAATCGGAGTTCCTTCACGTTCTTTCATATTGTATTTATCAATCCTTTTTTGAAAATATGTAGTTAATGCGAAACTACAAAAACTTAAAGCGTATAAACTGAAAATAAGGTTTTTTAGATGGTACTATTGATTACTTTCGTAAAATTGGACATACTGTTGAAGCAGTGTCAGCATAAAAATCGGTTGAGCGGTTTTCTTTTGTAACCAGCATTTAAGGAAAAATCCTAACACAACAACAATACCTCGAATCACTTCGTTTAATTTTTGGTAATGAAGCGCATCAGAACAGACTGTTTACAATTGGTCTCCTTCTGTCGTGGTCGTGCTTCCGTCAGTCATAAATTTCGGGAAAGTCGACCAAAATCGACCGTGAGCTAGAACCGTGAGCTAGAATTACAGAGAACACCGGCCAGCCGCGAGTTATTATTATGCGTGTGCCCGCAGCATTCGCCAAATTTGGAGTAAAAAAAAAACTACGGAAAACATTACTCTAAGAGTGAGGAATCCTGGGTTCGAGCCCGGTATCCCGAAACTGCTAGCACAGAGCGCTAGGCACTGCATTACCAGTCCCAGAGACTTCGTGGTGTAGTGATCAGCGTACCCGTCCGAAGAACGGGAGACGTAGGTTCAAATACTGCCGGTGACTAATGAATTGTATGTTTATACAGGTAAGTATTTTTCTTTTAGTTCTTAGTATTTCACATGTTCTCAAATTAGGCACTTGTAAATATATTTTTATAAATAAATATAATATTTTTATAAAATTTTTTATAAAACGAGTTGTTAGTTCAAAAGACCTTTTTCTCCACATCATTTGGGTCATAATGTTGACAATTGAAACGCGCGAATTTCCGAAGCCAATATTCCGAATTTACTAAATATATTTGGTACAGTGTGAAGTTCGTTGCTACCTTTAAGGATCCATAGATAATAAATTTTTCTAGCATTGAAAATGTGACAATATTATCTTTCGTATCAATTATTATTTCATATACGTGATACGTATATTAAAAAGTACAAAATAAGTCTAATATTAGAACAATATATTTTTTTAGTCGCATTACATTACGAAATATTCGATTCCCTGCTATGTGCTATAAATTTCGCTAGTAATGCTCCAGTTATTATTTGCATTTTATTTACGCGAATCAGATAAGAACGGAGGTACGGTAGTACCGCGCCAGGAGTAATAAAAATCCCTGTGCTAACACTAATTATTCCACCACCAAACAAATAGCGCTGCAAGAAGAGCTAAAAAAGCATCTGCCAAACACAAACAATAAAAGTAGTTACTACTACCGTCGGAAACACAGCCTTATCTGCCGATCTAACCTTTCCGAGTTTTGGGAATTCAGTCAAGGCGCAGGTATCGGCCAACAGAATGAATTGCACGTAGTATATATGTATCTAAAGCGTGTCTATTGGATTTTGTTAAGGGTATAATAATCTAGAGCTTTATAATATTATTATGTCCCTTAATTATTTACAATCAATATACGACTACATCTAAAATAAAGTCACTCGGAAAACTGAACAATCTGGGAATAAAGGGTACAGAAAATCTAAACTAATAAAAACATATTTAATAGATAGAAAACAAACTACAATTGTTAAGCGGAGAACTATAAGTAGAATATGGGACAGCACAAGGCGGAAATATACCACCTGCTCTATACATTACGTACACGAACGGAATCTTCGAGATTGATACATATGGAGAAGTTTATGCGCATACAGATGATATATGTGCAGCACTCCGCTAAAAACGAACAACAACTACAGGAACATATTCGCTCAGACACATAAGTAACAAATTTGGGACAAAATACAAAAAGAATACATGATCTTTTCAGAAAAAGCTAATGTTTCCAGTTGCAATAATGTAATCAACAACCAGACTATACGCCATACAAAACATGAAATACAATTCAAAACGACTTAAAATCGGATGAACATGTAAACAACTTAGCTTTAAGGTATTCAGTTCCAACATAAACTATCCGATTAAGGTATGGAGCAACACAACCAAGAGAAACCTCAATACAACAAAACCAAATATTAAAACTGATACACTATATAGATAAAAGAACATTAACAACAACAAAAGCAACCTGCTAAAATCAAAAAAAAAAATTAAAAGAAGCTAATACTACACTCTCAAATTCCAAACACTCATAACTAAAGTTCGCCACTTTCTGTGAGCTCCAAGAAATTACCAGAGACTAGACAGACTCGTGTTTCGTCGACTCTCAGAGAAACCAGTAGGCAACACGTACCCATTCTCATGAGACAAATAAACACGAGTCTGTCTAATCTCTGATAATTTTGTGAAGCGCACGGAAAGTGACGAACTTGAAGAACACTAGAAGAAAATCTTTCATAAGAGGAGAGAAGGCCAATGCAACAAACATAAAAAAATACGAACTACCGAAATGGTAACGCAATATTATAAACTTCCAAAGCAAATCAAGAACCTGAACTACGTGCAGTATAAAAATACCATAAGGAAGATAATTAAACAAAAACAATTGCAATAAATGAAGTGAAGGAAGCACCCAATGTCAACAGCACCCTCAATACCGCTAGTCCAGAAAGAGGTACACTATGGCACTGCACGTTGATTTATATGGTCATGTATGTTTGTATAGGTATGTGTATTTCTAAACAATTAATAAAGAAATTAAGAAAAATGTGATTGTACAGGATGAGAGAACAACTTAAGAGAATCAAAGATGAACACATGAAAATACCTGAAACAATGCACTTAATAACAAATCGTGGGGTCTTCAAATACCTCATTATAACAGTTAAGAGATAATGTTAGTTATCGATTTATCATCGAAATTATTTGATTAGAATTTTTATTTATCTAATCGATTAATCGAAACGTTTGTTTCTTACGACCGAATCTTCATCAATCATTTGAACATACTTTTCAATATCTCTTTTAATGATAATTGACACAATTTTTCTAAAAATTCTAGCTTTGTTCGTTCAAAACTATCATATTATATTATCATAAACGTGCAACTAAATAGATTAAAGGACCTTTTATACGATATAGACATAAGCAGAGCAAACTAAAACATATTTTTTTATGGAAGAGCGACAAACAATATATAAATACAATATTGATGTTTTATGTTTTCTAACGTATTTATAAAGCCGCTACATAGTATCTATAGTAAGTTACTATAAACCCCAACAAATCCTTATCTCATTGTATTCGACGGCGGACAGAGCTGGAAATTCGTCATGTATTGATGGCGTTTAAAAAACCACAATTAGCGTAACTACTACACTTACAATATTATTCAGAATATACATATGTAGGTAAATATGGTATATCCAATATTACATATACGTATGTATGCGTTCGTTGCTAATCTTGTGACCTTTGAAATGTATGACCAACATTGGCGACTAATATCTTTTCTAAATTATCTGTGGTAAAGCTACATCAATTAGGTTGTAGGATATTTTGAAAGACAGAAAAAGACCTTTACCACATCACAGCTGCTTAGTGGAGCACGAGCAAAGTTTTCCATGACACTTATATATTTTGCTTTGATATCATCGTTCGCAAATTGTCCCTTGAAAGTTTGTTTTAACACATTCAAGTCCAGATTTCTCTCGAACGCCAAGTTAATTTGATTGCCAAGCCGACGGCCAAAGTCGGCAGGAATATTTTTTAAAACATGAATGACATTCTAATGCGCTTAATCCTTCTGTTAAAGATATGTCTTGTCTTTCAAAACATTTAATGGTGTTTGGTAATATTGCAAAATCACTCGCAATGTAATTTATCTGATGTATTAACAATGGTTTTTCTATTAATTGTTTGCATTCTGTTGTGCTACGTGAATCATCTGACAACGACGAAATGATATACTTTAATTTATCAATGTGCAACGAATAAAATTCACATGCTTCTACCCACGGGCCCCGTCTGGTGATGGGAGGAGTTGGAGGTAATGACAAATCTGGAAATTGTTCTTTGTACAATGTAACTCTGTTAAGACCAATTTATTTTTTTACAAAAGTAACTAACTTATCCACATCGGGAAATTCTCCGACATGCTCAGCAATACGGTGCAAGGCATGTGCTATACATATTATATGTAGTATAGATGGGTATTTTTTCTTTAGTATCTTTCCGGTTTTAAGCATATATGCTGCTGCATCGCTAATATATAAAAGAATGCTTCTATTTTTCTGCAATGTATTATCGAATAACATATCCAGACTTTCGTTAATTATTTGCACCATAATTTCAGCATTTACCTTATTACGAAATTTTGTCGCAATAAGGTACAGTTGATAGAGCAGACTAGGATGTAAGATACCAACTATAATGTTCACTACGCATCGACCTAACCTGTTGACGGTTTCATCTGCTGATACCCATAAATAATGATTGTGGATACTTGATTTTATCGTGTTCGTATACATGGTTTGTAACATTTTGGTATGTAAGTTCTTCGTAATGTTGATACGCTGGGAATTTTTTTGAGTATATTTGTCCAGGAAGGCTTTTAAATTTGGGTTCTGGAGTTTTGATTGAGGAATGTCAACAGCCAGGAATGCCTCCCAGTAATCCAAATTAAAGCTGTTCCGATTCGATGCTTGCATATGCATTTTTGTTTTGACATGCTAAAGTTACTGTAATTCCTGCTGACACGGCAGATTTATACCACAAGTTTCACAATATACCTCAGAATCATTTACGATGGTAAAACATTCTCCATACTCCTCAATCCATGCGTTCACCTTTGAGCAATTTTGGAATGTAGAACCAGAAGCCATTTTGAAACATACCAACTACAAACGAACTAAAGTAAAGAATTCAAAAACCTTCTAGCGTAAAGGAAACTATAGAGATAAATAATAATAATAATGATAATAACAAAGAGAAAATAATATCTAACCCCACTAAACTAAACAGAGAAACCCAAAATACCTACAACTTACAGAAAAATGTATAAAATATGAACTAAATTAAACGAAGAACTTCGGAACTTTTACAAACCAAAAAAACATGAAGAAAATAACAACATCCTGCGTGACAATAATATATTCATACACATATATGTACATACATAACACAATCAGACTACACTCCAACTATTGATAGACACCTCTAAAATTAATTCTACGTAACGTAACCCACACCACACAAATGCTTACTGCGCCACGATAACTGAAAATAATCGTGGCATAAAATAGAAAATGCTTCGCCCCGGACATAAGCTAGCCCTAAAAGCGTTTATAACATGTATATAGTCATATAGTCAGAGGTAACAAACACGGATATGTGTGTAGATACATACTTACATACATAAATACACGTACACTGATATTTTGTTCTCCACATAATCTTAAATCGTATGCATATCATGCAAAACCTTAAGTTCTATACGTGAGCCCTATAATTTAGTATGCCATCACGAACAATCTGAAATATGGAACATACAGTACAAGAAACAATCGATAAGTCTCACATGTGTAACTGTCATTGCAATAAATCGCCGATACGGAACCTATGGTGTGACAGTAAAAACAATTGTGTACTGCACATTGCCACCATAAAACCTGTATTTTTAAATCGGTTGTCTCTATATGCTTAGATATATGGCAAACATACGTTTGGACATATCAGCGTGCACATTTCCCTAAGATATTTGCTTGCATGCAGATACGGCCGACAGTCGAAGTATGCGAATTAATTCTTATAAACGTTTTATATTTATTGTATGCTTGAACAATACGATACTTACTGTTAGGATACAGGATTAATGGCATACTCTCTTCGGAACATTTGCTTTCACTAGTACCATTACGAAAGATTTCAGAGTCGTCACAAATAGAAGCAATATCTACCTTTACCACATCTAGGAAGCTCGTGAAACTAGTATTATTACGCGGTAATGTACCACTACATCTGATTTGTTAATTAATTGTTGGTATTTTTTTATTATAATTTATTAGTTATCAAGAACAAGAAAATGTAATCTACGAATAGTAATCTGCTTGTAAGAACTAAAGTTGGGTTTGTACGTGCAAAATAAAGACTTACAGTGTTTTGAGTCCTAAACACCTAAAAATCGGAGTGCCTTCGTGTCAATGCGATGTTAGTTGCGCTAAAAATCCCTACCGGACATTGTAAAATTCTAATAAGGTAGGCTAGTCTTCATATAATAGCTGATGCCTAGAAGTGCATGGTGTCAACAACGGTACTGCTGTAATATAAGGCCATAATGTAAACCAACTAGCTGTATGTATACCGTTTATAAATTTCAATAAACAAAACTCTGTATATTATTTTCCGTACAATTTTACATTGATAGAGTTGCCGCGAGTGCCAGTATCATTATTATCTCTAATCCTATATTTTCTTGTTATAAACACTTCACTATCACTATCACTACAACACTTCACTAACACTTGTTCAATTCAATTCTGCTGTCGAAGGTGATAGGTTAGGTATAGGGACTGTTTTATTATTTCAGTGCCATGGTGTTTAAATACTTGTTGTGATATATTTTTTCGTATAGTTCAGCAAATTTTGATACATCAAAATTGTCACTAAAATTACTAAAGCTGCCACCAGTGAGTGTTGTAGCAGCGGTATTACAGGAAAATCGGGGAAATCGCACGCGGCCTTTATGCTGTTGTGTATCGTTAACATACACAACATGTAAGCGATTCAGTGAGGTAAGTGTTACATATTATTCAAATTATTATTACCATACCATTCGTATAGTAGTATACCGACGGAGCCGGTTATTTTGCAACTTTATAGATTACGCACTTGATTTACAGTAAGCTCGTAATTTCGACGGGAAGTAATATAAATTGCGGGGTAAAGAGCGGTGTTAGGTGGAAAAAACACGCTCGGAGCAACACAGATGACGCCGAGTAGGTAGAAACGTATTCGTAGGCTAGTGTTTTCTTTTTCTCTCCTCCCATCGCTTTCGTTAGTGATTCCTTCAATACCATGAGGAAACTGTGTTCACTTCGTACAATTGCGTAGTCAAGCTGATAGAATATCAAGAAAGATAATATGAAAATGTTTAAAAAGAAGAGGTGTTGGTGATAAATTGCGGAGAAGACTTGAAGGTAAGTACCAAAACAAGTAATAATAATAATAATGATGATAATAAAATAGTAATAATAATAAAGGACGATGTTTTAAAAGAACTTGAAGCAAAGGTACATAAAAACAATGGAGGTTACAGGAAGTTAAGACCGGTTAAACTAGCAGGGTACGTTTTTGCCGATTATCTGGCGATATGTGCAGAAAGAGTCTCAACTGAGAGAAAACGTGGCAAGAGGAATTAATCAAAAGAAATATGAAGAAAAATGCAAGCAATTACCTTTACACGTAACGGTAGCAGTAGCTCTGATTATATATAAAGCATTAACTTCAATTTTTTATATGTGCAGATAGCGGAACTATTGGCTTAGGGGCACAGTAAGATACAGTTAACCGGTGGCAACATAAGTAAAATATTCCTTTTGGTGCATCTATGAATATATGAAGCTCCGTTAAGAAGGACCTTAATAATGAAACTTCGTACCTCCAACCTAATTCATATCCTATCTGTGATTTGAATTTTAATAGTTCCTGATTAATAATCAAATATATGCATGTACCGGCTAGAATTCAATAATTTAAAAAATCCGGCTAACACCGACGACGACGACGACGACCGAACCCTAATCAAGAGCTGACATTACCGCGTAGGGACATCAACCGAAATTAGCATTTCTGGACAGAATCCTATATAATCTACGGAATCATTTAACATATTCTAAGATGTGTCCGAGAATAGAGAAGGGAGACGTGCCATCCTGCGACCGACGACCGAGAGAGTCAAACAGAGATCCGCGTACAAAAGAGAATTCGAATGTTGGGTAACCCCCCGAGCAGTTGTACATATTCAGTATGTCGAGGAGCGTGTGTAGGAGAGAGGAGAGACGGAAAGGGGAAGGGAATCGGAGAGTTTCTCTTGTGCCTTCCGTTGGTATGCTTGTAGTGGCGGCGGCTATATGTGTACGTGTGTATATGTATGTGCCGGTATAGTACTGTGCAATCAATTCCTTATTCGAACCTACGCCTCTCCTGGTCCTTCCTGTTTCCTGGGTCCAGACTCTCTCTAACCTCTTCCTCCACCTCCTCCTCCTGTTGTACGTGTAGCGGCATCAGCAATGTGTGTGCATGCTGATACGGTCGTATATGAATCTATTGATTAGAAGCAGTAAGCAACTACTACTACTACTACCAGTACTATACCCTTAGCATGTGGCCACCTTTCGAACTACCCAACCTCACACTCCCCGCCGCCAATCCCTTATACTATACCATCCTACACTGCTCATCCTTGTTCAGTAACATACACCTTACCCTCTAACCCTTAACGTTAAGGTGGTCGTATTACAACTTGGCTTTTATTCCATGTGACCTCAGTATAATGTCTTCTTCGCTGATCGGCAATGAATTATAACGGCAACGGCATCTTGCGCTTATGTTGCGTAATCAGATCCTATTCTTGAAACTTCTTGCACATGTTGGAAATTTGAAAAGTTTGCATAGCACTAGATAATAGTTGATTTCTATACAAGCACTATAGATTGAGCAAGTTTGCTAAGCGACGTTGTGCAATTTTTCGAAAATAGATTCCAACCAGTGTTGAAAATATTTTTGCGACTTTGAGGATTAATGTTACAACTTCTTTGGCTAAATTACAAAGGAAATAATCATTTTATTTTTAATTTTAACAAATTTCAACAAATATAGTACTTATATAGTAATATAATGTAAGTGGAAGCAAATATAGCATCTGTCATAAAGAAAACTACTTCAAAAGGAGAAAACATTCTCAAGACCACTCACTGCATACTGTTAGTGGCGACAAATGTCGGTTATAAGTACTTCTTTCAATACTTTACCAATTAGAAGTAGGTAAGTATATGTAATTGAGGCAACTTTTTCCATCACCAAAGACTCTTCTGGTCACACAACAAGAATTAATATGTGACACAAAAGAACGAAAGCCAAATCAAAACCCGCAGTACAATTTATGCTATAAAAAATACATTACAATTTCTTATTTAGCTTCTAAAGATCACCGTTGATGATTCATGATACGAATTATTTTTCCATCGTCAATGCAGTTTTGAAATTTTGTAAGAACGTATGTTTTAATGAATCGAAATTTATCCATATCGGTGCCATTTATGTAACTGGTATAACGATTTCATTTTCTTTAAATTATTTTCCTCGTTATCAACAGAACGTTGTCTGGTTTTAACACTTTTCTAGTATTCCACAGCTTTAATTTTTCAACCTGGGCTATATATAGCACTGCCTCCTTTTTCAGGATCACATACAATATTTTCAAAATTGTGTTCTTTATCTCCTGCTACACCTTCCACGCTTCACGCGAATCTTCTAACTGTTCAAACTTTAGTCCTCTTTCATATTTAAAAGAGAACTTACTTTATTGTTAGGCACTTATAATAGTATCTTTCAATGCACCATGCCACTCAATTTTCTGAAACGCCGAAGGAATTATTCCAAAAAGCACATCTTCCAAACCGCCACCTTAGTACACATTGTAAAACTCTGGAAAGTTGGCAGTATCCTAAAACCAACATGTGATATTGAACCAAAAATTTTTAATAATGTGATGCTTCCGGTTATACCGGAAATAGCTGCCAGAAATTTGAAGGAAGCGAACATATTCGTGAAGGTGGTAATAGAAGGCGGCCTAAAGTCAATGAAAACGCATAGTTGGATGTGCCACTAGAGGTACGAAATAATTTACACATATGACATAACTCAATAAAGATGACTGCGCGAAGATACGCTTGAAGCATTAACAAACCAACTGGCTTTATTGAATAACACCCTTTCGAGTGACGAATCGAGTTCTTGGCCACATGAAGAAGAGCACGGGCTTAATTATAGATACTGGATTGAAAGAAATCCTCATTAAATACAAAAGTGCCATATACAACGTCAAAAAACATTGTAAAAGAGCATATTTTGGGACCAATTCCTTCGATCTTGTACCTAGCCTCGTTGCATTATTTCCAAATGAAGAAACCCGATGTTCCCAATGCGTCTTTTTGGTATAAGCGAGAGTCCCACTTTATTATGCTCGGCCTGGTAGATGAAATATTTTCTAATTACTGGATAGGTAGTCGCAATCGTCCGACAACGCAGTGCTAGATTCGTTTCTATGGGTGGATCTAAAGTTACGAATATGCTTGCAGTGACCTAGGGCTCTCGAAGGAATACAAGACCGCGTAGCTTGGGAATGTCGACAAATTAGCCAGGTCATTAGAAACAATGTATTACAAGAATTTCATAACCGCCTTTATTTTTGGCAAGAAGATCTACTTTAATGAATAGCTGGTAAGTTTGTGAGTTGATTTCTTACTTCTACATTAATTGTCACTTTTGAACCATAAAGCACTCTAGCATACAGACACCTTACCCTGGGCCCCATGTAGGGTAGAGCCGAATTCACAAGATACTGGGTTTTTTATCCTTAATGCCAAAATATGAGGATCCTATTTAAACAAATTAATTATAACGTCATTAATTCGACAGCGATAGCGATAGGAGAAGGAATTCACTTTTAAGTGCCATGCAATTTACAAAAATTGATATTTTCGCAAATATAAATCGTTAAAAAAATACGAATTTTGCCGTACCACAAAATCAGACGACTCAACCGTTAAGAAAAGATGTATAGTTCTTATGTCAAGGTTCTCGTTTAGTTTCTGCAGTTTAATCGAAATCTGGAATCGGAAATCGAAATTTTCGAGTTGCCGGTGTTCCCTTCTTAGTAAGAGTGAGCGTGGCACAGAGTATTCCAAGTTATTTCTTAATGTTTTCATTTAATATTATACAATATAAAACATTAACTGCCAGAATTTTGTGTGTAAAATCAATTTTATAATTTTAAATTGCGTATTTAACACGGAAATGTATTTAAAATTATAAGAGCTCCAAAGTAGACTATTAAAGCGTTAATAATAGGTGTTACATACTCCTGTGAAAGTATTGTTTTACGAACTTTTTTTATTTATTTTTACTTATAACGTATTTTATCGAAAATTTGTCTATTTTCGCTTTGTTTTACTTTCTCTTTCAATTAATTTATTAAATACAAATCTAGCGCTTAAAGTTATACATAGCAATGCGTATTACGTAAAAGTCACGTTTGATGTATTCTAGTCGTGATTATAAACATATTAACTGTTTTCCTAAATTTCAAATGCTCGAATTTTATCAACTGATTATTGATAGAAACTAGACGTCGATCAGATACAGTACACTGCACCTTCGCGTGTTGTTGGCTTTAAATGATTTTAACAGTGTATACCTGGGGTCTACAAAGGTTGAGTGAAGTCTTATTACGTTCCTTTGTTGCATTATATTAGGGTCAACAGTTCACATGTGATTACAATTTATTGTTTGTCGGCGTTCGCTCTTCTAAACTTGCGTTGGTAAAATCGCACCACGTGGACACGATAATTGATCCGAAGTTTGCGAATGGGAACGAGAAAAGGCACTGTTCCGCAGTCTATCAGGTTGTTTGTATAAAGTAAGAGTAAAAGTTGACGATTGATGTAATTATAGGACGAGTTTGGTTATATAAAGCTCTAGAAAATATGGATTGATATGCATACTTGCCTAATTTCTCTATTACTGTGTACATGTAATTAATTACGTAGAAACAAAGGAAATTCAAAATTTTTATACATCACTGTCTTAAAAAATTCAAATGGAAAAAAATTTAATGGTTTAAAATAAAAAATAAATAATTAACTGATTCAATCAATGGATAAGAATTACAAACAAGCAAGAGAAAAACTTTTCTCTGATATAATCAAGTAGATAATTAAGGTGCAAGATTTCTATCAGAAATTCCTGCACAGGACTTACATTTACATAGAGACAGACGTTGTTCCCGTTGCATTTAAGAATAATTAATTTTTTTCCAATTATTACGGTGAAAAAAAAGTTATTTCATCCAATATACAACCAAAAGGAGATAGTTGCAATAACGTCGATTCCTGTAAGTGAATTTGTTTAGTGTGTCCAATACAATCTCAAGTCACAATTCGCATGTTGATGAACAATTAAACATGCTCCACTCTGCGCGGGGCAACCAGTAACAAAATCACAGCATTTATAGGCGCCTCTGGGATTATAACAAGCTAATATCCTTAGCGATGATAAACGAAGTGCTTTGAATTTTAATTCAAAAAGTAGGTAAAGGAACTGTAACATATCAACCTGCCAACCGCGAAACCGATGAGCAAGTACGAAAGTCACCCAGAAAGTAAAGAACGCTTTGGCATAACTAAATATATTTCGAGAGATATCAACACAAAACTTTATTTACAAAGGCACAGAACCTTTAAAAGAATTTGGGTTTCCGGGTTGAAACTGCGTCGGATCATGCAATTACGACGCGGTTTCAACCTGGAAACCCAAATTCTTTAAAAGAAAACGACGACCGCGGAAGTCTACAACAGCACAGAACCTTACTTTATGTCTCAATAAAGTCGCCGTACAAACAAGGCACTTATTGTAACGTAGGACCAATTCATCAATTCTCTTCTACCGATGAAGATTTAAGCCAGGATGCCACTTCTTGTTTGAGGTCATCATCATTTACAAGCTTTTCCCACCCAAAGAAGTCTTTCGACAATAAGTGAAAATCATTTGGCGCCAAATCAGGGCTGTAAGTTGAAGTTCCCGCATTAGACCGTATTGTCATGAATGAAAACCACCTTTGCCGATAACATTCCACGTCCTTTATTTTGGATGACACATCTAAGTCGTTGAAGAGTTTTACAAAAAACCGCCGAATTTACATCTTGGCATGACCTCCAGGTGAATCAAACCCTTTCTGTCGTCAGTTTGGACGATGGCACCCCATAGACTGACGCTTGTTTTACGAAATCTTGTAAGAAACCCAAATTTCATCTCCCGTTACAATGCAGTTGAGAAATTCGCCAACATCACTATCATATTGGGTCAAAAATTCAAGCAGCTCTCCCTTCCATTTCATCTTGAAAACATCCGTCAAATTCTTAAGCACGCATTTTTTTGTAGCCAATGTGCTCCGTCGATATTTCATGTACGAGCGATCGTGAAATTTATGGGATGCATAAAGTGAAACGCCAGCTTTCCACTCCTCTAATGAATAGAATGCATTATTGTTTAAAAAACTCTTCAACTTGGCTTTAAACAATTTTAAGCTTTGAATAAATAGATATTAAATGTTGGGGTAAGGCATAGTATATTTTAATACTCATAAACCTAGACGATCTATCAAAAAATGCTAATAAATTCGATGGAATAGGCAAGAAATCTTTATATCTAGTGTGATAGATGATCATTATTTTTAAGAAATGTCTCTTCATTAATCTTAACTACACAACAATTTCCAATATATACAAATTTATAGCCGTAAGCATATAGCATGGATTAAAAGAGGAAGCCCCCGCCATACTCTTTATAGCTAATGTTTGAAGTCTCAACACTCTACTGGTGTAAGCTGATGCACCTTAAAAAATAATACCATGCATTAATCTAGACTGGAAGTGGACACAGTAGTAAGATTGAATAGTTTCTGTACCAGTAACATTCTTTACTCTGTAGAGTGCGTAGCATATAAACAATAATCCCAAGAACTTGGAATGTGAAAGCTGTTCAATTGAATAAATCTAATACGAAGTATATTCAATTCAGTAATTTTACGTGTAGATGGCGTACATTATACAAAAACTGTCTTCTCTGCGTTCAAATGTTTTTTATCTCTTTCAAACCATCTCAGAAATCTATCAAGTATTACTTGTGTTTATACAATCAGATCGCTGTATTGCAATGTATTAGCTGTTTATAAACTGGTATAATCCGTACATATAACTATGTTGTTTGGCAAATTATTGACAAATATTATATATAAATAACAAAGATCCGATTACAGAACTCTAGGGTATCCCTCGCTCATATGACAAAACGTCAGAGAGCTACGCATCAACTTCAACGACCTACAATCTGTCCGCTAAACAAGATTTGATCCAGTCCAGCATCACATCACGTATTCCACTGATGTACAACTTTTAAAGTAGTACACTATGATCCACAAAGTCAAATGCTTTGCTTAGATCCATACAAATTTCGAAATATTTCTTATCATCATTAATTTTATCATACAACATGATTATTAATTGTAAAGCGGCAGTCTTAATAGATCTGCCGCAGATAAAACTGTGCTGAGATGCATTAAGAATCTGTTTGAAGGTAAAAAATTATACTTTACACACGATTCTCTCCATGCTTTTCAAAAGTAGACAAAATCAACAAAATAGGTCGGTAGTTTTCAAAGCTTCTCTCGTCATTTTTCTTGTGTGGTAAACGTATTCCTGTGAGCTATGTTTCTTTATTGGAATTATTCTTTATGTTTGTTATAACTAAATATGGCAGTTAAATCCAGGATTTAAACTTTAAATTACGTTTACATTTACTAACAAGCTTAATAATTCAAATTACATTGACGTTTATTGACTTATCTCCAACAAACATATATCACTGAAATCTATTTTCTTACTGGACAAAAGCAATAGAATGGGAATGGTCTTATTCTTTGCAACTACATATGGATTAATTTCGCCTGAAACTACTGCAAAGGTCAGGAAACGTGTACCTCATTCACAATTCAAAGTCAATTAAAAAGCTTTCTCAGGAAACTAATTTGTCGTATGATACTCGTCAGCATATCCTTACGAGAGATCTACAAAAATACCAAGCCCATTGACCACATAGTGAGAGTACAATACAATATACAAATTGGTAATTGTTTTTTTTAGAATGCGTATTTATAGAAAAGAAATGGTGCTCTCAACTAATTCGCGGTAAATAGTATTAGTTGATGTCAGAAATTTCATACTTAATTTTTTGGTTTTCACAACAAACAAAAAATAACTTTATTGTTACTGTCAGGTAATGAGAGTGCAATTCGTTAGAAAAATCACATCAATGATAACAATATCCTCGACAAATCCTTCTCAGGCGAATCTTTGTTTCACCTTAATGGTTTTCTCTAGCAAACAAACCATGTACGTAGTCCAGTGAAAACTCCTATGTCCTGGTACAGAAACCATATCATTTTGAAAAGGTTGGTGTTTGTTAGTCCATTAATTTTTCATGAAACGGTAAACGCAGAAAGATATCGTGATAACTAAGCCTGCATAAACTAGTTGCCCTTCACGAAATTAGCAGAGACTAGACAGACTCGTGTCTATTCGTTTCATGAGAATGGGCTCGTGTTGCCAACTGGTTTCCCCGAGAGTCGACAAAACACGAGTCTGTCTAGTCTCTGTTAATTTGGTAAAGTGCGGGAAAGTGTACTCGTTTCTGCAGGCTTAGTGATAACTTATGTGTGTACGTGATGACGAAATAAGGTATGTATACTTTCAACAAAAACTCTTCATCCAATTTTCGCAGTAATTTCTCCATACAGGGGTAAAATTCACTCCAGGGATAAAACTATTACAGGAAGAAATAAAGAATTTCATGACATCGGTGTTCCAGTATAAAATATGAAACAATCAAGAACAAGATTTTCCAGGAAAATTATTTGTTTAGGTAGTCGCGTACATAGAAGGTGTTTGTAAGCTTCTTCAGAACAATACGGTATAACAAACCAATTCAAAATGTAATGTAAACTTGCGACGTCCACGTGTGGCAATTGATGGCTAAGTCAGATTTAACTACACTTGTGTAACAGCAGGTGCATCTGGTGCAATTTACAATTCCAGCAATTCTCAAGTTTTTGTTATTATAACTTTTTTTTTTGCTATTCATAAACATGTTAACTATCGGTTACGTAATTTGTTCTCGATTAATAAAAGTTACGTTGTGCTAGAACTACAACAAAAACGAAGTATATTACTTGCACGAAATCTTGAAATGCAATTACAAGCCCGTACAGGAAAGTATGATCTAAAAATAAAGGTGCATATTAAATTGTCATCTATTTGTATTTGTCACCATAATTGCTTAAAAGTTTTGAATTTTAATTCCAACAGCAGATTATCAAGTTACAAGGTTACTTGCAATCAAATATTTCCTACTTTAAGAATTATATGAGTATGTAGTGACCCCAAAAACAGATTAAAAATCCCCTGTTTTCGGTACTTTGAATTTCGAACCAAATTGTGGACTAAATAGAGGTTTATGAAAATTTCAAATTGAGTCTGATTCTTAGTTTGAAAATGTGGTGGATTAAATTGAGATGAAAGAAGGTTTGAAATATGGATAACAGTAGAATAAGAGATGGCGTATCGACTTCGAGTCAGAAACAAATATAGTGAATTTTCCACCAAACACTAATACATACATTCTATATACAAATACTCTTATATAATAAAACATTCACCGGTTAATAACTCTTTAGGGAAGCCGTCATAAAAAATATGTTCTGAATAAAAGTTTTACGGTTCAAAGGAATCCTTTTTCTGGATCCTGAAGATAAAAGAGTAATGGAATAAGCGAAACGTTGAAGTTTGTAGATGTATTCGCCGGTGCTATAAAGTTCACGTTAAGGTCAAATTACCCATAAGTGCGGTACATGAGCTACTAATATGAAAGAGCTGGAAAAAAGTCCGAAATAGAATTATTTCATTGATTAGCAAGGGCAGTATAAAAATTAATTATAGAGTTGAGCGTAATTACGAGCAATTGTCTTTTCCAGCCGCTACTGTCATAGCGCTTCTCCACAAAGCAATTTTGTATGGCACAACATACTTGACAAAAGTAACTCTTCCGGACACCACCCTCGAGCGTCAATTCTCTTCTCGCATGTGTGTACCATAATATGGTACTAGTACGTTATATAACAAATAACATACGCGAAAAAAGAGTTAACACTCGAGGATTACTTTTCTAAAGTGTGTTATGGCGTATAACGCACGAGTGCCACACAAAATTTTATCCAATACCTCTTTATAACGGTTTAATATGAATTTTTGAAAGCAACAGTTTCTTAAGTATGTATAAAAATCGAACGTATATATTTCGATTATTTCTTTTAATATATTACTTACGATCAATAGCGATAAAATTAAATGCCAGTTAAACTTATATTAAGCGTTACGTAGTTTCCCAAGGCGATCTATACTGACAGGAGTTCGTATGTTTGATGCTCGTGTAGATTATGAATGCCGAAGACAATAATCGATATGTTTAGTTTAAGTTAAAGCCAACTCGTCCATGGCCGGGCTGTCAGCGAGTACAAGTCTGTATGTAAATTAGAAACTAAGATCCTGGGCTCGCAAACCGACCTATCCTGGTCTTATCAAGTCCTGCCGGAGTCACACACAAGGACGGCAGGTCCTGTCAGAACCCTACTCTCTACGTACGTCTTCTTAACTATACCCAGTCTCTAGTTGTTCGACCGTTCCAACTTTACACCAACATGTGTCTTGAAAGTTTTAATAATTTACATTTCGTCCACAACGGTAACATATTATATTAACAGAAACTTAAACAAAGCCTGTACAAACTCTATTTACACGAACAATTACTCCACCGACAATGTATTGTTTACAACAATTATTAAAGCAATTATCAAGTTATTATCAAAACAAAATTACCCCGCAGTACGGAATTTATGTGGGGAGAAAATTGTACGTAATAGCATAAATGTATAGAATAATTTCATAATAGTGATTGAGATTCCGATGAAATAATTTCATTGGAAGAACGAAAATTATGACTTCTTTCAAGACCTGTTATGGTCGCAATGATTCCCCTCTCACCTACTTTTTCCGCCGACCGCGCATTGCTACTGCGCTGTTAGTTCAGTTCGATTAACTTACTGTCTTGTAGCAAGTACCAACTGAGGTGATATAATCTGAATGGTCATCTGTGGTCAATTAAAAAGAAGCTACACGGAATAATTAAGTTGCACGAAGGAAGTGATTTTTATATTCTAATACTGATCATGATAATTGTGGGAGTGAAGACTATCGAGAAGGAGGCAACATTATATCTTCCAAATTACGATGAAATAAAGTACAGATCAAAATAAATTTACTGCCGCCGTGCTCTCAATCATCGAGTCTTGTTGTTTGTTTTGAGCATTGTCGATTGTGCGCCGTCTGCTATGATTGATTCATATTTGTCCGGCCGTTGTCAAAGTATGCAACGTGTCCTTTGCGCTTATACTTTAGCCGAGGTGTTGCTCAGGATTCTATATACGTCCCCCTTTTGTTCTCCATTAGTTCTCTACATATTTACAAAAAAGTCGCGAAAATTTTTGGACGGGGCTGCACCCGAAAATTAGGCGATTCAATTATTAAAAATTGTCTCTATAAAGTTTCATCAAAACCTGAATTTTCGGATTGCCGGCGTTTCTATGTAAGTCAACCAAAATCATAGATGCCCTAGACATGACGGGCCTTACTTGCTTATAATCTATGCAATGTGTGCTTAGATTTAAATTTAAGGTTTGCTCATCGTGTTAACTTTATCTCAACAAGTGCTGCTTAACTGGTAATAATTTAACAACCTAACGTATTTGTGGTTTTGCCAAATGTACTGTAGTGAAAAAAACGGTTTGGTTCAATGTTCTCGTCTCAACATTTTCGAAGGACCTGCGTAACGTAGAGCTTTAACACCAATTTGTACACATCCTACATACAATCAATACGCTACTAAAATATATCTGTCGCTAACTCACACAAACGGTGCCTTAAACGAATTTTATGGATTACTTCTTATGCGTAAAATAACTGTGTATTTGACAATTTCTCCATTGTTATTTAAAATGTAAGGATGTAGATGCTTTATTTAGCGGATATGTTACGCGGATATGACAAATTAGTGTCTCTAGACTTTTGGGCCTAGTAATGATATAATATGTGGTGTCAATCGCATCATGCAAATCATGTTCAGGAGAGCGCGGATTAAGCCAGTCATATCTCCCTAATATTTTGCTTTAAAATTCATTCCTGCCAATAGTATTGTAAGGCACACAGAATTTTATAATACTCCACTAAAGTCTTATCATTATACAGAAAAGAATACTACAATATTGAACAAATACAAATATTTGTAGAGCATGTGAACCACCAAATTGTCAAGATCACCCAATTAAATTTAGAATACATGTTTTTGTTTTAGAATTAACTCGAAAAATTTCTGTATTGTTTGGCGTTTGCTGTTATTTAAACATTTAAATATGTATTAGATAATCGGAAATGAAAAAATATCTGAACCAGGTATTTTTTAATGAGAAGTTCTGCTTACTTTTGGGGTTCATCATTTTTCCTTTTAAATTGGAGATTATTCCTATGCTTCATATACGACAATAGTGCATTTAAGTATATTGTAATGAGACTCTGTTGTACATTAAACCTCTCAGGGATAAGAGTTTACAAAAATTAACACAACGTATGGGTTCTATTTTAGTTTTTCTTGCGAATAGAATTGAATAAAAATCAAACAGGTTTTTTAGTACGAAAAAGTTTGCAGTATAAAATATATGTATTTATTTTTGACAAGATTTTTAAGTTTTAAACAAATTCTCATCCGACAGCTATTTAGAAATGTTTGTTAACAAGTTTTTGAATTCATTTGTTTATTTGGCCACATAAAGAATTTTGTAACTACTGTAGTTCTACAATTGAAAATTGTACTTCGATGTCTTTTCTTCAAAATCTTGGCTCGTAGCTGATTCAAATCTAGATAGTTTATTTTTTCAAATTGATTAGTGTTTATAATTTTAATGTCGGAGGAAACTTTAATGATCGATTAGTTTCGTATTTGAACTTTTCGAAAACTATCGAAGAATATTGGAATGAATCTTGTTGTCACGATTTATTTATTTTCATTTAACTTTTTTTATCCAAAATCCAAAATTTACTTTATGAATTAAATCAGTTAACATACTTTTAATCTCAGTGTATCTTTCGTTTCCGTGGAGATCTTATGCATATACAGTAAGTCAGAATGGTTACCATGCTTATCATAGCAATTTAATTAATGTATGTGAGTAACACTATGTTCGACAGTTCCGTTAGCGAATTTTGATGTTTACTGGTCACTTTCTTTAACAAAGGTTCGTCTTACTTACATGTATAAGACAAAGAAAAACAATGGATCTAGTGAAAATTGATGGAAACTAGCACTGCTTGGCCTTGCAATATAAATAACGCAATTAAAATATTAACAGAATACACTTTTAAACGTGAGCAAATGAAAAAGAAGATCATAACAAACAAGTATCGTATTAACACATTTGAAAATACTCCATTAGTGGGATAAAAATTGTAACTAAATACTACATATTTTGAAAAATCTGCACATGTCGAATGATTGTAATTTGTGAATGTGTAAGGAATACTGAGTGCGGAGTGGGGCTAATTTTTATAGTCAGCATTAATTTCTTGCTTTTATGTTCAAGGGATGTTGATACATAGTTTTTGCTTTCTTTTGTTTGAAAATGAACCAATATATCCTAAAGTACCGTTCGTCATCGCCAATGTTGTTGAATAAGTGTTTAAAGTCAATAAATCTTGGATCAATCGATCTGACAATGCTTTCCTACACAAATATAAGATTAAATAAAAATATTTGTGGTTCTATAATATGTTCCTTTAATTTGTGACTTACATTTCACTAGAATTACACTAGTTAAAAAACGTAATTGTTTTTACCCTTCTCATATTACTTTCCCCCTGTATTCTGGAGCTAATTTCTTATGCAATTAGTTCAGATAGTCCGGCTAGTAAACCTATAAGCGAGGAAGGAATAACGCTATCATATATCTTCGTCACTCATAAACATTTATTTTGCCAGTACTCCGGTTGGAAACCGACTATATATTAACGATCGTCTTAAGTAAATCTTCGCATGCATGAACCAGAGCTGGTAGTCTTGGAGTCCCTTTTCTCACACCGCTTGCTCGCCGCGCCGGCAGAGACTCTGGCCAGCAATCCGTGATGTGTGGACGTGAATATGCAATGGGGGAGCCGACCGTAGATGAGGCAAGATTAATGGACCCACCCTCGGATTGCTTAGCCTAAAACAACCCTTAGTTATGCTGCGGGCCATGAACAGTTTGCAGTGACCGAACGCGTGTGTTTTTACCCCCGGTTATGCAGATGAGGAACAACCGCCCTCTTCTTGTATTTGCACAGCCGCCTGGGTCAACTTTACAGTGTTAAAGTGTATGTTTGAGAGTTTTACCGGGTCACGTCTGTACTGGTATATCTCGAATCAAAGACGGAAACTAATATAGGGAGCACATTTAAGATGTATAAATCTTACCATCTTTAAGTTGATTCTTATGTATGTATGGGTTGCTCCTGAATTTCGGATGGTCATATTAAAAAAAGACAACTATACCATCACATCGACATTCACTCTAAAGAAAAGCTATGCTAAAAATTAGAATATTTGGTTGCTAAGTAACAAATCAATATCAAAGATGCAATAATTCCGGACTATCCAAAAAACTAAATTCTTGCGAAATTGATAGTGATTTGTTAATACGTGTTAAAACAATCAGTGACGGGACTCGTGGCGCAGTGGCTAGCGCACTAACAGTCTCGGGGTACCGGGTTCGAATCCCGGACTCATCGCTCCCAAAGTAAATATCTTAAGGCGCAGGTAATAATAACTTATGATCGGCCGACGCCCCCTAAAATGGAAGAAATGAGGATGTGAAAGCATGAAATATTGTTACTATTATTATTTATTTATTTATTTATTTTAATCTGTTTCTGTAACTACTTTTTAGGGGGCATAACTGTATCACTTGGCACAAGGCGACGCTAGAAAATATTTTAGCGCTATGTTTGGAGATTAGTGGCATTAACCGAAAAATGAACAACAATATGAATAGGAAAAAAGAGCACTGGGAATAACGTTGATAAGGTTGACTAGTGTCTTTTTCTTCTCACATTGCTTTTACCGGTAGCGACTCCGCCAATACCATGAGCTAAATTAGCATTCTCAGGATTGGCAGATGAAAATTTGGAAAAAGTAATAGTACCTGTAAGTAGTGGCGGCCCTCTATTAACGTGTTAATCTAACGATGTAGATTAGAGAGAGATGTTGGATGATAGGAAATCAACCAAAACAAACGAATATGGCGATATTATCAACGAAGCAAACTGTTGCCGATCGCTAAGGGCAAGTTTCCCATCATTTCGTTCGGTGATCCTTCTAGGAGGAATAGAGTCTTCTCTATGATGTAGCCTACCTTCTTGAGACCAATGTTTCCAACAACGAATAACTGTAGCAAAATTAATTTGCATACCCCTAGCGATGCCATCAAGTGCAGTACCTGCCTTGCATAGTCCAATGGTACGACTCTTTTCAATGTCGTTTATCTGGCGGTAATTGGGTTGTTTTCAGACTTATAGCATTTTTGACTGTTACAATCGAATAACTAAACTAAACAGATCCAACATAAAAGAAAGAAATATTAATTTTTTTCGTTAGAGATCGACAAAAAGCAGCACAAAGCTTTATTGCTTTCTTTTTACTTTTCATTAGCTATTTCCAGCACCATTAACATCTGCACAAATTTAGGTAAGAGGTAAACACATTGACAGGGTGATACATACTATATATTTATCGCATCCAAGGCCTATATAATATGTATTTTTAATTCAGGAAATCGAAAATTATAATAATCAATTGGCAAAATAATTATGCAATTGCTCACGGGATTTTCATGTAACTACATATATTGAAGGCAATAGTAAAACAATAACAATTGAAGTTTAAAATACACGTTTTGGATTACGTAAACCACATGCCACATAACGTGTGATTTCCAGTAGACGTCCAATTTACGTCCGTAAATCCAGGGATAGACACAGCTTACATATAGCATACTTTCTGGAGGATAGGTTATGAATGATTACAGCGAATATCCTATGGATTCATTCCATATTGAAGGTGAGATGACAACAGTAGGACCAATAGACATTACCTGTGCTGGCGTATACATTTAACAACACCGGTAAGCCAATAGTCTTGGCACTGGTAAACCAATGGTCTTGGTCTTGGTCTATTATGGAGTTAGCCCATTACAGAATAACTAAATATTGAGGCAAAATCCGTATGAAGTTTTATGAACTTTTTACAAGGTAATGTTCCAAAATAATGTTAATAAAAGGAGGAGAAGAGTTAATTGAAAAAAAAAACATTCACAAACACTAAACGGATGGTATAAACAAAAAAAAAAACCTTCTAGTAAACATACAAACCGTTTTAATTCAATTTTTTTTTTACCTCTATCCGCAACGCATAACTAAAGTTTCGTCTTATTATAGCCGCTACCTTAGTGAATTTCAATTACGTACATAAACAATTTAAATTATTTATGATAAACCGTGGCACTTTACAGATAGCACACGGATAATACGAGAAAATCAATAGTCACCTAATCCAATTAATATATGCGAAATGTAAGACGCAAGTTGAGAACAATGGGTGATTGGTGCGGTGAGTATACCTGTCGTCTTACACAAACTTGAGAGATGTCCGATAGTCGGGAATGTACCGGAGAACAGTAAGGAAGAGCTAACTAACATCAGTCAGTATGGAAATCAGTGTGTGCCGGACCATAGGATGTGTTATGTAAAGGGTATATTACAATTCAGCGGCGTCCAGATATCGAATATCAACTGTAGAAGGCCGCCGAGTAGATAAGATATCATATATATTCTCGGTTGGTGGGTTGTGTTGTTAGATTGGTCCTATCATTGTCTTCTAATTATCCCCTGTTCTGGCCAGAGATATATTAATAAGGAAATTTTAAGTTCGTTTCAGTGGTTTCATTGTTCCGATGGATATTGTCCGATTGAAATATCTTGAAATCTCAAGACGTTGCCAGTTCCATTTGATAAATGTAGCTGCATGAAACAGTATATTCGTACAATAAAGAAAAATCGTGTATTATTAAGATTTCAATTGAATAAATATACAGTTGTTATTTAATTATAAAATAAGTTATTTTATCGCTCTTTAATGTTTTGCTTAACATTGAAATATATAAAATTAAGAAATCGTGCATTCATTTTCTACATGTGGAAAAGTATTAGATGATTTTTTTTTGAGGCAAATCAATTGTTCATTTTCAACTCTCACCCTGGGGTTCTCGGTTATTATTAGAAATTGAAGATAGGTCTAAATTTGGCAAAGTTTGTGCTCGTTGTGAACACGAAGATAAAATGGATCTATGATAAATGACATTTGAGAATCACAAAAAAAAGAAAACAAAAATGCTCATTTTCTTCGTTTACCTCCACTATATTTATCTAATTTTCTAGAGAGAAACACATTCTCAGAACCACAGATTTTCTGTCTAGCGGTATAGTCGGAATTTATAGATAACGTTTCGGTTTCTTCTGGTTATCAACTTCTTTATTTTTCATTGGCGCTATATTAGATTTGGCACCGTAAGAAAGAGTTCCTTTTTCTGATTTTAACCATGTATAAGATATTTTTGATACTATGCATTAATTGACGAATAATGGATTTTAAAATTAAACAAGGCAGGTATGAGGATTGTCATTCATTGGCAATAGAAAAATGTCGTGCATTAACGAGATATGTAAAGCTTATTTATTCATCAAGCTAAAATGCAATAATAGCGAGTACAAGATATTTACAATTACATCCAGAATAACAGCAACTACACCTTATCATTTCTCTGGATCTTGGTAGGAACTTCGCCTAGAATGGATCGTTTACTAACTCGCGTGTTTTTTATGTTAACAGGAATTCGAATGACAGTCAACAAGATATTTTACAAATGGTAAATGAAATGTGATTTTCCAAAGTTAATCTTGTACTTTCTAAATAAATAACAATCCGTCAACATCGTCAACAACGAATAAAATTCGCGTCAAACTCAAATATGGAGAACTTTACATCGAAATAAGTTTAAGCCATGTTAGCCACAGTTTTCTATCTAGTGACAATTTAGGACGACTAATGTACTGCAACTAGTTAGCGGTTAGATGAATCAACATTTTTCTGGAGTCTCTGGAACAGAAATATGGAGCATTATTGGGCAGTACGAAATCCCAGACTAAATAGGGCTAGGAGACCACAGCCTCGTTTTGAATCACACATTTGATTGGACATTTTGGGAAATCGTCTCATTAACTGTATAATTGTTGATTTATTGTTTTATTTCTTATTATTATTACTACTATTCTTATTTTCATTCATTGTTACAAATACGGTGCAAAATTTACAAAAATACATAACTTATAAAGTATCCCCTTGGTTTTTATTCAAATTCCTGTTAAAAGAAAAAAAAACATTACGCATTTTCCGTTACCGTTTCTTTTGGATCCAATTAAAGAACGCTTAAGTTCAAATACACTATCTACTTCTTTTGCCAATAGTTTATATGCTTACTTAAAAGAAGTGTAGATTTGGCAACATCATATAAAACCAGTAATTAATTAGTGGAAATGACATGACAAGATCCGGGTTTCATTTAAGTCTAATAATAATAACACTTGTTAATTCATGTAAATGCTCAAGCTGGTAGCTATTAGTTTGAATACAAATCTGTAGTATTTGTGGAATTGAATTTAGGACGCGTTGCAGCATATCGGGGGTAATTAATTGCACTGTTGCGTTAGTTCTATTAATTGCTTGTGTTCATTAACCGAAAGCGTCGCTTATATTTTCTCCTTTAAAATGGCCTAACAAGAAATCTTGCTGACCGCGATATCGGTCCATTCGCCCGATCCACCTATGAGCACGTCAAACACGTTGGCTCTGACATCGAATGGAACATTATCCAATGCCTCCTCATAGCCACATTTACTGAAAATTTTCTTTGATGACCAAATTCTCTAATCGCTTTGGGATTTTTATCGCCCCAGAAGTGGATATTATGATTATCGAAGACACCATTTTCTATGAATATGTATTCGTCACTCCACAAAATAAGTGATAAGAAGTTTGACTCTTCTTAAAGCTTGTTCAAAACCGTATCACAAAACATAGTGAATTGAATAGTATTGCCCTTTTGTCACATGAAACAGTCTTAAAAAGTTTTCTGTTAGCATTGGTCGAACTGTTGTCTTAGTTGGAATGTATCTAAAATACCTTCTTCTACTTGAATAGTACGACGGTGCCTTGATCTGCCTGCAAATCAATAATTGTGGACAAATTTGCCTAATTCACGAAGTCTTTCGAAACGGTTGCTAGATAGGTGCCGCCGTTGTAGATACCATAACATATATTCGCGTTTTGCCATGTGGCCATTTCCATTGCAAAATCCAAACACAGTGTACATATCAGAGAGTATTTGTTAAAAGTGTGCATCGAAAAATGCTGGGGATGCTTAAAATGAAAAAATAATCGTTACACTGGCAAACGTAGCAAACTATTTTTAAATTACAACCAAACATTTTTCTTACTCAAGCTTGCCATATGCATTTTAAGGTAAAAAAAAACAAAGACAATATCAAAACGTGAAATTATGCACAAAACTATTGATCATCATGCCATAGAAGATTTAGAAAAATTTTAATTATGTTTTAGTCGTACATTTTTAAATTTCCTGGACTTATGTGCCATAATGAATAAGCATACAGCTTTAGATTTATTGAAACTAATCATAGAATCACCCTACCTTGCCATTTCCCTGAATTTCTGACCACGGTGTATTTTCTACTAGCTATCACCAACTTTCGTTGTGCTCCGTGAACAAAAAATGTGCGAAAAATGTATTGTAGGTAATGCAGCATGTACTACCGAATACGTTGTTTACTGGCGAGAAGTATGGTACTTGTATATGAATTATGAATAAAGAAAAATTAACATTTTCAAAGGAGTAGCCAGTTCCTTGATAGTTTCTTATGAGGTAAGCAGTTAATGTAATGACAATAACTTGGTTAAATGGAAGAGGCTATATACTTCGACGAATTTGTTGCAGCTCACTTCCTGTTAGAGTGTCAAATATGGGACCCTGTCACTGTTTTTAAATGAACCTATATGCGCTATGTTATTTTTAAACGACTGGCAATATATACAATCATTTTGAAAACATAAACTTTGCCCTCAGACAAAAGAAAATACAAAAACACAGGGTGAGTCCGGCCGCGCACAGTTTGTTGACAACTGTGATAAATACGTTTTCACCTGACTTTTTGTGTTACACTCTTGCAATCAATGCAAGGATTTTGGTATTTCATTTAAGACATATTAACTCGAAAGCAAGCGAAAATTTGAACAATTTACAAGATAGCTTAATTAGGCTATAATTTAAAAACAAATGAAGATCAGAGAACAACACCATTTTCATGAGTAAAATACACTCCTGGAATTTGATCTGTCCCTCGCGACTCACCCTGTGTAATAAGAATAATTTTCATAAGCTTTATTACTTTTTAATAGTTTTATAATAACATTGCTTCTTGTAGTATATTTATGTATAATACATGCTACAATAACTAGAATAGCAAGAATATTTAAAATTTAAATTTATTAGAAAATATATTATAACTTTCAATCATACTTATTGCATTATTATCATTATTATTATAACAATTTTTATATTTTATCAACAATTTTAGTATCTCTAGTTTTGAGGATAATAATATGAGCAATTATTTCTGTAATCATTTCTATATATTGTTTCGCCTTTGTGCAGAACCAATTGCTTGTTGCTGTCGCTGAGATAGTAAAAGATATAATAAATTATATTAAAGCGCCTCATATTTCCCATGGCTGGTATTAACTACTTTTTTAACTGTGATTTCTTCCTGGCAATCAATGCAACATCTGCCAGCGTCACCGCACTTTAATAGTCGGCATATACACGCACTGTACTGCATACGTGCGTAATTTTGTTGTGGACCGAATGCTTATGACCATGAGCCCATAAATCTTTGATTAATTCTCCGGGTGTTGAAAAGCGAATTCGAAAGAGGCGGTCGCCGAGAGAGGGCGCGCAAGGCAGGCACACACACGAAGTCTCCGCGCCTGGGAGCCGTCACAAGGAACCGGAACCCGTGTCATAGTAATTTTGATTGTACGTGTGTGCGTTCGCTTTCTTGGGGACCACTAATGTAACGTATTCAGGCCGACCGACGGTCCCGCTTTAAACGATAGACGAGGAGGCTATGCATAGAGTGAAACGAGGACCAGCGGAGAAGGGGCAGTATCTATTATTCAGCAGGAGCAAGCAAGAAGCCTGCGAAGAACAGCGCAGACAAAGACAACCGGTAGTTCTATAACTTAACATACACAAAGACATCCGAACACATCCAACGCACTCCAGATATCTCGAGGTCACAGAGTTGAGCCTAAGCCCTTACGCTACGGCATCGCCACCGCCTTCTCCACTGCCACCACGCCATCCCCTATGCGCCTTCTTCCCCAGTCCTCAGTCCTCATAGGAACTAATTACAATGTATGATTAATTATAGGACGACTGCAAAGTCTGGATGGACCGTAACTTGTCCGCCCTGTTCGCGATGTCTTACTGCAGCAGGCCTGCCAACCACCGTCTTAGCTTGCTAATGTCACTGGGCGATGGTGTATATATGTGTATGTGTATGTGCGTATGCGAGGGTGTGTGTGTCTGTCCTCGCCTGTGTATGTTGATATCGGCGACCCAGGACCTCAAACCCCCTATCTCATATCGTATTACAATGTCCGACTGTGTTCCTTTTAAGCTAAGCGTCAGTACAGGTCTCTGCGTATTAATTACAGTCATTAATGGCTTCTGGACCTTTGTCGTAATTTTGATTTGTGATTAAATATATGAGAAACGTAATATAAGATTTACAAAAATATTTCACTTCTTATAATTCCTACTTATTATTAATTGTGTCTAATGGAATTGATACATTATTTTATATTTATTTATATTATAAATTTATTTTTTAAGAAGTATACTTAAAATTTTCTAACTGACAACTTGTAAATTCCAAACATGATTTCTATTCAAATTTCTGCGACCATCAGAAAGGGGGGGAAGTATGTTGTTAATTGCAATTTTAATGTCACGTACGCCGCTTAGAACGTCCAAAAACCAAGACGGATTTTATAGGATTGACACAGTAGAAAGTATATCTTTCAGATTCAGAAACAATTCTAAGAACTGACATTTTGCACGTCTTTTTACAAGAGAAATGGACAACAGTGTTAAAGAAATACATATAAGATATCGAAAACTACAGTTAATCATGATGAACGAACAACTACATAATGACGTTGTCATCCTATCTGAACATGACGGCAACTCCAACAGAGATTAGAGAAATGGAAAACCACACTTGCAAAATATAACCTGAAAATAAATATCAAGAAAACTTAAATAATGGCTTTAAATACCGAAGAAGGAAGTACGGAAATGATTATCCAAGAAGAAATAATAGGAGAAACAAAAGAAATAAAATACCTCGAAGCTAAAAATGGAAAAAAAAATGATAAATAGAATAGACAAAGTAATCTCAATATACCGGGCTTCTTCAATAAAAGAGAAGTATCAAAAGCAACGAAGGTAAGGATTTATGAATTAGTTCTAGTACTAGTGCGAATCATGGGTGTTAACGGATAGTTGAAAAACGAATTACAAGCGTGTGGGATGAAAATTTTAAGAAAATAAAGGAAATTAAGAAAATAGATAAAATTAGAAGAAAATGATTAGTTTAAAACCGCAGAGGAAGTGGTTCGGTTACCTAGTGCGACTGGAAGAAAATAAAATAGTGAAAATAATGGGAAACAAAACCGAATGAAAGGAGAAAGTGTGGAAGACCAAGAAAAATATGGAACAGTAGCATCATGCAGTAGCACTGAAAAAGAAGAATCTTAGCTGGACACCTAAAGTAGAAGATGTTGCGAAGTAAGTAAGTAAGCAAGTAAAAATACAATTGAAAATCTAGTTATAATACAATGTGAAGAAAAAACAAGAAATTTCATACAAAAAAATTACAAATACTATCCTTTACCTTGATGTCAATGTGACATGGAGTTCAGTGTTTAAAACTGCCAATGATGTTTTTCCTCCACACTGAGAGAAAAGTGCTTAGTAAAATATTTATTAAGAAATTTATATTATCATTAAATAAAATATATATTTGAAATGGCAAGGTACCAGCTGGACAACGAGATTTCTATTGGTGCATTGTTTAATTTTTTGCTTGGATGTTCATTTCATGGATATACTACGCGTATGTGGGTTAATTGTTACCTAAAAGTGGCCGTCAACAAAAAGACAAAAGCAGATTCTGCCTTATGGAAACGTAGAGAAGAATGTATGAAGGATTGTTAGTACTACATGACAAGATTATTAAGAAAAGAGATGTTCCAGAAGGTGCACACAAAGGAATAATTTCTAGAACCAAGTGAGAATTCCTTAATTGAAGCAAGTACCTCTCGTACTTATATATAAGCAAATGAAAAGTTTCTTGAAAGAAGAACATTATTTTCTCAAAATATCAAAAAATTATTTTCTTGTTTATGTCCTTAAAGATAGGGAAGTAAGTTACTTGAAGAAAACCAGTAAAAATTGTAATTCCAAGCAATTCTACCTGTTTAATTCAAACATGTGACAAACTTGGTACGAGAAAAGTTTAGTTCCATATGAACCATGCGTTTCCTTCAAATGAATAAATACGTTAATACCAGTCCCCAACTTTCTAATGGCGAGCATCATACGCTTTTAATTCAAACACTAATATCAGAACGGTACTTACTTGAACTGAGGAACTCCTTCTTTTAAACTAAAAAAATAGTGTATACGTACTCACAAGATGACAATATTTCGGGTTTAGTCGTGTTGGTTGAAAATAGTAATTGACGCTTCGCCAGTTATGTAGCTAGCCTTCTCAAAATAACTGAACTGTTCAGTTATTCTCAAAAAGCCAGCAACGTGATTGGTGAAACATCAACCAATTATTTATAACCAACACGACTAAACCCATAATATTATTGCAATTTTAATAATGCTGGTCTTAAAAGCTTACGTATTATTGTATTCTATTCATGCTAGCCATTTTGGAATAGAAACGACTAGAGAGCTAGTTAAATATTATATTAGCCAAATATGAATGTAGATATAGAGAATATGGTAAAAGGATGTGAATTTGCCGGAAAGGATTCTAAAGGACCGCTGAAGAGTTACCCCACACCTAGTCGACCACGGGAAAGAATGGGCGTGGATATATTCACATTCGTATTCAGTAGTTATTGAAGCATCTAATTGGATTGAGCTAATCTCGATAACAATAAATCGGTGGAACAAGTCATCAAGAGAATGAAACCTATGTCTACCAGTTTTGCTAGTCCTAAAGTAGTTAGTTGTAATAATGTTCCGTCGCCTAATAGCACCAAGTTTCAAAAATTTGCAAGGGATTGGAATGTTAGTGTAGTGACTAGAAGTCCAAAATATCCACAGCTCAATGGGTTAACGGAGGAAGCTGTTGGAATTGCAGAACTGATGGTAAAAAACAAGAAAGAATTCTCCATTGAAGAACATGGGATAATCACGAGCACAGCTGTTAATGAATAGGATTTCTAAGACGAAGTTACCAATAGTAACAACACAAATTTTACTCCAAATCTCTAGTACGACACTTTAAAAGAACAAAAATAGTTTATATTTTACAACCTAGTAATGTCTGATTTAAATATATGTTCACTTGGGCACATTAAATATTGCAATTAATTTCAATTTAAACAACAGTGGTGTTGATTACCAGATTTGATTGCGTCCCGAGAACGCAATTAGGCTAATAACAATTAATTTGCAAACCATGCTGTGTATCAAGTTTTACGTGTTTTTTCTCCCGCTTCATCACGGGAAAAGGAAGATAAAATATTTAATAAACGGCCAACTTGTATAAAATTGTAATTACACATTCCGCTGTTGCTGAATCTACTCGGAAGATTACGCGTGTTGCTTGTGTCGTTTTTTTTATTTCAATACTCTTATCTACGTTAGTGTTCTCTTACGACGTTAAATAAATAACGAATTGAAAAAAATAGAGACGGTCGGTGGAGAACCAATAAGACATCGCACGGAGAATATGACGTATCTAAGCACTAGATCGGTAAATATTACTTATAAAAGCGGCTGGATTACTTTTCGTAAAAATGCGCGCAAGGTTTTATCTAAATGAAACGAAATACCGCAGTGAAGCAATTTCTTCTTGTTCTTCTGCTTTTCTAACGTTTAATAATAATGCGGACGCCTGACCTGTGAGCGATAGGTGCGATGTCAGAACTATCTGATAAATAATGACCAGTCCACCGACTAATAAGCTATGGCAACACTACTCGTGTAGATTTTGTATCCTTAGGTACAGTACTTTGCGTTGCCTCGATTAAATTGAATAGAGAAGAACGGTATTTCCATATTAGGCGTTGTAGTCAACTTAAACACATATTCTTCAAGAATACTTCACCGCACAGCCTTCCGTAAAACTTCATTAAAACTGGACACAAATTTCAAAAGCTAAGGTTTCACCTTCAACTATAAAACTGAACTAAAGAACGAAGCTGAAACCATACTAGAGTAAGCGCTGGAATTTAATAGCCTCACTTTGAATTGATCGAAATATGTTCTTTTCAAACATATGCAGAGCCAGCATTAGATTTTAGAACGGTCGCATAGTGTTTTCCTTTAGTTTGCTCAATATGTACTTGGTTGTGATGTTGGCATGCACCATTATATTTTATTATTTATCAACTTGGTCTTCGAGTTCGTCTAATTTGAACGAAAGGATAATTTAACATATTTTCTATTGATCGAAGGAATATTGGGAATTGCAGTCAAAATTGAACGGAAGGAATAAAGAGTGCTTTAAGCTTTGGAAATTAACTTAATTCCTTATCATAGAAGAACAATTGTGATAATGAGGAAACTACATTAACAAACCATCAAACATTCAAAGAAAATTGTTATAATTTTTCAAATACACTAAAATTATTGGTTAAAATTTTGATTATAATATTATTTCTTACAATTTATGAAAATATTAGAAATTTAAGAGCTAATTATGAAGGAGCATGTAATTCGCAGTTAGGAATCGACTGTTTTCTATTTTTTCTTAGCGTGTAAATTTAATGGAAGGAAACTTTAATTTTGGTTGTTTTAAAAACCTATTATTCAACATTTACTTATGTCGACCGTGCAAAATATATCTGATCCAACGCTATGGAAAGTATTTCAATATGTTCTTTTTCAGTTTCAAATTTCCCCATGAAAAAGTTAGAGATAATAAGCGGTTCCTTCAGTTTGCTCGTAGGAACGGTTACTAATTAGGAAAAATTTTATTTCAGACAAACTATTTTTATTATTATTATAGAAACTCGTTACATACTCTTTATAGATATTTCTATTGGCTCAAATAAATAAAGTGGAGTTGAAATATCACGTCACCACTTAGAATGTAATCGCAAAGCATGCAACAAATTCCTCGTTTTTTATTACGCAAACCAAACATATTTTGAGAAATAATTATGAGTGGACAGTGGACTAGTGCGACAAGCAACATTAAAGTATCGCCATACTCCGCACCATACAAATTTAGTCATACGGTTGATAATAGGGATAATAACGCATCCTCGAAACACTTGTTTCGAACTAATTAATTAATTAAACTTGTGCGGTGCGGAGTGTACCGATACTTCAGTGTTGTCTGGCATTTTAAGATTTTTTTTTAAGAAATGCAACATATCAACTAACCATTGGTAATAGCAAAATAAGGAACCTGTTAGCAACAAAAAGAGTGATTGGGTAACCAATTATCTACTAGACAGGAGAGAATATCAAACGAATTTAATTTTAATGCAGTCTTGAGAGAAATTTTACATAATGTTTAAACGTTTTATTAGCGAACTATTCAACTGAGTGCTTGGCAGGTAACAAGTCTATCTTCAAGACAAGTGAACTTTCGCTTTCATTCAAGTAAATACTGTGAAACAGAATAAGCTACTTCATTATCCAGCAATATATCCCCTTGCTGATCTTCCAAAAAGTACTTGCACCACATATTAGAAAAGAAAATTCATTTAATTTTGCGTTTTAGCAATATCGTCCAGCATCAAATTTTCTGATGGAGCTTTCCTAGTTTGAAAATCAAATGCCGCTAGTTGCTTGTTTCTGTGTAAATTCCCTGTCAAGAGGGAGGAGCAATTACTTTGTTTAGGTGTATAAAAAGCTTGCCTATTTGCTCGCTTACTCAGCAGTTCTCGAAATAAAACGCATAACTACGTATGTATTAAAGAATAAATATATGGAAAGAACAGTTCTCCTTACTCCCTTTATATACGCGATTTCACTATCGCAAAAAACCATACGCGTAGGTATATGTTTTTGAATTTATATATATTAAACACACAATTATATAGATTTATATAAGTACGCACACAAAATATGTACAGGTTTAAATAGGGATGCCATACTATGTAATGTATACAATACCTATATACATTACACAGCGTGGCTTCCCTATTTAATTCTGTACATATTTTGTGTGTATTTATATAAATTTACATAATTGTGTGTTGAATATATATAAATTCCAACATTTGTATGTGTAAATTAAATTCGTACGTAGAAGGGATTTTGCTACCTAAACCTGTCTTCAATATAGCAAATGCGTGTATATAATATTAGGGGCATCATCAAACCTTAATTCCCGGAGTCTACTATCCCCTATAGAAGTGCCGACAAAAAAAGTATCGTGCGACATATATGAAGTAGCGGCAGGTGGTAATTATTACATTTCGTCAGACACTATCAGTGTACATCTAAACGTATAGGCCAATTCTTCACATACATATTTGTATTATTGTTATTTTTCTTTCGCAGAATAGGTTAAGTTAGTGTAGGCATATTTCTGTGTTTATTCCACTTTTCTTTTCATTTTAAGAGATGAAGTAGAAGCAGGCAGTAATTCAATGAAATTCATTTTGAGCTGCTCATCTAAACTGTTCTTTATCGTTTTCATGTACACACATAGTTATATCTATTTATTTTATATAGAGTAATATGTATTAGTAAAAATTCACTTTATAGAAAATTGTTATACAACGCTAAGAGCAACAACTATCAATCGTTATTATTATTATTATTATCTCAATGTATTTATTCTTGCTCAAAAGATACATTACTACGCCAAACCATTTTATAAGAAGAAGTTAATTATATCCTACTAAATGCTATTTTTATGTCAATTACCTTCAGCTAATAATTAACGTGATACGTTTTAACTTTTGAAATTAACAGTAGTACAATGTTAAAAACATTTAGAAACTACATAAGCTCTAAAGTGATTGGAGACTTGTTAATAGACTAAACTATAGTCTCTAAGTAAACATTCAAAACAGCAACAATCTTATTTGCAACTATGCTTGCTCTCTATTCTATTATTACATTTCTTCGCAAAGTTCAAATTGGTTCCAGCGTTGGTGACTTCTGATATCAATCGAACCTCGCATACGACATCCAATTTGCCTGACGTACGCAAAGTATTCCCACACCTTTTCTCAAGAATCTTCGAATAACTACATAATTGTAACCACATAGCGATTTTTGAACGTGGTCAGGCTTCAACGTGTCGTCAATTAGGTTACTATTTGAAGATGTAAGATTTCTATCGATTGAAATTTATCCCTTATATATACAACGAATTTATTAATTTTTAATTTTAAATTTAATCAATTTAATCATGCAGTCACTGTCACACTAAAAAAAACATAACCTTGTAATTACTAATGCACCAAAATCCTTTGTTACCTGAAGTAGTCTAAAATACATCATAGGACAGGTTCTACCGAAAAAAATCGATTAATGTGGACCTACAAGTTTAGAACAATATACAGTGAGATCGTAAAGTTCCCCCCTAGCTTTCGACATTATTGGAAATTCAACTACATTTCCGGTATGACGTTTTCAGAAAGACGATTGAATGAGAGATCCAACGGTACCACATGTGTTATAGCTTTCATTATAAAAGTTTTGGTAAATTGTTCAAGTTCTTATGCAAAATTAATTTTAGAATGGCCTATGCATCGGCCATGTGAGACAAACTTCATGTAATTTTAATATTCGACAGGCAGAATAGATACAATGAAGCCCTACAAGGGGAACTGCTTTGACAAAGAATAAGATTTAAATTATTTGACAATTTATTGTGCAACCGCGGCAAATGGCGTGATAATCGTTGTCAGATTCACATCATATTAAAGCTGATCCAGCAATGTTGCACAGTTTGTACCAGAGCCATCCTAAAAGTAGCAACATAAGAAACTGATACATTTGAAAGAACCTGACGGTTGAATTGCAAAATTAAAACAAAAATTAATCTCTTGTGACTGTCCCCTTTTGCATTAGTTTTAAATACTTATGTTTACGACTGTGAAGGTGTTCTTCCATAGTATGTGCTTTGAGAATTTATTTTGCAGAGGCAGTTGCTTTAGATACTGCTACACATATTTAGTGACATTGATTGGATGCCAGTAGAACCAAAATTAATTCAAGTATCTCACTGTTCCCCATGTATCACTGCTGCGCAGGCCCCTCAATACCAAAAATGGTTATATTAACTAATAAATTCCTTTTATTCCTTTGTGAGAAACTAAACAATATTAGGAATTTTCCATTCGGCATTAATAAATGTGTTTTTTATATCAATAAATCCATTTATTGTATATAGTGTTTATGAAAGTATGTGTTCATCGATATAACAAACAGCCATTTATTATAGAGATAAACCCGTTTTTAATAAAAAAAAAAATGGTTACATTAATGTACATTTTTATTGTATTTACACACCTTTTCCGTAAATACGCGATTGAACATCAATTACTACTACTATTCACTATAAAAGTGAATACATATTAAATACTTAAATGTTTGAAACACAAACGGATATCAGTACAAACATGTCGAGAAGTACACAACGAAGAAAGATAGACAGAATGAACGTGCCGCAAGAACAACGTGAGCAACGGACGTGTAACTAGTCATGAAATAAATGAAGCACCAATATTGATAAAAGTAATTGTTTGATAATACTACGCGATGTAAGGTCTTCGTGAACAAGCACTGCAATTTTCATTCGCGCCACGGAAAAAAGCACCGACCGCTTCGTAGATACTGTTTTGCAGTGCTTAAGTTTTAATTTTTGTCAGATCTTAATAGGGAAATATTATTTGTTTAATGTGTATTTTCGATGGCATCGGGATGTGAAGGTTATAATACGGGTACGGCACACCGTCCGTCGTCGCCAACGAACATCAGGAATTTAAAATTTACAACGGACGGGCGCGCACAGCTTTCTGAAGCCCAGCGTTATTAGTAGGAGGAGGATTAATCGTGTTTGCGGTGGTACGTTGGAAGTACTATCATTTGGGCAGTCTATATATATTTGCCATTACATGTACGCGTTACGTAATATACATAAAAGGAATCCAGGATGTATTATTAGGAAGGAACATTATTACATAAGTGTTTTATCTAATTCAATAGTATCCGCACTCTAAAATAATTTCCTGATCTTTTATGGGCACTCTAACTGCGGTTTTCAGTATATGTTATGGCTGTCGATATTTTATGAACTACATTCAATAAGTGGTTGTTGTATGATCGTAAATGTTTAATATCGATATGTAATTGGAAACAGTTATGTAATTGATAACAGTGATAGAATTTTATAAAGTGTAATCATAACTTAGCTCAAGCATTATAGTTATAGGGAACGTGCTGGAGAGATATGATTGTCAGTATTTTCTTCGATGTCGTAAGTGGATATTTAAAATGTAAACCACGTGCAAACACGTGTCCTTCATCATTTCTTGTTGATATAGCCAAGTATCTACTTTGCATCAATCGTTATTTTATGCATATAGCACTGATTAATATCGCAGATATCCTACTGGAAACGTAGGAACTTTATAAAGGTAGGAACACGCACTTAAATTACTTTAATTTAAATTTAAATTAAATATAAGGAAGACAAAACCAATGGCAATCACTAATGAAGACAGAGAGATAAAAGTGAAACTAACTGTGGCATATATTAAACAGGTGGCTACTTACAAATATTTGGGAAATATCGTTGGCAGTAGAAGGAAAATTTGAAAAGAAATAAACGATGGGATACAATTAACAAACTGAGTACATTATGAAATTCTTGAAACGTAGCGAAATCATAGAAAAATAAAAAAAAAATTTCAATTTATAAGTTTGGGGAGAAAACCGCATTTTAACGCAAAGGCAGGAGTAGGCGGTACAAGCTATAGAGAAATTAAATACCTGAGGTATTTAATAAAAGAAAAATTAAAGTGAAGCCAGTGAAAACAATAATGGAAAGTAAGAAATTGAATGATTTGGGCATTTGATAGACAGGACAATGGAGATATTGTAAGCGAAATTAACTGGAAGAAATAAGCGTGGAAGACCTAATACAACCTAGAATAACTCAACAGTAGAGATAGTTAGAAAAAGAGGGCAAGATAGGAACTAATTGCGTTTTAGTTGATTAAAGTTTAATTTGTAAGTCTATAAAATATTGTATACTTAAAATATGTATCGCAACTGACCACGATTTATATTTGACAAATGTTATTGATAACAAAGGAGCAGAGAGACACCAAGACAATCTGTCATTTTAGTTTGAGTCGCCTTTGTTCAAGTCAAATTTGATCATTCAAAAGAGCGCGGGGTTTCAATACGTGACGCGCTAACATCGAGAGAGCGCGTAAACGTCGAACTTTAAGGTTAGTTAATCTTCTGTACAACATTATTTATATTTATATACAATTTTTCAATTTTTATAACGGCTGTACGTAAATCGCTCTGTATTGAAGTAGATATCTAAGTTAGGGGTAAGTAAAGCACCTTTGCAGAACTTCGACCATTTTCAATAATTGCCCTTTGTTATTATTATTGTCACTTGTCACTGTAAGATCATTTTTTCCGATTATCATGATTTTAAAGTTATACTCAAAATTAAATAAACATAGCCCGCAAACTGCTACTAAGCGGAACCACAAGGGGTGCATCCCTTTCTACGCATTTGACTCATTGATTTCACAACACGCTGCTTACTTGAGGGTTGCATTTTTCAATGTGAATAACGGTGGAGTAAAAAATGGAACCTAGAAATAAAGAAAATGACACGAGATCCAAATTTTGAGAGCATGCTGCGCAATACTGAAACTAGAACGTATTCAAGTAAGCCGATCTTCTTCTGTGTCCACTGCGCGCTCCCTAAGCAATTTAGATGAACATTTTTTATCTAAAAAGCATCCAAAGGCAAGTTCTGCAAATTATAAAATTATATTATATTCCGTAATATTTCTACACTATATTTTAATGTGTTTGTCGCTAGACAAAGTTTATGTATTAGTTTCATATTTAATTTACTGAAAAGCAGTTGAATATAACAAAGGCTTCGCGGTACATAGTATCTGAAACAGTAAAGATATCGAGACACAGCGCGCTGCACGAAATATTCATTCGATTTCTATTGTATTATTGACAATGAAGGTCAATAAAAATCCTGAATTTATTAAACAGTCTATATGGTACAAAGTGTGGCAACACCTTCAGTATTCGCTAATTTACTGAAGGAACTACAGACGAACCTTCATGAAACTATGGGAAAATATACAGGCCGTTCAACAAAAAATAAAACAAAATAAAGACTCATATAAAAAGAGTTTGTACCTATATACCTTGCTGACAATTTTAAGAAATACCTAATTGAACACAACTGTATTATGAATATCAAATATAAACTAGCCTCACTACAAGCTAAGGTTGCAATCGCAATTTCAAAGCCATTTCTGGTAAAACAAAATCAATTATGCGTCGATTATTGCATTCATTTTGACTATTTTAAAATTCGCATGATTTAATATACGACTATCTTGTTATTCTTGTATTGTACACTTCAAAATTGGTTTTGGTTGAGAAAAGTCTACAAGTCTATAGGGCCAACACTTTTTTGAGGCTAGCTATTAGAGGCTATGTCTATTGGAAAAAAAAAGAATATTATTATTAAACCTGGGTGTAAAGTGTTCTTCCTAATTAGTATATGGAATCGGTTTCGGGTAAAGTCCTTCTTCAGGCAACATTTAATATGTTGAAATTAAAAATTTGAAAAATGCGAAATTTATGAAACTTGTGAAATTTGTAAAATGAAGAATTCGTGTGTTCGTGTGTAGTGGACGTATTGATGCAGAACTCACAATTCACAGTTCTTCACAATTCTCAAATTTTCATTTTCAACATGCTTTTAGACTATTAAATTTTAGTGCCGGTCGCATGCACATTTAGTAAATCAATTATGAAGTAGGCCTTTATCAATGTTCTTTTATTTCATACCTACTTATCGACGCAAACATTAGTATTACTATTATTTATTTATGATACGTAGATTGTACATACCCCAGATGGACAAATACTAAATAATTAGCTATCAATGACGGTTGGTGGTGATGTAAATAGGAGAACGCTTCGACTTTCTCATGTATTTCTTTGTCAAGTACAATGTACACTATATGCAAAGGCACTACAAAGGAATCCAATGATTTTTTTTAGCTTTCCATTTACCACACCCCCACCCGCCTGGTGATTAAGAACCCTAAACCCTACTCAGTAACTCCACACACAACCTTCTAGAGCTACTCATACAACTTTGAGTTGCGGTCCAATATTTTAAAGCAATTAAAGTTGTATAGGCACCTTACCGGAGACACCAAGAATTATCATCACGGCCTTTGGTAGGTTAATGGACAATATTGAGGGAAGTAAGCGGCGGGTATTGATGTTGGTGACGGAATCTATACTTTTGTACGGTTACGAAGTTTTGTCGGATGCACTGCAGCAGATGAAGTGTAGAAAGGGTTATTGGTAACTCAAACAAGAAGAACATTTAGGACACGAAATGGAGGAGGAGGAAAACGGAGAGGAGGTACCAAAAAAGGAACGTCATTGGTAATAGCGAAGCCAAGGGGAGAGCATACAAACGCACTAGAAGGCAAAGGCAAATAACTTTTATCTGAAGTGTATTTCTCTAAATTGGGAAGAGCATTCTCTTACCAATTTAGAGAAATACAATTAAGTTCTAAGTGTTTACTAAGCGGACGCGCTGTATTTATCTATGGTTCTTTTTAGCTCTGATTTAAATTGTTTCCTCAGAAATATTACCATATTAGCAATGCACACAAGCCAAAAACCTAGTAAATGAAAGTATACCACCTTTAAAGTATTAGTACACAACCAAAACTATTTTATAATAAAGAAAAACATTTTATAAAAATAAAGCGAAAAGACTGCATGAGGAATAACATCGAGCTTAAGAAAATTTAATCCGGCATAATTCCTTGTCGCTCAAAATCAATAAGCTAATTTTTGTACGTAAGCACGTATGCATAACGAACGGAAGTCCATGTTAAAATGGGGCTGATGCGCAACCGGACTAACAAGGATCCCCCTTGGTTTTATTAAATCGAAAGTTTAAGAAACTTTCTACACCCGGCAATCGGTGAAACAATCTCAAGCGGCTCTAATCCCGTAGATACGTATACGTGCATACATACATAATACATGTATTTGCACGCAGCCAGGCGCACGCAAACTTCACATACACTTGCGTACCCCAAAACGGGTATGTATGTATTCGATGTGTATGTATGTGCTGGCATATAAACGTAAGTATGTATGTATAAGACATACATATCACCCATTATTGAACGATGGTGGTTAAAAGGGATAGAAGGGGTAGCATGAAGCAGGTCCAGTAGCACGTGCGTGTTAACCACAATCTAACATCCTCCCACGCAACCCTTGTAACGTAAGGAAACAACACAACTACTATATCTAGCTTGTCCCTCACTACGTTGGTTTTACACCACGGTTGCGTTTAAGATATCCGCCCAAGATACGTTAAGAATTCCGGCGGTCTAGAAAAATTATTTACACGATAATTTTAATAGAGGATGCGAAGGATACCTATTAAGATTTTAGAAAAACAATGAAAGCTTGACATTCGGGCACAAAAAGTCTTTAGACAATAAATCAGGTAAATACGGATAGTAAGATCTAAATTCGATGATTTTCTGTCAGCTTCTTCAGAAGATTTCTAAAGACTGTCTTTAGAAATCTTCTGAAGAAGCTGACAGAATGGTCAGCGAAACGTGAAGTAAAATATTAACTACACGACATCACCCGAAAGACATTTCTACTATGGATTACGGTCGTGAAAGCCTACACTCAACTATTGAACACAAACTTTGTTCCAAAATTAGATAGTCTTCGCAAGATGCATCAGGCTCGGCTAATAAAACTTTTGGTCAGTATTGGCCAGAAAAATATACAACCCATCCATTGATGTAAGCTGCAGATGATGGCCCATAAGACATCGCATTTTTCAAAAAAAATCATGAAATTGAACAAGTCAGAAGAAAACTGAGGACCATCGAAGATAATGGCCCACTATCAATAACTTGAATATTATATATTTTTTGTTATATTGTAACAATTAGAACACATCAGAAAATGCTTAGAAACAATAACCAAAAAATAATGCTAAGATAGCTTAGTATCCTCATTAGCAGTCATGTGAACTGCTCGAGGGATGGTTTGGGGAAAAGTACCCGATTTATGTCGCTGCTTCCTGAACGGCAGGCACGCGTTTCTTTGGCACTAGAGGACGTCACGAAATGTCGAGTTTGTCGTTTTGAAAGTTGTGGCATTAACTGTGAGGCAACAGCGATAGAAGGTAAAGATTTGAAAAGTACTCTCGAAACCACGCTGATGACGCCGGGTAGGCAGAAACATTATTGTTATTATTATTATATTATAATAACATAACAGTATTGAACAAGTTATCAGTATTTAAAAATATTGCGAAAACTTGGGGACCTTGCATTTCACAATCCATCATCTGTGATCAAATAAATTTTCTACCCCCTCAATATCTTGGTCAATTTAGTTTTTATCTGTTTATCCTTCCCACTCTTCGCAGCTCCAAAGTTTACCGGTAAAAAACGATACTAGCAGTTGAAACCACAAAACCATCTAACCAACCAATCCACTTCAGTTCTCTGTAGATATTCGCGTCTCGTAGTAACTATTAAATGTTAATTGTCAGGTATATGTTAATTTTTTCCCGAGATCTATACCCAAACACGTTGTGTATTGTACGTGCGTTTTTCCATATCAAGCTTTAACTCCAAGACGCGCGATGTTCCGTCAACTGTGGTGGAAAAGCACTATAGTTATGTCCACGAGGAAGCTGGGATGGGGTGGCCCACACTAATAGCATAGCACACACGCACAAACCGAGATCCAGAATGGAATCAATAATCCACATTACTGCTGAACAATGCTACATCTGCACACGCATTATACATTCATATGTACATTCGCCAGGGTTTAGATATGTACGGACGCATGTATATATGTCTGTATATATACGTATATACCTCTACCCCGAAAATCTTAACTGTATTCATATCAGATCACTAATACCGGTAAACCAGATGGAATTAGAATCGTAATGCCGTTCATGAATATATATTCGGGAGCAATTTCTTCTCATGGATAACGGAGAATCCCAAGACAAATTGTCAATATCGGAATTCCTAAGATTCGCTAGTTTATAAGCACGTTTACGAATTACAGATACAAATATGAACAACACAATATTATTTGCATTAAATAATGTTTCTAATGTTCGCAATCAAATCGCATATAGGCACTAAATCAAAGTAGAAAGCAATACAAACATGTTTAAAGTTTCGTGTAAAATGATACGATCTTGCGCGCGTAATGGACAATCAAAATGATTATGAATCTACATTTCCACGTTTTTAATAATAAACAACATCCAAGCATCTCGATCAATTAATTTCCGGCAACGACAACATATTGTCGTGGCTCTTTGACGAAATAGTTCCACTTCATTCAAAATCGTCACTGGTTAAAATTCTAGTGACCGATTCTATTGATGCAGTGTAGAACGTAGGGCAAGAGGGTGTAAAAGTACGTAATTGTGGCTTTTTTCGATATTTAGAAAAATTGTTCGTCAAACTTTTCAAGATTCTGCATGAAGTTTGTACATTGGGGTCTTAACTAGATTCTGTCCAAGAGCCAATCGCGAGGGAATGTGAATAGGTTTAAACAATGTTAAAATCACATTTTTATCGTCAACATACCCGGCTTCGTTGGTCTCTTGGAATCGGTCTTTATTGCGAATCCGTCTGTAAAACACTCCATCGTAGCCCTCAATATAGGAGGAATAAGGCTTACACCGTAGAATGTGTCACAGATACCTCAAATACTCTAGGTAGTCCTGTTTAAGAATCTTGTTTCAGAAAGCAATGCCGATAGTTCCTTACGCAACACGCGCGCTTGTACAAATAAATAGACGGCAATGTCGTGATCTTTTTTGCCGAAATACATCCTCACACAATTTGTTAGTTTCATTTTCAAAATGTTCCTTATCCGCATCTCTTGAATTATAAATATTCTGTTCGGAACTGTATGTCGTATCTAATTCGCGAGAAGACGTGCGCATAATACGCCGACAACGTTATAACCCGTAAGAGTATGCAAATAATATTAATGTATATCTTCCAATTGATTTGCGTATCAATTGTGATGCCTAAAATTTTACGCCATCGCTTCATTTTAACGAAAAATTCTAATATCTGCATAGTAATCTTTCTTATGGAATATCAACTATATTAGTCTTGTTTTTTTAACGTTTAGTTGTAGGTTGTTGTTCGTAAACCATCCATTAAATAATTATAAATGTCCCTGATTTCTTGCTTAATTATTCATCGATCAGTGAAACAATCACCTGTGAAGAAATTCGTAAAATGTGAGGGCAAATATGGCGAGACTTGGCGGAACCAATTTAGCACCAGACAACTCGGCGCAGGGAACTGCGAAATGCGTAGACGATTTAATACAGACACCTTTAAACACATAAGTAAGTTCCCCACTTTCTGTGTGCTTCACGAAATTAGCAGAGACTAGACAAGCTTGTGTTTATTCGTCTCATGAGAATGGGATCGTGTTGGCTACTGGTTTGCTGGAGAGTCGCAGTTAATTTCATGAAGCGCGCGCAAAGTGGAGAGCTTTACACATAAGTAATTGCTTTAAGCAGTTTGAGAAAAATCCAGCCTAATCGCAACCTCCGTTATGAACAGCTGATTGCGAAGCATCCTCCACCACTCAAATTGAAGAAATATAAAGGTGCCGACGAACGCATTTTAAGAATTGTGGGAAACCACGAGAATAGAGACTGCGTGAAATATTTACGAAGTATCGCTCACAATAAATCCCTGAATTTGTTACTAAATATTTGCAAATGAATACAGATCTAGTAGAACATTTACGAGGTACCTCTACATCCTTGCGCGAAGTTGTCTCGCGCCCAGTTGGCCGCTCCAAGTTGTCCGCGCCAAGTTGCCTGGACCAAGTTATCCGCGCCAAGATGTCTACACCAAGTTGTCCCATTTCGACTGTTATATGCGTGAGAACTATTCAAGAGCAGTACCGCCACATTCTTTTTCATGTTATGGCAATCTGCAATCGCCCTGAACGTTTGAATAATTGATCTTATGACTGATTTGGATTCAATTTTTCTATAGCGATAATACGCATGGTGTTTTTTTGAAGCTGATGATGATTACTCGTTTTGTTTGTCCCATACAAGCTTTGCCAGTCTCCGCATGCAATTTTTTAAATTATCTTTTTTTCGCGTGTAGTATACCTTTTGTATTGCCCAGGAGGCCTCTGAGTGTGCTCCGTAAATGCATCTCTTTATATTTTGGTCCCTTAAAACTTTTAATATTTTGTAGAAAGAAAGTTTGGCAGACTTCCTTTTGGGATATATATTAGCTTCCATCGTTGAAATAAAAAAATCCGTGATTTTCTTGGTATTTCCAACGTAATAAAATGTTTGAAAAATATCAGTCCTGGTAAGGAATGGAACATTACATCTGCCGTTTGCCGGGTAGGCGTACTAACCATTACATCACGAGATCTATGCCAGGAATGAAATCACTTCTTAGTACCTATATGTTATTTGTCTGTAAATATATCTCCACAGAGCATATATTCTTAGATGCCAAGTACACTAAATAATTAATTACATTGGACTTTCTTAAGATTACGATGAATATCTATATAAATTGTGGTAGTTATTGTTATTCGTAGAAAGAAGCAAAAGAGTGCTTGATTATGTTAGGGCAATCTAAATCATAATTGTTGACGAAACATGGATTCATCACAGCAGACCAGAAACCAAAGAAACCCGTACTAAAGAATGCCAACAATGTCACAGCCATTGCGTTTTGGGATGGACGCGGCGTAATCCACGTCAATTACCTTGAAAAGGGCAAAAGGATTAATGGTGAGTATTATGGATCGTTTCAATAATCCCGTGAAAGAAAAACGTCCGCATTTGGCAAAAAAAAGAATTCTGTTTCATCAAGACAATGCACTCGTGTTCACTTGTGTCGTCGCCATTGCAAAATTCCATAAGTTAGGATATGGGTTGCTTCCCCGCCCACCATATTCGCCAGATGTAGCCCCCGCCATTATTTCCTATTTTAGAATACGGAGAAATGACTTCACGGAAGAAAGTCTTGTCTCAAACGATGAAGTGACTGCAGAAACAAACGCCTGTTTTACTCGCCGGACTAAGTGTATTGATCTCAAAGGAGACTATGCCGAATTTTGCACATAAAAATCTTTCTTACGAAGCCTAAGTATTTATTGAACTCCGCTCGTACTAGAATTTCTTTTAATCTTGGGATTATATTATCACTCTTACTCGTAATATTCAATTCAAGTTTTGATAAATGAGCTGGTAGCTACCAGTTGCAACACTTTCTTTCTCGATAGAACCAACGTAAATTATTTCTGAGTCGCATGTAATTTTATTGCCAACAGCGACGATTACATTACAATTATATATGTTAAGACTATACAAACATCGCTAGGACGAACTCACATGAAACTTGCGAATACCCAAGATGGTTGTATTCGCCTCTTCCCTCCATTAAACCGAAAAACATCAGACCGACAAATCTAAATATATGATTCAATTAGCATCACATTAAATTGGCGGAGGATCGTGTTAGATTAGTGGACTGCTTAAATTAGGTCTGATTAGTGCTGGCCCCTAACGGATGCCTAATCCGCCGCGAGCGTTCGGACTTCCCCTTTCTTCCTCGCAATCCGCAGCAGTTTCACTCCACCTTCTCTACCGACCATGTACACGTAACCGACAGAATCTACATTAGCTTCATTATCGGTGCATGCAAACTGCCACTACCTAGGTTTCGACGACCGACGTGCATCGTCGAAGTTATCAATTAAATCGGGTTGCTCCTAATGTGGATGAAATACCTACAAATGTATGTACCAACATAAGTTGCAAAGTACCTATATATAGGACTGGTCGTAGTTATAGCAATAATTCTAATAGTAACATTAATCTTTAATATTAGTAACATTAGTAAAAGTACGCTACAAAAGAGTTTGACAAATTGTATACAAAAAATAAGAGGCAAATTTATTACCTCCTATTTTTCATCTAAATTTACACAAATGAAAAATTATAATGTGAAGTTAGCACCAAATATCAATTTAAAATTACTTACCACTTTCAAGATTTTCACTTTCTATTTACAATTTACAACAAAGTAATTTTCCCTTTAGTTTTTACAGTTCATGGTGAACAGTGAAATTTCTTTTCCAATGGAGTTAATATTGCATTCTCCTTTCCTATAAATTTTTCAATCCACCTCAGGATTTAGAACCTTCAATGTACTTTCCCAACTGATTTTTTTCTCCTTCCGCGTTATATTATAAGATGACTTTACTGAGATTTCTTACATGTATTTTAAGTAAATATAAAAATATCTGTAAGTCTTACAGAACTTACATGTATTTTTGTAAAAAAATTTTAACACAACAGGATGATTTTAACGAAAACTTGTACCTCGACCGTTTTGAATTTTCTGATGTACCAGTATCTGTTAACGCGATAAATCAAAGATGTTATTGTGTTAAGCAACGCACATTTATACACAATATCACGGGTGGTTCAACTTTTATATTTCAATATGGCCGAACACGAGGGTTTTGGTACTTCCCTAATTTTTCAAGTATTTGAAATATTATATAGAGTGACTCTAGCAATTTTCCTTAGAGTTGGTACATTTACAATGGCTAATACTCTGTACATTTCAGTCACTTCTGTCGAATAAAGTAAGTCCTAGTGATCACTTTAATTTTTCTTGTGAACTAGGCGAAGACAAAGCGATAGAATACCATGTTATTACATGTTACTATGCAGGATTATTCACGACGACAGCCAATTAAAGGTATCTCTTATTGAAGTTTTAGTGGGTGATGTTATGAACAGTAATGTACTTCCCAAAAACTACAACTTTGTGGCACTTTTGATTAGATCGTAGACAGATGCCAACTTTCATATTTCAAATGGTATACCTTTCATATTATTGATCCTTTTGGCAGAACTTTTAAACGAAGAAGTTTAACAATTAAAATAGATATCATAGATGTACCATCTCTGAGACATTCAATGTTATCCGAAAACTTTGACAAACGCGCAGTATCAATATTTTCTATTGGGTACTACCCTTGTAAATCAGTGTTGAGAATTTTATTGGCAACATAAATTCCTCTTTATTGCTGTAAATAAATATCAAAAATGTTATACAGAATGTTCCAGAAACCTAGTCCAAACATTAACGTATTCAACAAAGAAAAACATTTTTTTTTTACATAGCAGCCCCGATCTTTGGGAATATCTACGTATTCTATTTGTAGAAATGCAAGTAAAACATATTTTACTTCTTGTAGATAAATTAGCTCATTTCCGATTTGTTAAAAAAAGTCGTGAAATCGTTTCTTTATAACCGGTATTCATTTCCTTACCGAGAGAAAAGGAAAATATGGCTACAGTAATGTCACCGAAAAGAAACAGCGTATGAGTTATACACTGCGCGGCAAAATTATGAAATAAATTCATTAATTTTGGAGCAATTTGTTTTTCGAAGAAATGCTCAGACAAGTCAATTTTCTGCATTAGAAACATTTTTTTTTGCATCAAGTATAAGTTTCCACTTGTAGTATTCAAATAACGCTGTCATGGGCCATTCTTTTGGTAGATCATTTAATTATTTAAATAATAATAAAAATAATAACAGCAGTAACAATAATAAAAAAAGTTGAAAACAAGTGGCAAACATAGATTTTATTAATAACAAAAAGCAAAGGTAGGTGCGGTTATTTAAAAAATGAGACACTGCGCTACAAGAGAAATTGGCTCTTTATTAGTGATGTGCAGAAGGTATTGATCCGTTACTTTTGTATTTGCTACTTTTAAATATCGAAAGCATCGAGTGTCGATTAAGAAAAAGTGACGAAAACTACCTACTGGCCACTAACATCGACATCAATAGCTGAGTGTTTTCGCGAATTAACGTAACGAATAGTTTCTTAATAGTATTCGTTACTCAAAAAAATCAACTTTGCATATATAAATTGTCAGCAGACCATTGCATTTAAGATGTTAAATAATACGGAACGAAGCATGCTTTTGAAGGATTTTTACAAAAATTATCCATATGCAAATCCCAGGTTAAAGCTTCGTCAATAATTAAGCAAGGCTCTTGGCCGAGTTTGTCAAATTAGTGAAGACATTGTGTAAATTATATTATGTACTATTTTTTCGAAATTTTTATATGATAACAAATGTCTCATTAGGACATCAACCTTGGATCATAAAGAAAAGCATAAGAAATTATGTCCCTTCATAATATCATCATTGATCAAGAATGAATAAGTTAATCGCATTACTTTATTATTTTGACAGAAAATGTTATATTTAGCAATAACTTTTTTTCTCTTAAATAACTCGCATTGATTACCTACAGATCCTGAACTATAGGACCGTTCACCCACATCTTAATAGGTAACGGTAGGTATATTCAATACAACACGCAAGTGCCATTAAATTATAACGTTTAAGACTTTGGTCAATCGCCCGAAATCAGTGAACTAATTTGGAGCAAAGTTCACCACACATAACCATCAAATTACCGAAGTTAAAACATAAACTGAATTTAACTTAACAACGGACCTTCATGGTAAAACTTGTAAACGCTCCCGAATAGACCTAATGCGTAACGCATTAGGAACGCCCAGATGGTCCAAGACTCCTTAACGTTTCGACAATGGTGCAAATAAACATTCGTTTTAAGCGCAGGGATAAACTACACCGATAATTACACACACACTTCGTAGTTCGGCGCACTAACTTTGTACAATAGGTGGTATTTAGCTACAATGCAGTGGCCTGACGTACATGCTAAGGTATTTAATATGAAATTTAGCAAGTTTCCACATTAGGTGAAGTATTCGAAGAATATTATTAGTGAATTGGGTTAATTATGAAGTAATCAACATTTTTCGCTGATATTTTCAACAAGGAAGGTATTGGAAATATGTTGACCGAAAATACATCTCGAAAAGGGTGGAATGTGAGTATAACGCAGCCTAATCGGATGAGTGCTGTTTCCGTGGAAGCAAATCATGTCTTTAAAGGTGAATAATTGTTCGTATCCGGCTCTGACTAATGAAAGCTAGATTTCTGAAAATGTATTTTCAGGTGATTTTTTTATTTTGTAATTTTTATTTTTTGAGAGGTTTTACAACTTTAATCATTGCAAAGGCATATCTCCTTTAATTGAAACGTTTTCATGAATTTAAGCTTATGAATATAGAAATAATTTAACTCGAATATTTATAGGGAGTAAACAAGGAAATAAAAAATGTAACTACTGTCACCTATTTGTCACAAATTTAGTTCTACAAGAAAAAGAAAACTCGATACTATAAAGCTAGAAATACCAATATCCATCATTCTAAATACGTGTACCCAAGCCAAATGTAAAGTAAGAACATCAAATAAAATTTTCACACCGTTTATCGACGCCTAACATCAACTGACACGTCCCACACTTTCAAGCCTAATATTTGTTCTTCTACACTTAAGATAATTGCCTCATTTAAATCAACATTTGGTCCCAGCAGTGTACACAAGAAAATTACATTATGATACATTAATAACGTACGGTAATTATTGATTTTCATAAGGGCTAATGCTGCTTGCGTGTGCATATATTCAGATGGGATTACAAGATATATGAACACGAACTTGTAATTGAATTCCTGTTTTGCATTTACCGACGAATCTCTTCATCAGAGTGCTTATTTCTTAGTCGCAACTTTACGAAAGTAATAAAATTACCTCTTCATTTTCCATCTATTTAAGGATACATAAGTACATTGATAACATCTTCTGCGCCATACCACATCGCGCAATTCAATTAACCACGGATGTTTTCAGTTCATTTAACAGTAACACAGAACAACACAAGTCAATGTCTAAATTGAGGCCCACATACAGATGATCGAGAAGGAGTGTGATATCGAAGCAGGCAAGAACATGAACTTTACGGACACTTCCTTTAAACTTCAACCAACGTAAAGATTAGAATATTTAGATGAACATTGACCAGTTACGCCAAAAGCAGTGAAAAAGGAGGGAGAATCATTACGAAAACGATAACGGCAGCAAAGACTGTGGGTTAGTGTGGCAAACAACACTAAAGTATTGACACAGTCTGCAATACGCAAGTTCAATTAATTAATCCGAGACAGCTGTTTCGCGGATGCGTCGATTCTCATTTTCAACCGATGATCAAATAACCATTCGGTCATACAATTGACCAAAGCAGCTGTCCCAGATTAATTAATTAAACTTGTGTGGTGCAGAGTGTGCCAAGACATTGGCGTTGTTTACCATTACAAGAACGATATAAAAGAATTGAAACAAACTTGTACATGCGTTGAAAGTGGCTTTATCAATTTAGAATAAAATCGGAAAGCAATTAAGCATAGTGTGTCTGACCTTTTTGTGACTTTGTAGGATTGTTCGAACCCGCAGTTCTAAACAATTCTGCATGGCTAGTAATAGTAGTCCACTTAGTTAGTTCGCTGCGAACTTGTCCAAATTCCGTTACGAACGATTCTAACAGTTCTTGCTGTAAAGCGGGCACTTGAAATCTTCACCAAACTTGATCATATGCATTTATAATTTTATACAAGTAGTATGTAATATTTTTTAAATTCTTTTAATAAACATTTAGATTCACAGATTTCTTTAAATAGGAAAATATGTTGTATTTAGAATATGAAAATAATCTAAAAATACGTAAATGAACTTCGATTGTTGCCAACATGTAAGAATTGTAATTGATAGATACGCGCAGTACTTCTGAGAATTAATTCTCAAACGGTACCAAACTGTTCTAGAGTGTGGAGTTCGAACAAACTTTATAATCCACTGATTTAAAAAACTCCTTTGGCATTTGATGTACAATATTAGTGTTACTGATCTTAAATTAGACTTTATGAATTTTATTTTTAATATTCACGCTTCTTACAAAACCTAAAGCACTTCATCTGACTGATAACATTGGGCTACTGATAGCGCTCAGAAATAAGGCTCTTCATGATTTCAGAACTAAGAGGCTACAGGCCTCCTTCAACTGTTATAAACAACTCCGGTATCTCAAAACATCCTCTGCCGATCATAAGAGGCGAGTGCATTTGCAGTTGACTACCGCTTGAGGTAGTACTACAGAACAAGCTTGTTAGAATTAGAATTTTCTTCTCACATCATTTTTTCAACAAACGGTTGATAATGGGAATCCGCAAAACAGCTGTCCCGGATTAATTAATTAAATTTGTGTGTACCGATAATTTAATGCTGTTTGCCACTACAGTCCTCGTTACCATTATTAATCAGTGAATTGTTTAATCAATATACTCTAGACTTTATGATATTTGATTTAGCAGTGTTTTATGATCAAACCAAGAAAATAGGAGAGCACTGAATATTCAGTAAAATACCTGCGTGTAAAATACACATTAAAATATTGCTCACTTATATGTATTGATAATTTTTAACAGCCAATAGAAAGTAATTAAAAAACTTAAAAAAAAAAGATTTTTAATATTAATTTGAGGCTTCAAAACCACTTTTATGCAATTGCTGTTGCACACCATTTCGGGATGTTAAAAATGCTTTATTGTCATGATTCATTTTCAATAACTTGTAATTCTTATCATTCTTATATTTTTACAATATGTTAAATTGCTGGTCTGGAAATTCTGTGTTGTATATTTCAAAAATTTTATACGTTACCATTATCATCTCTTGTAGTGCATTCATCAAAAAGATTATCTAAAAAAAAAACGAAATATTAAATTATAAACAATTGAATTTAATTTTCCGTTAACTCCATTTCTATTTCCTATAAAATTAACATTTTACACTGACAAACATTAACGCTTAAACAAATTCTTAATGAACGAAAATTCAATTATTTACGCCAAACCATTGCGATGTTCTTGGCGTGTTAAGTGAATCATTTCGTAAAAAGAAAATGTCGCTGGACCTTTCTGTCGAAATCCCCTAGGTTTTTTTCAATAAGCTTAGCAGTCTGCGGCGATCGATTATATAAAATAGAAAATGAATAAGGATAGATGCATCGATTAGTGCAAGCAGTTGTATCCAAGTTCTAAGAAAAATCGCATGATCTGTTAACCTTTGGTGCATAACAATGTGTGATTCGGTAAGCACGATTTTCTTAACTAATCGATAATCGATTGTTGATATAATTAAAATTCTAAAAAACAAAACGCTGCTAATAACATAGTAATTATATTTTTACGAGCGAATTATGCACACATTATTAATTCTACGATATGCATGGTTTCTTTACACTTTCAAATTATTAACATTTAATTGAGTTATAAATATTGATTAATGTATAGCGTGTCCCACTGTTAACTTGGAATATTCATACCTGAAAAAGTATAAGCTGGAGAAACCTAAAAATATGATAGTTTACTAACATAAGTGGGTTTCCCTAAAAGATTTTAGCTTATATATCACTTACTAATTTTAAATACAATATCTTATATATACAGCGTGGCCACCTAGTATATGGACTGAAGATAATTCCTAAGGAGTATCTTAGAAAGTAAAAGCTTTCTTATAAAAAATATCTAAAGGCAAGTGCTGCTCAACATAAACGTTTAAGTATACATAGTGTTCAGCTCTCGCAGCGAACTATGCTTGGTATATTACGTTTTTCGATGGCCTCATTGTATGTATATTAACGTTTGTGAAATTCCCTATATATCTTAATTTGTCAGACACTTACCATAATTTAAAATTTTTGTGATGCCCCTGTTTCTTTAGCCGCTGATATCTTAAATTTTATTCGATTGAGTATTTCTTTCAGTTTTCGGCAATACAAGATAAATTCGTTTATATCAACTAACGTCTACTCAACACATAACTGCAGATATTTTCTATTTGAAGACTCTTCTAAAGCTATGGCAAACTTGAAACTTATACAGGGTACTAAGAAATCCGCGGATGCGGACTATGGGATGACGCTAAGCATTAAAAGCTGACACAAATGTTGACAAAATAATTAAAATAAAACAAACTTTTTTGACATTAGACAATTGAAAACATTCTGTCAAAATGTTTTCTGATAAGAACTACTCGAATCGTGACTATAACAATATGTTAATGGCTCTTGGCGCTTCAAATAATAATGCAGGTCAAGCAGCACGGTTGTATACGATTTCCTGGGCGTTGTTTGCCAAAAGCTAATGTCTTTAGAAGACTAGAAGAATTCTTTTCACCGGGTGCGTTGCCTTCGTAACTATATAGAAATGCTGGCTGTCTTCGTTTATGTGATGATGATACAGTCATTGATTTGATAATAAGTGAGTACTAAGTGCGTTGCGACAAAATTGCGAACAACTCAATTTCGCGTACACATGTTCGTGGGCAAATATAATTTTTTCCCTGGCGGTTTAATGAAAAGGTTCTCAGAAAAAAGTGTTCAGTGACACGTCTTACGTCATATAAACGTACTTTTTTAAATTGAAAATTGGGTACTTTGCATATCAACGTTTTTTAATATTCTCTGTACATACCTAGTGTGGTTTTTAAAATACATCAACTAAATTCTACGAGAAAACCAGTGAAGTTATCTAGAAGTATAAAAAGCTATTCTTTCTCTAAAAATATTGGGGATATAATTTCAACCTCTGTTCGAAGTGACCATTGTACGAACCTTAAGGCATTTTCTTGCTTTTTGTTAAACGTAAGTATCTCTAAGATTTTATTATCTACTTTCGCGCAGCAAGATTTTCTTACTTAAAAGTTTGTAATTAGATATCTAGTTGTAGAGATTCCTGTAAGTCTATTTCTTCTAGCTTAAGCCTACTACCAATACCCTGCTTATATATTTTAGATAAAATCAACTTGTTACAAGAAGCTTTAGAGGAACGGACATACTTTAGAAACAAACTCTACTTATCATAATTATTGCACTGGAGTTAGAGAAAATCTGCATTCGCTAGCTGCCCGTCTTAACGCTACCAGTCTCGTCCCATTTTCTTTGGGCGTGAAAACTTTCAATAAATTGGCAATGCACGTGCAATTATTCAATCATAGTATAAATTCAAACCACTGCAATGCAGAGAATTCATTTAAATAGAACTAAGCGCTCTAAATAAATGTTAGTAAAATGTTTACAACGTATCTGGAGTAATTTGTATTGATTCCATTCTATTGACATGAACATATTCTGATATACGAATTATATAACAAGTTATACGGATGTTCATTTGTGGAATACTTTGTACATCTGAAAATAAAACTCATTAATCGGTTACACCTATCTACCACATCGTCAACATGATCTCTGAAACTCAAAGGCCCATAGTAATTCCTAGGTTCTTCATCACATCAACAGTTGCCAAAGACCTTCCATCAAACATGTAAGAATAATCTATTGTATTAATATTTTCAGTAAATTGTATCTACTTACACTTACTATAAGAATAAGTACTAAGAAACTAACAACAATTTTCCAACACCGGTAAATTATTTTGAAAAATTAAATTATTTTATAAATTATTTAAAAATAAATTAATTTATTTTTCCATTTCAAAATGTAATTTAATATCGTTTATAAATAATATAAATAATGTTGGTCCTAAATTACAACTCTGTGGCAATCCAGATTTTGAATATATAAGTGTAGATTGAAAACCATTCATACCAACATACTGACGTCTTCCTGGGAGGTAATTAATAACTTTTTCAAGGTACCAAAAATCCCGTAAAAGGGAAGTTTGTTTAAAAGAAAATCAACTTTACTGAAAGCCTTTGAAAAGTTTGTGTCGAGATATGTTTGATATCGGGAATATTTTATAGCTTTGCCGCTCGGTAAAATAAATTCAAAATTCTAATTTTTGCGAAATTATTTTAGTGTGGTCGTAAGAACAGAAATTATTTTTTTTTCAACACTATCTGAACGAATCAAGCCCAATTTTCGAGAAACGATCTACTTAACCGGCACAATTCCTATACCTGGAACAATTCGAATCGTCACGTATTTAAAACACAAAGCTTCTAAGAGAGTTGGCAATCAAACGTTTCATCAGTGCTGGATTGTTTCCTAATAGTTCAATTTTCATCTTTCCAAGTTAAACACTTTTACAGTTAGCTCACATAAACTTGGTTACCTATCAAAAAGTCCGTAAAAATCAAAATATTTCAAATATGATATGAGAAATAACATAATTGCTTGAACAATTAAACCTTGAAATTGAACTAACAATTCAAAAACATAATTACATATAGGGTGTCCTATTTAAAATGAGGAAGTTGAGCGCTATTATCGGTACAACTGGAAGTCTTAGATAATTGAAAATGTTTCAATTCAATAGTAATTTTAATATATTAAAATTTTCCATTGTATACTTTTTCATGTATCGATCGATGCAGTTCGTCATGAAGCAACTCCCGTGAGAATTATGAAATATAGTAATATGTTCTAAAAAGTTGTTTTTTTCCGATAAAACTATTTTTTACTAATTAACTATGTAAATATACGAGCATTATTTGTTGCATAAATAATAGAAAACTAGCTGAACTACATCGGCTGATATACCTGCTCACCCGGCATTCAACTATGTAACTGTTAAATAAGCTTTACAATTTACATGATCACAAAGGAAACATTATACCTGTTCCGTATTATTAAGGATATTTTTCGTCATATTTCTGTACTTATAAATTTTAGAATGGGACGATGGCGTACTCTATGAAAGTTTTATAAATATTTTCCATGACAAAACAGACAAAATATCAGCTATATCCATACATATTTCAACGTTCCACTTAGAACGTCCCATACAACCTGTGTAGATCAATTCTACATGTATGCATATTTTAATAGTTTGATAAATCAATACAGATATATTTCAATTATGTCAACGGTACCAATAACGGATATACGTTTTAACATGAGTAAGGAGAAGGGTATAATTAATGTGTAATAATAGAAAAAGCAATACGAAACACGTTATACATGAATAAGAGGGAAGGAGTAACATGTACATTTCGCGGGCTGGTTTGTACAATGAAGAACTTATTAAACATTCATTGAGGTATAATTTACATTAATTGCCGATTTGTACCTATGAATTCAACGGCGTCGTTTCGTATAGCATAGCGAGGGTGAAATTTTTGATCGGTTCTTTACGCGGGTAAAATACGTATATCTACGTATGCTCTTTAATGAATGCAGAATGGGGTGTAGGAATATACATTTGTTTAGGCTGTAATTAGCGGCTAAAGGCTGGCTCTAATAATGCGTTCTCTTTTAGTGGGAGTTACATGAATATGTAAATATTTCCCGGTTGCGTAAAACGCGTGTTACGTTTGTAATTAGGTTGCGATGATATATTCCGATGAAGAATATTTTTAAAGTTATAGTAGGTCTGGTATATCGATAGCGTACGCGATTTATTTTTAGATAACATTTTTCATCTATGACAGTGAAAAATGTTGTATTAATTTTCGCTGAGACGGCATAAGCTTCTACAGTGTTCCTGCTTCTGGAGTTTAATAATTATAGAGACTATAACCTATTTTTCCTGAAAATAGCTTGCATAATATACTGTAAATTATGTTCTAAAAGAAAAATTATATCTATTGTAGAGCCGAGATATTTACAGAAATTCATCCCATTCAATTGGTTTAAATTCTTGAGATCTCTCGAAATATTAGGTTGTTAAATATTATGAAGCTTGTTCATTAAAGCAACGATTTTGGTTTTCCCTGTAGTAAATAAAATATAATTTAAAGCTCAATATTCTTGTAAAAAAGAGTGGTATTAACTAGTTATTTCTCCAATTTAATTTGATGAATAGAAAGAATAACAATGCTTGGAAAATGTAAAAGAATAATAATTGAAATTTAATTTTGGTTTTTGCAAACATATGAAGCACTTAAAATAGATAAACCAATTTTTCGTGGTTTTAGCGGTGTGATTAGATACCTACTGAAATAAGATAGTCTCGAGGGTAATTTTCTTTAAATTATTAACAATGATTGATGAACTGTGAAAGTTAAGGTGCTCAATTCCATTGCTGATTTACATCTCTAGACCATAATACCTTATGGAAACGGTCGTCTTAATACAATCTTTATGGAATGCTTCTATTTGATCACATATTATTCGTTTTCTGTGGTTGTCAACACATACGCCACATACATTTTGAATCGTCGCTAAACATTACCTTATTCCAGTGATTCTCCGTCTACGATAATCTAGATTTTGCCCAAGTGAGTCCGCTTTTCCTCTGAAACTTCGGTCAGCAACGGCTTTTCGTTGCTCCACACAAAATATAATTTACGTATAGATCAAACTAATGATGTTCTGTAAAATATATATCTATTTTATATAACTCCAAAGCACGTTTACGAGAAAGTAGTTTCTATAATATCCTCTAGGAATAAAAATCCTTGCTACTTCCGACGTAACAAATTGTTTGAAGAAAACCTCGTCCCGGTAAGGAATCGAACCTGACAATTACCATTTGCCGGACGAATGCGCTTGTCACGTTTGTCCATTACCGCAACGACGTATGAGAGACAGGTGTACACAACAGTTTCTTTTCTAGGACATTTCTTCTTCTTCGTTTTTCTGGTAGTTGTTCCTCTTTGGATTTCTCTTGGTTCGTAACTCTTTCGTTCTTTACGTGCAGATTCTCCGCTTCTCTGTTGTTTGAAATGCTGATTTTGGCCGCAATTAAGGATGTACAGCCAAAAAATGTTTGCAAAAAAATGTTCATTAGTATTAAAAATACTTATAGTACTTATTAACATATAAATGAAAGACAATTCAACAAAAGAAAAGTAAATAAAGTTCGTCTTGGACGTCTATACCATAGCCCCAGAACCGAACTTTGCGGTACTCCAACGCCACTATTTAGTAGTTTCCGTAGACAACTCACATTGCTCCTATAAGTTGGGAAAGTTGAAGAAAAGAAAGACCGGTTTCGTGCCTAACAAACCAGGCCAAGAATTAATAAAATAATATTATTATCTAATATTTTAACAACAAATTTCTGTGTGTTCAAATTATTTAAAAGTGTATCCATAATTTCAATTAGTGCAGTGGTTGAAACCCGGGGAACGAATCCATGTTGCCTTAACTCATTAACTGAGACTGTAATGTACAATTTTTCATAACGCGGGCAAAATCGATGTAAGCCTGTAGTTTTCAATTAAAAAGTAATCACCTTTTCTGTAGATAGGAATAATTGTTGAAATTTTGAGTACATCAGGGAAAGACCCATTCTCAATAAAATTCTCAATTGTTAATAATATCCGTCAAAGGATATCTAATCTGCTGTATACTTACGATTTTTTTCCGATTCTTCCATAACAGAAGTACTATTTAATTTGCTAATAACCCGAACTACCTCCTCATTAGTTATCGGCGTGACAAACAGAACTAATAACTGACATTTTTGGATAATGTATAATTAGAATTATTGCCTCTGTAGTTAATTTCTTTGCTGCTTTTGAGTGTAAGAGCTGAAATATTCATTACATCTGTTGCTCACAATATCACGATCACTAATTGTTTGATTAGAACTGATTTTTATTTCAAGATCCTTAAAAGATACCGAGTTATTGGCTTATTGTTTAATAATCTACCAAATAGCTTTGACGGCGTTGCTGGAATTCGTAATCGTTTTCTGAACAATAATAGCTTTAGCTAGTTTAAGTTTTCTTTATCTTATAAATACTCTACAACAACGTCGTGAAAATACCATCTGGTTATCCAGGCAATTTTTCTCTTTTTATTAAACCATATCAAGATAAAATTTAGGTCACAAAATGACTCTAGGCTGGAAAGTTGGACGAATAATTTTTATCTAATATTGTACGTAACCTCTCCGATAGCTTGCATCAAAATTTTAATTTTGCCCTCTTATCTAAATAATAAGCAGACAACATAGTGGGTTTCCAAAACTTAAAGTTGAATTTTTTTTGAAGTACAACCTTCAGATCTCACAACCAGTATGTATTGTTTTTCGAAAGAGTGGTAGCTGATAATCGTTTGATCAGCAAAATTTTCCAGATGTAGCTTTTTAATATCTCTCCCATGTCAAGATAAAAATGAAAAATTAAATCTACTCGTTATTTATTGAGCAATTCTATATTAAAATCGCCCAACATTACTTTGAAATAATACGAATATAAAAACACATTAAACAAATATTTTGTGAATTAAACTTTCTTACCGTATATTTTAAAACAAGCGTAAATTTACATCTATATTAAGGAATTAATAAGTGCGTTGTTATGAAACTCTACGGTACAACCGAGAAAGAAACGTAAGAACGAGTCAACATTTCTGCTCTAAATAATCAACAAATACTGCTAAAAAAGTAAATAAGTCAATCAAGTGAATAAGCGATAGATAAAATGTGACCGTTGGAATAGAATTATTTTAAAGTTGTGAAAACCAAAAAATTGAGTATGAAATTGCTGACATCAACTAATACTATTTACCATGAATTAGTTGAAAGCACCATTTCTTTCCTATAAACATGCATTTTAAAATAAAACAATTACAAAATAATTACTTTCTCACCTGAGTATATATTAATCTACATTTAACGGTTCATGTCTAATGGAGCAGCAGCTGTAAAGGTTTCTGGAAACGGTTTTTATTTAACTGGTAAAGCTATACTATTGTTTCTGCATTAAACGGTATTTTCTTGAAACTAATTAGCTATCATTTGTGCACATTTACATATAATTAAGTGCAAAACGAGTACAATTAAACCTGCATTATGGTTTCCAAACGTAAAATCTGATTGTTAATGTAAGCATAACAAAATAACAAACAACAAATAATGAATTATAACACCCCGTGATTACATCTTAAAGGATTAAGTGCTTGAGAAAAGGATATTGTTTATGTCAAGTAAAAAAGAAAATGATCTAAAATAGTTATATTAGGAGAACGCAGAGGAAAATCTATTACACGGTTATCAGATTATTAACGTAAGAGATTCACTTTGTGTAGTAATTCTTCTCCGTGAACCTGCTATCCGAACACCAGCTTTCTCACAATGCAATAGTTTCCGTACTGTGCCGTAAGGGTTTTCACTGGGCCACATACGCATAGTTTGTTTGTTCATAAAACCATTAAAGCGAAACCAATTTACGTCTGAGGTCAATGATATTATCATTATTTATATGATTTTCAAACCAATTTGTATATCGTATTGCACTATCACTGATCAATACGCTTCATATTTTTCGAAATCTTTTCTAAGAATATGCTTATAAGTACCTGTTCCTGTGAAACCTTTTTAATTAGATTTTTATGTGAATGATGCCTCCTCCTATCCGCAATAGCTATAGCAATTCTTTCTTGAATCTGCCACTACCAGGTTTGCAACTTACTACACCAGTTTGACGAAATTTAGCAAAGCAGTGAACAATTTACTGATATAAATCAAGATATGATACTGCAAAAAGTGAAAGCTGAAGACGAATTTCATCCATACATACAGTTGCATTGAAAATAGCTTTCAATGATAAATGCATGGCGATCATTTGGTGGTAAACATGTTTAAAAATTTATAAGATACGTCAGGTGCAGACATGGCAGAAAAGTTTCTCTTCTACAAGGCCTCAATTTTAGTATCCAATTTTTCTACGCATTGTAAGAGCCCTAAATAAACCTTTTTAAGTGGTGAATAAGAGAGAGTAAGAGATACCTTTGATATCTAAGTTCCTTTCGTTGAAAATGAATTTTGTGAAATAATGTCTCAACTAAACATTAAAAAATTACAAATGCTCAATTATTTAAATTGATTTTTAAGTTCGAGTTTCTTTAGGTTTGCGATAATGTTTTCATGTATTGTATGTTTGTGAGCAAAACTACTTCATCAACCTAACTTCGCAAATGAATGATTTTTGAATTGCAAATAAAGCAATATACATAATTCTTTCTATATTCTTTCATACTATCATATAGGTTCCTTAATAACTCAACAAGCGAAAGAATAAAATTTTTCAATATGTAGAAGAGATAATTGAAAATATCTTTTTGTAGCGTCGGGCATATTGAATTCTTGCAAATTCGGTTTTTATTGAAGCAGTCTATACGAACAATAAAAAATCGTGTGACCTATAGAATATATCTATTTAAGGTAATAGAATAGCAGGAAACAGAAGTAGGATATAGCGGCTTATCTCAAAATCACGTTTCAAATACGAGGGCAGTGTGAAACGTTTCTAGCTTAACAAAAACAAGTTTTCCACTTGTCAAATTCAGTTTTATGTCGCAACGTAGTCTCCCTTTAAGTCTACATACTTCTCCCAACGATACTTCCATCTCCATAATCCCTCCAAAGACTAATTAGCATCTTGTTCTGCAAAATAGCGGTTTTTGCGAATGTGATGGCCTCCTCATTGGATGAAAATCTCTGCCTCCGATTGAAGCTTTGGGCTTAAGAAACAGAAAAAGCTCTCTGGGGCGAGATCTGGTAAATAGGGTGATCCATCAATTCCAATCCCAATTTTTGATGGTGGCCACTGAAGTATGAGATGTTGAAAGTATATTAGCTTGGTGGAACAAAATTTCCTTTTCCTTCAAATGCAGTTTCTGCCTTTATCTTGTCAAATAATGATGCGTAGTATGCCCCCATTGTTGTTCTTCCTTTTTCAAGCTAGTCGCTTAACACAATTCCATGATTAAACAGTCACCATCACTTTCCCAGCAGATGGAATAGTCTTTGCCATTTTCGCCCACTGTTTCGACCGTGCCTTAGCTTCAGAAGTAGTGTTTACTGGTGTACCCAAGTTATATTAATCGACGCCAAAATTCCGACTTATTTCGCTTAAACTATCTCAAATGGTTTTTGAAAATGTTCATTCGATTGAATTTTTGGTCCTAAATGAGCAAGAGCGAGACCCAATACGCAATCATTATATGACAGACGCGGTAACCTTAATTCGACAGTTGTCTAGCATCATTTCGCGAACTTTCCGATATTATCAGCAGTGATCCCAGTTTTTAGCCATACCGAACGTTCGTCCTCACCCACATTGGTGCCATCAGGTTTAAATTCAGCTGCCGAAACTTCAGTGTGGCAAATAATGGCATAGAGCTCCCGTAAACAGCGCCCACCTCTGCTGTAATTTGCTTAGGCGTAGTACCTTTCAAATACAAGGATTTAGTGACGGTTCGATATTTGATTTTTTCCATTTTACAACATCAACTAAACACAAACGACTGTTAAACAACAATTGAGCGTTCAACACAGCTGAAATTTTCGAGATTATCTTTTAACGCATGCGCAATTATACTACCAGAATATGAGGAATAACACCATCTTCATGTTGACCTTCAAACTTTTCAGGCAACCCTCATATACAAGCCTTGGGCACTGCAAACAGAACTCGAAACCGGGTAAAAAAGCTCTGTCCAATAATTGAAGGTCCATATGTGATCTCGAAAGGACGTTTGACGTTTCCTATACAGAGCAAGATATTGTAAGAGGTATTTTTGGCACAGAGGATTTATATCCTTGCAGTTGTTCTTAAAATAATCTCGTTTCCAACGTTTCTATATTTAAAATTAATGAACGTTCTTGTTTCTATTTAAATTCCAGAACGTATTCATTATTTTGTTATTTATTTTCTGTCATTAGTATTAGATGTTTTAACTTTGAAACCTAAAAGCAAATAGAATTAATTAAAACCGTAATTTTCACATTCTCCTCTTCCTTCCTACCTTCATGAGAACATTTTTTGTAGCCGTAAAATATTTTCTTCTGGATGGGACAGTGTTGTAATGTTACAATTTACGGCTTAGAGATTAGCTGTAGTTAACGCCGCCTATACATCGAGCCTAGTGATTTCTGTTTATCCACCCGTCCAAGATAAAGGTCCCTCTGGTGGCTGTGCGTTCGTCTTCTAAAGCAGTAATTCTTTTTCTGGCTTATTATCCTTAGAGTGTGGGAGTAAGGATATTATATTACGTCCAGTCAACGACGGTAGTGGTGGTTATTTTATATTCCATTTTCTCATTTTCAAAATTTGTTAATTAGTTATTGCTCGCCTAATGTTCACCAAAATTTTCAGTAAAATTTCACATTCTCTAAGGAATGAGACGACACTAAATTTAATGTCTGACTTTGAGTCTATCTATCATTGAAATAACTTGTGCTGGTTATAATTCCAATTGAAACCTTTTTAATTTCAAGAATTCTATGGTTCTGGTCTGTTGTAGTGGTTAAAGAAAGCTAGATTCTAGAGCTTCACATAAACATATCTCAATCAGGTTAGTTTCGTTTAAAATTTCATTTATTATATTTCGATCCCTACTAATTTCTAATCTAAATTAATTTTGGAAAAATCATGAATTTCTAAAATTCCTAAATTTTTTCCTCTCATAAAACATTACAAAAACATTACAGAATACATAATTACCACCATGATCCAATAATTAGAAAAAAAAATAATGCGAAATTAAAAGGCAACGCTAGAAAGATGTGAACTCTAACAATAAAAGCACAAGTAATCTTACAATGAATACTGATTGTGCAACTTGTTCACTCAATTAATTTAAATGAAAGATTTAGAATTTGTTCCCATTCACAAGCCTCTCATTTTCTTCTGCCAGATTATCAGAAGTCGCTGAAAAATACCAGCACCTCCATATTTTACAGTACAAAGGGTAGAAAGTAATTCACCTCATCTCCCAATAAATGCGGTATACGCAACCTGCATGCACGTGTCATTGCAAACCGTGTATCTCCATGCATTATATCAGAGAGTCTCGTATGTGCACATTCGCAAAATAACAGTCCTGCCGCAGTCGTTTCTGGCGACGTGATGTTATTCCCTCGACGCGAACTAAACAGACTGAATAAAATGAACAACCTTTCCGTTTGCACGAAGGAGAGAGAACGATGTCCGCCGCACATACAATAAAATGACACGACGGGGATTGTAAGTGGCTACTTATGTGTGGGACAAATTACATGAATGACCATTGGTTTTTGCCGCATACTGATTTGTAGTCTTGGGTGTCAGTTAATCAGAGGCAGTGATTTTCGAGGAAATCTCTCGATGCGATTAGCGATTTTTTTGGTAAGCGTTTTATTTTTCATTCTATTTTTTCCGGTTTTTATTTTCATCCAGCGTTCCTTTTTATATACTCTTGTGTGGTACGGTAAACCTTCTTTATTACGTTATGTGGTTTTATATAAGGATTTGTTATTAGTTATATTTTTGTTTGCGGTGTGGACATTGTGATGAGGTTTTAACCGCACTTTTTTCGCCCTTTCCTGATATGTTGTTACAATGTATGGCGGCTCCCATGTAAGGACGAACCTACAACGTAAATTATCTTAGGTCCGGTATATTTTTTCGCCAAAAAGAAAACGTAACCAACAGCATCTTGGAACTAAACCTCCACCGTGCCTTATCTCATATTTCTTTGGTATCCTCTTGTCCAATTTGATCCCTTTGGCCAAAATTCTCTATTGGCTTCAATAATTTTCAAGAGTTGTATACTAATTGATGTATGAAGGTCTCTTTAAAGGTTAGAAATATATATACAGCGCGCTCACCCAGTGTGTTAATGGAAGGTAATTCCTTCCCCGAGCAATTTAGAGTACATTACTGCATTTTTGTATTCCCATCTTCAATTCGTATTAACTTTCTTAGCATTCCTACGTAGCTCAATTTTTGAGATAATTAAGATAAACAGCGACAAGGAGATTAATAAATTTATTTGTGGGGACCCCATTAACAAATATTTGATGTACAAAGTTGCTACAATTATGAGAATATTTGGTGCTTGCCGACGTGAAGAATTAAAGCCAGATGAGTGTCGATGATATTAATGATAAGACGTGGTTAATACTGTCAGAAACACGACCAAAATTAAAAGAAATTCCAAACTCTTTTAAATTTCACCAGTATTTTTTTTAAACATCTCCCAACAGCATTAACCAGCTGTTAGTTAGTACTTATTTGGTATTGGTTTGATAATAAGGGAACACATTAGTGGTCACACTATCGGAAACTACATGGCGTTATCCACCCAATATTAAACATCGACGTTTATTTATTAAATAGGCCAATAACAAGTGCCAGTTGGTATAAATATATTCGGTAAGGTGCCAGGAGTTATTGCACTATCTCTCAAATTGTCAGGTACAAGATCATATACAGATTACTGTTTCCGACGATCATCTGCAACTTTGCCAACCCATGCGTAATCAGGAGGACACGACGGTTGCGAAAGGTCATACAATGCAGGAGGGTATTTGAAGGATTCTCTGGAATAGAAAAAAGATTGCTCATTACATTCTGGCCAATATATCATCCGCATTAGCCTCTAATGATGATAGCAACTTGGACCAATAATTCTGCAAATACTTCAGGGATAAATATATCACATTGTGCTGGTTGTACATTTAATAACGATTTCGCCAAAAACGGCATATACAAACATAAAGGTTACTTTGACAGACATTTATGAATTTTTTGTGCTAGTTTTAACATATCGTGAGATCAATTTACTTTCAACACGCCAATTTATTGCATTTTAAGTAACGTTAGCCGTGTTAAAAATGTCACTTTTAATAGTAATTGTAAAAAATAGTTGTTCAGTTTAGTTTGAGTGCGTGAAAGCACATTTAAGCGTTGCGTTAATTCGACAATATGTAAACTTAAAAAAAGTTCAACGGCGAATCTTTTTAACTTATCGTAATGGCAAATCTATTTCTTCAATACAATCAGTAAAATTTTTAATAATTGTACAGCTTCAATTGCTGAACAAGATACAGATTGAGCGAGTATCAACTTTACTTCACGCACTAGTGCTTAAAATAACATTGTGCAAACTAATTTGAATGCGTGAAGTTGCCGATTATTGTATATGAGTGCAAAATAGTTATTTACAAACCAAGTGCATGAAAAGACATTTCACGAATAAGTAGCCCGTTTAAAGCGCGAGCCGTTACTCTAGCTATTATAAAAAATAATTCGAATGTATTCAAAAGTATTGATTTTAAAATAGGTACCTATATCTTCGAAATTATCAATTGTAATTCGTTTTTTGTATGGCCCATTAAGGAAGAATCGAAGCATGCAAACGTAATGGGGTGTATCATTTAAGAAGGGCATTGACGAAATCATACGCAAGAGAGTGATATGGTACGAACTGCCCGAAAATTTTATCAAAGCAAGTTTGTCAAGTCAATCTGTAAAATCTTCTCCATTTTTTGTAGCTTCGTTGTTCGTCCTTGTTATTATTTCCCATTATTTTTATCCATTTATTGCAGTTAATTAAAATTAATTTATTAGATTTATCAGTTTTTGGTAGACAATAAGCTGATTTTTCAATTTGTTATCTTTACGATGACGTATGTAGCTTCTAAAAGCCTACTGGAGAGGGAATTACTTTCGGATCTCACTGTGTATTATTTCACGCAAAATGTGCCTTATACATGTAACCATCTTAACGATTTAGCAATACACCACGGGGTCCAAAGTACCAATAGCCAGAGCGTTGCCCAACGTAAGATAAGTCGTAGCAGGACTATGTTTAATTGGCGATCTCCAACTCCGGCTCACTGAACGAACACAAAAGGTCCCATTCGGAAACATACGTACCGGCGGGCGATGCTCAGCGAAACTAGCCATTCGTAATATATCGCTTATTTAAACAAATGAGTACTATTTTCTGTACATCACGGCATCACATCGCACAATATACTCTTGTCCGGGTAGGCAATGCATCCTGATGTTTCATCTGTCCGGTGTTGTGCTTTTTTATTGCCGCAGTTGTAGTTGTAACATTCTTCAAGTGTTGTCGAACGTTATATTAGAGGTAAAGAGACCATGGCGTATTAAGTGGACCACACATTGTCTTAGCGTGCAACAATGGACTCGGTTTCCCATGGACTAAGCATCATAACCGGCCGACACAGCAGGATTCCGCACGCACTCATTAGCAACGTCAGATGTGTGTTCCGCTGAAATGGAATCCTTTTATATGGTCCACACGACGTACGTCTTTGTATCGATAGAATTTTTATTGAGATATCGTCGTAACGGCGGTTAAGAGTAAAATTTGTGGTGCATCCAGTAGACACAAGGGATCTTTATTATACATGAAAATTAGATACCTCAATTAAGTAATATTATTATAACGCACAAAATTCTCTCCCACCAAGGATTATTTTATATTATTTCCTAGATTTATAATTTTAGTAATAATAATTTTGTCCTGAGATCATGCACTGGGATAGGATAAGTCATTATAAATTCACATATAAAAGGAATAATATAATAATATACAGTCGTGGATGATCATATAAATTAGCATTAAATGGTCCTTTTTTAAAGAAGTCCAAGCTGAATCTTTTTATAAGGAACTTATGACACCGAAAGAAAAAGAGCAATGATTCATCTATTATACAATCAAAAAATATCAATAAATCTTCTTAGGAAGCCACGTCACCTGACTTTGATTTATTTAAGCGTAACATATCCGATATTTTCAACAACCTTTTTACTAACCTAGTAGCCGATCATCTAAAAGAACAAATCATCTCAATTAACATTGATTTTACCAATGATTAATTTGTTTTTCCTTTCTAATATTACGAAAATTTATATTATACTGGCTGTTTCCAAGCACAACAGTTGGTTTTCATCTTGTGATGGAACTATTCTTCCTTTTCTTATTAAACACTGCCTTTCTAACATTTTTCCGCCACTACCTTGTCTATTCAATTTCTCTATTGATACTGGTGTTTCTCAACCTGCTCTAAAAGTCGCTGTAATTAGACCCCTATACAAAGGTGGAGAGCATAATGATTTTAACAACTATCGGCCAATTAATTCACTATCTCTATTTGCTAAAATTTTCTAAACAATAATAATCAGAAAACTTTTGAACTATTTTCTCAGCATTTTCAGCTTTTGTCTTCGAATCCGCGTGGTTTTCGAAGTCATCATTCGGCAAATACCGCACTATTTGGTTTACTAAAAATAATATTTCTAAACATTGAGGTAGGCGCCCATTGCCTAACAATGTGCATCGACTTGTGTTAGCCATAGGCATTTGCTTTAAAAATTAGATGGGTGTGGTATGGCGGAACTGCAAATCATCGGTTCAAATCTTACCTTCAACATAGGAAGCAAAATATTCTCTGTTATAGTGTTTGTTCCGATTATAAAGTTATTAATGTCAACATTCCACAACACTCGTTGTTTTGAGTATTTATAAACTTCCTGATCAACACTTTAAGTCACTAGTGTGAATTTAAATAATAATTGCGTAAAGTTTTCAACTTCCTATAAAACTTTAGATACCATTAAGATTAGATACCCTAAGAACTGTTTTTAATTTAGGCCACATTTAAAATGAATAAGTTGTTGACTATATACGACGTTCTGTTTTTAGTCATTTCGGTATTAACACATGCGATGGCTACAACACAAGGAATATCAATTATCTCTTACCCCTCGCCATACTACCACATTCTTTCAAAAGAGGTTATGAGGTTATTGTGTGGAGGTTGCAATAAATTTGCGTTTAAGGCAAAAAAATTGCAATTTCGTTTTTTCTTTGACTTGTTTTGTTTCACGCTATTTATCTTTTTTCCTGTATTTTGTGTGCCACAAAATAAAGACTATTATTATTATTATCGAGAACCAAGTTCTAAGTACACCTCGTAAATACTTCCAAAGTGTATGGACTAATGTTTTAAAGAAATTTTCGACCTTTTTCACAAATTGTCGCTTTCCAATATTTCTGAGATATTCAAGCAATTATATAACATTTTGTCTGTAATAAATAGGTGAATTTCCACAAGTCTGCATTTGGGCAAATGGTTGGGTTCTTTGGAGAAAAGAACCATAATTTTAATTTTGACAACGTATAAATATTAGATTCAGATAGTAATTACAGGAAAAGGCTTTTCCTTGAAATGTATTATATTAAAAAAACATACCGTCAATTTTAAATCGGTTATCAATCACGTAAGTAATCATCTATTCTAATATTTTACAACACAATAACGAATAAATAGGTCTTTTGAATTACCCTGCATACCTTGTTTCTGGTCACCTATTTCCAGCCTATTTCTTTCTCATTTTTTTTGTTAGTTCGTTTTAAAATCGTTGTTAATAGTTTAAAAGTTTCGCAGTTTATATTTCATTTCTCTCCCCTTGTCGAGTAAGGTTAAAATTTTATTTTAAAATAATTTTATGATATGCTTTAAAGCTTTTTACATTTTTCTTTTATTATCACTAATAAAAGATCAGATTTGCTGCTTTAAATCATCTCCATTGTAAGTAAAACCAATTTAGATTGTTCACTTTACTGTAACAATTTTATCATACTTGTAGTTTACACTCCTAAATGAAGTACGTTACGAAATATTGAGTTAGTGAACAAAGGAGATTTTTTCTTCAAACCACAGACCGATTACGCGTTTAATTTTGTTTGCTTCCTAATAATAATAGTAGTAATGATTTATTCTTCCAACGGATGACCACTTACAAGACTAACATACTATAAAATAAAATAAAACAAAATAGATAATTACAGACAACAATATATTAAAATAAAACCGATACCCCCTTCCAAATGTTTTATATGTGAGATATTTTAGGAATCGCCCCTGTACACGAAACCATACAATAGATGCATATTCCAAACGACTTCTGACCAAGGAGTAATATAAAGTTTTAATTGCAGACACAGTTATTAAAATGTTGACACGATCCAACCATAAATCCCAGCGTTTTCGATATAATGTATAGTCGGTGGATAAAAGGTGACTATCAAACAAAACACCAAGATCTTTGACCGTAGATGATCTGGAAATGATGATTCATAATTGTGGTGCAAAGGTTCACAGTCTTCAATAAAATCTATAGTACCATATATTCCATATATTTTTAGATGGTCAGTATAAGCAAGACAGACATTGCCAAGTTCCAGTAGATCGCTAATGTATATATTAAACAGCAAAGGCTCCAAATTGGAGCCTTGAGACACTCCGGAGGATATTAGATCAGAAGAACATCCGTTGTATGATACATATGCTCTGCGATATAAAAGATGCCATCAATCTAAGAGATGAGGGGCACAGGCCAATGCATTCCAAATTTGCGAGCAGTATCCCATCATCGATAGAATCGAATGCATTCGGAAAATCGAAGTATATTACATCTGCTTGCTTCTAATGATCAATTATATTAGAAAGAAACTGAGTTACACAGGTTAGTTACTGTTGATCGACCAGCAATGAGTCAATGTTGAACTGGTACCTAAGCTCCCTTCAAGTCATGCATTTTCTTTTGTATCAGCAACCATACTTGTGTGTTCAGTAAGTACACCATTCTAAATACGTCCTTCAAATGTTATCAACTCGAATTCTAGTTCCATTGACGAAAAATAGAACAATTCTTATGTCATCGTGTGTTGCTTGTTCTTTCAACAAAAGACGTGTTGCATTAATAAATAAAAGTACTAATAAAATTAACTGCATTGAAATTGATGTATTGCTGTTCATACAAAGAAAAGACCTAAAAATAAAATGTTATTGATTGAACAAGCGACCTTTTCTGATATATTGAAAAATGTACAAATTCTGTATTACTAAACAAGCATGAACTGATTTTTCAAATACGGAACACTCCTGCTGCGAGAACAGTAATATTAACTATTATTTTCCAATATTGAAAGCAAGCCAAATAACAACTTAATCTACACTTTTAAACAATGTGTAGAGCAACCGATTAATGGGAAATAGTACTATTGCGCTTGTATCAGTAATAATAAATGACAGTTTGTTACCTTCGTTTTCTTATCAATTCTTATCAACGCTATAACCAGTGTCTTTCAGATGTTACAATTGCTTTCCGTTCTCAAGACGCTATTGAACATACAAAACAGTAATCCCTAAGCTTTGAAAGGTACTTATTAAACGAAAGTTAGTTTATACGTTGCGGAGATTTCCGCGATATCCGAAACCGCTCCAGATTTCTCTTTCTTCCCCTTTCCGCCGACAACGGAAAAGAACATCAACAAACCCAACGGCAAGCAACAAAGCAACAACTGAGCTAAAAAACTTATCTAAATTAATAATTACTTACCTGCTAGGAGTAATTATTTTCCACCTGGAAAATGAAAAGAGAAATTTATTTTCTAACCGGTGAAATGTACATTGTTTACTGCGTTCCGAGATAAAATTCAATATAAATCACAATTAAATATTAAATTTCTTTATTCGGAGTTCTAATTACAACGAGCGAAGGAAAGGGGAGATCGTCGGTGAAAAAAGAGGTGGAAACGGAATGGGGGTGGAAAGACGACGATACAAAACGACTTTCGAGCCATTCTTACATTTTCGGCATTTTCCAAAGTTAAATAAATCCCATAATGAAAAGTTCCGCATCGAGTTTTATGAACCGGAACGTAGCGTCAGTCTTGTCTTAGATACAGGGCTCACGCTGCCAATATACACAGCAGCAGAATGTTTTTTTTACCAAGTTTTAATTTGCTAAAATCAATATTAATGCATCATATCTATTTGCACATGTTCTATACAAATGCAAGTATTCCTGTTTTTGTTATCTTTGTATAGTGTTCGAAAAGTTTCTTAAAATAATAGCAGAGATCGACAAAACACAACCAGTCCATCTGCATCAAATTCTATTTTGAGATGACATCAGATATTTACGTTTACAGTTTTTAAAGCAATGCAATCTAATTGTTTAAAGCAGAAAAAGTCTAATTTTGTGCAGTCTCTAAGACCAATACCTACATTGTAAAATGGCACAAAGTAAAACTACAAAACTTTTATCAATGCGATATTTAGCATGTAAAAGATCAATAAAAACAAAATGCAAAGTATAAACTAATGATCCAAGCCCCTGGAAGTGCAATTTTAAACGATATCAACTAATTTTACAGAGGAATGAATTTAAACACGAAATGTTTAAAAAACCTAGCCTTATTCATAGCAAAATCAGGAGAGCAAGGAAAACAAGAACAAGAAGGAGGTAAAGAAAAAGGAGAAAAGGAAGGAGAAGAAAAAGGATCCGAAAGAGAAGAAAAACAGGAAGGACAATAAGGAGAAGAAGAGAAGGAAGAAGAAGGAGAAGGAAAAGAAAGAGAAAAAAGACAAGAACGAGAAAAAGGAGAAGAAGAAAAAGAAGAGGAAGGTGAAGATGAAGAAGTAGGAGAATAAGGAAAGAAAGAGTCGGTTTTCGTCTCGAAAATTTTTTGCAGTAAACATTCCCTTCAATATTTTGTATAAATTGTATGAATACCGTGTAACATGTGCGAGTGAACATCGTGTGAAATCGCTCAGTAGTTTTTCATAAAATTTTAAAGTTAATATTTACTTATTTTTTATGAATTTTACATCATTCGAAAGATCGCGAGCTCTGTCATAATTGTTGGTGGTTATAGTACGCCTGGTTTGGTGATTGCATTCATATTTCGCGAGAAAATTACAGATAAGTATTAACCTAGCACTTCTTGCTCCCTTTTTTTTTTCCTTGCTTGTTTTTCTGCAAGTCGATATATATTTGTTGCACTTTCAATATACAGTGGAGGCTATACTTACATTGCCGAGGAACTGATATTTACTTTTGTTTATTTCCCGTATTCCTTAATTTTTCTTTTCCGCGGCCTTCTTGTGTGTTTTCGTGAGCCACCAAGATAGGCCCCTTGGTGTGAAGCGTATCCCTGTGCTTTCCTATTCTCTATTTGTTGTTTTCCTTTTTCCTATTAAATTTATTATATCTAAAATGAATACCCGTTGCTGTGTCTGTAGTGGCGAATTGACACCTGAAAAAGGAGTATCGTGTGATATGTGCCGACAGCTTGCCCATACAACATGTTTCGGATTATCAAGATCTGAAGCTCAATGTTTGAGGAACAAAGATAGAAAAATCACATTTTATTGTGATAGCTGTTCTGATTTTAAACTGCAGCTTAAAAATTTGAACCAATTAACAGCTTTGGTACATGATCTTCAACATGAGCTGGAAGCAATTAAGGGGCAAGCGGGCATTAGTTCTGGGGGAGAGCGAGCTGGTGTTTTTGAGGTGGAGAAGATAGTTCAGGAGGTTTCGGAGAGGGAGAGGAGGAAGAATAATATTGTGTTGTATGGCGTGCCGGAGGCAGCTGTTGTTAATGGTGACAGTCGGTCTTCTGTTGATTCTGATGAAGTGAGAAGCATCTTATCGGTATTCGATGTGTCAGTTGATAACCCACAACCAATTAGACTGGGAAAATATGATCCATCCCAATCCATCAGAAAAAGACCTATGAAAATTGCTCTATCTAGTCAAGATGATGTTAATAGAGTAATGAAAAATTTGGGGAAACTGAGGAATGTTGATAGGTTTAAGACTATAGGAGTTTCTAAGGACAAAACACCACAGCAACAACATTTATATAAAAAGGTTAAAGATGAATTAACAGCTCGTAAAGCTGCTGGTGAATTGAACATTAAAATAAAATATTTTAATGATGTGCCGAAAATTGTTAAATATTCCAGTTCTTTAAACTAAATTCGTCCAACAGGATTCCCATTACCGTGAGGTATCAAAACACTCGAGGCATACGCACGAAGACTGAAACGATTTATTCTTCTCGGGGTGTTGTGGATGCAGACATTGTATTACTCACCGAAACCTGGCTCAGTGAAGATATTAATAACTCCGAAATATTTGACACCTCTTATAATGTATTTAGAGCAGATAGAAAGTTCGCTCAGGTTGGAAGGACTAGGGGCGGAGGCGTTCTTTCCGCATTTACAGATGCATGTAATGCGGTACTTATCGATACTGATGCTCCTGCAAGACTAGCGCCGATTATCGACTTAACTCTGTGTAGATGTAGATTTAAATACTCACCGGTTTTTATAGCTACCATCTACGTGCCTCCCGATGTGGATTGTGAAGTTTTTGAGACGTTCCTGGACGCACTGAGTCTACAACTGCTAAATAAACAAGTACTTATTGTTGGAGATTTTAATGTTCCCAATTTTAATATTTCTGATGCTAGTGATAGAAAATCTACAACAGTTAGACATTTTATGGAAATTCTTAATCTGCGCCAAATTAACGCGGTCACTAATTTAAATGGCAAGCTACTCGACTTGATATTTACGAACTTGAATTGTGATCTGGAGGTAAATCGTGATATATCTCCACTGGTACCGGAGGATCCACATCACCCAGCTCTTGCTATTATCCTGTACTGTTCTGCTGCACAAAGGACATCTAATTTTCAATCGAATAACAATGTTCGTTACAACTATCGCAGAGGTGATTTAATAACGCTTTACTCTGAATTAGAAAACTTTGACTGGTCTTTCCTCTTGGAACATGGTGATGTTAATGTAGCAGTGAATGTTTTTTATGACGCATTGTATTCCATCATTGATCGTTCTATACCTAAAGTTAAATTTGTTGGTCGTCACTATCCTGCATGGTTCACGGACAATATCAAGCAATTAATTAATATTAAGGAACACTACTTCAGAAAATGGAAAGCATCTAAATCAATGGCCTATTATGATGAATTTAGCAGACTTAGACAGCTGGTTAAGAGGGAAGCTCGTTTGGCATATGTACACTATGAAACTCGTCTACAAAATGATATTGTAAGTAATCCGAAGAAGTTTTGGACATTCATCTCTGGCAAAAGATCTACATCTAGGATTCCTGGGGTAATGATCTATGAAAATGAAGAACTTAATCAGCCGTTAGACATTGTGTACAAATTTGCTAAACATTTTTCCAAACCATTTTGTGCAAGTACCAGTGTAGTAACAGTTCCTTTTAGTTATTATCCCACTTTCAATATTGGAACCATTTATGAAAATGATGTTAGAGTGAGTGCGCAGCATCTTAAACCTGATATGACTGCTGGTAATGATTCCATACCAAGTTTCTTAGTGCGTGATTGCGCTTCTGTTTTCGCCACTCCACTAACTATACTGTTTAATCTAATTATGTCAACATCTCAATTCCCTGATGTGTGGAAAATAAGCAAAATTATACCTGTATTTAAAAAAGGTAACCACTCTGACATATCTAACTATAGACCCATAAACATCTTATCAAACTTTGCTAAGGTTCTTGACCGTATATTGTTTACTAAAATCGACATTAATGTTCAATCATACATATCTGAACAGCAACACGGATTCATAGCTGCAAGGTCAACCGTCTCAAACTTGACAAATATTACTCAATTCATTTCATCTGCAATTGACCATCGCAAGCAAGTTGATGTTATTTATACAGATTTTTCAAGAGCATTTGACTCTATCGACCACAATTTACTTCTTGCGAAGCTAGACTATATTGGTTTTTGCCCTTCACTTCTAAGGTTAATGTCTTCTTACCTCAACAACAGATCTGGTTATGTATTTTATAATGGGTTTTCATCTGAGCACTTTCTTATACCCTCTGGGGTACCGCAGGGATCAAACCTTGGTCCCTTATTATTTAACATTTTTTTGAATGATCTGCTTCTGAAATTAAACTGTGAGTCACTGGCATATGCAGATGATCTAAAAATATATAGCGTAATTAATACAGAAATGGATTGCGTAAAACTGCAGGCCAATCTTTCCCTTATTGATGAATGGTGTAAACAGAACAGAATCTCCCTGAATATTGCCAAGTGTTCAGTTGTATCTTACACTAGATGTATTTCTCCAGTATTTTTTAACTATTCTCTAAGCACCGAATCTATTATCAGAAAATTTGAAGTATCGGACTTGGGTGTACTATTTGATTCACAGCTTACTTTTTCTCAACATGTAATAACGCTTTGCTTGTCAGCGTCCAGATCTTTAGGCTTTCTTATAAGATCATGTAAGTATTTCTATAATATATCTGCAATTAAAACTGTTTATTATGCTACTGTACGTAGTAAACTGGAATATGCATCCCTGGTATGGTTTCCCTACTACATTAATCAACAACTTTCTGTTGAAAGAATACAGAGAAAATTTCTCAAATATTTGTCCTTTAAGATCACTGGTGTGTACCCTGAAAGAAATGTAGATTACATTAGTTTGTTAAATCATCATAATGTTGAAAGTTTATCCCACCGCCGTGAGCGATGTAGTGCCACATTCATGCTTAAATTGCTACAAAACAAGATTGATTCTCCATCCTTGCTTGCTGCGGTTAATTTTAATGTCCCAATGCATAGTACTAGATATGGTGCTATAATTAATACACCAAGGGCTAGGACGAACATTATGATGAAGTCTCCAATTTATGTTATGACAAAGAACTTTAATGTCTTTTATTCCAATTACTTGGAACTGTAAGTTGTTTATGTTTCTTAGTACTAAAGTTTTTGTATTTTTGTATAGCTATTTTGCTCGCTTGTTTATACTTTGTAGCTGTTAGGATACTGCACATGTATTTTTATTTTTATTAAGTTCTCCTGTAATTGGCTTTCGCTGTTGGAAGAATAAAATTATTATTATTATTATTATTATGAAGAATTGTAATACTCCTGATACAATGGCGAAGACTAGAAATTTTATATCTTATTTGAAGTTCTGCTCGCTATTTGTTACGTTTAAAGATCTTCAAAAGAACAAATTTTACACCAGAAAATTTAGAAAAAGTCTTATCACAACAGTTAATTCTTCTCTTTTACAACAAGCCATATTGGATACATTTATTTATAAATACTAATACCTACTTTCGTAGTAATACTTTTTTTATACGTAGAACATTTTTTTTTTACAAGGAGATTTAAAATTTTGGGTTCGGAATCAGCCTCATTGCGGTTTTGATTTGCTAATATTGGACTAGAACGCGATATGGCGATGTCGTGTCGCATAAAGAGCGTGATCGGACCCTGTTTGTTATATCGACAAACACACATCTTCACATATATGCTATGTACCATAAACTGATTTATTGATACATGGAATACGTTTAATAATGTCTAATGTTAAGTCCCTAAAGTTTGTGTTGCTTCTCACAAAGTAAGTTTATAAACGGGTATTTATTATATTGATAAACAGCTTTGATAACAAAACGAAGTCAACATAATGTATTAATTTTTTCAGGAAGCTCCATGCGTTTGAGTGCCAAACGTCGACATTCTGACGCGTAAATCCGGTTTCAACTTGAAAACTTTTCTGAAATGGAAAACAAAGACCACAGAAGTCTACACCAAGTCCCAACATTTCTTTCCTTCGCAACATAAATGTTATTTTCTACCAGATTTCCAGTTAAAAATGTTAACTACAACTATTACATTAATTAATTGATTAAGGACGTAATTACAGTACAAAGTACTGAGTGCTAATATGAAATTTTGAAATCTTGACTAACTCTAATACGTAGCGACTATCTTTTCATTAAGCCTAATGTATAAATTAATACTTTGATATATTTAAGAATATTCGAAATTTTGTATTATTTTTGTTGGTCGTGTTAGACACGTTTTCAAACAAGCGTAATCTGTCAGTTGTCAGTAATAGTTCGCGTGCTTTTCGGTATAATACTCCATTTAAATTTAAAATTCTGTAAGTTCTTCCCTGAACTTATTTTGTTTATGGTAAAGAAGGTATATTGCGTATACTACCAGAGTTGTTATAATTACAATTATTAACTGCGTGTTCAATGCCAGAAATTATCATTAATATTTGGAATTAAATTGCATGTAATATTTGTCGATAAATTTAGTCGCTCATTAGATTCGATAAAATAATGTTCACACTCTTGTAAATCGTTTATCGAAACACATCAATGGAAGTTTTTAATTCTTCTAAGGTTGGCGAAATAGTCTTGGTGGTCTTCGACCCACCAGTGACCAGCTCATGAGTACGGGTACCTTCTCTCGTATTGACCATTATTAATAATTATATTCTTTTGTTAAAACTAGTTTCCAAGATCAAACCATAACCAAGAACTACTTTTATAAGTCTATTAAAAAAATTGTTTTGGAGTTTTTGTGTTTATTAGGCCGAATAACATTTGAAAGAACCAGATCCATTCAGCGGTGTTTTAACATCTTTAAAAGTCATGCTGAAAGGAATAAGTTTTCATTGGAGCCTATACAAGCTTTGAAAGGTCTGGCAAGCGGGAGTGTGTATAGTTAGTGAAACCTGGACATTCAAAAATCTATTTTGGTCATGGCAAGATGGTTCTAAGCATTCAATTAAATCAATAAAAGCAGACGGTAAGAGATACATTCTTTTCCATGCTGGTAATAGGGATGGTTTTACTACAGATGTTTCACTAATTTTTTCTTCTTCAACAAAGGATACCGATTGTCATGGTAAAGTGAATGAACGGTATGTTTTAAAGAAAAAAGAATATTGGAGGAACCTTCACTCACAATAATGGACAATGGTATTTACCATTCTACATTAGAAGAGAAGTACACAAATTCTTCTAGGAGCAGACTTAGATGTTTAGCATTGGTTACGAGAAAATAATATTTCGTTTAAAACAAATTAATATAAAGGTTAATGTGATATAAAGGTTAGTGTAATAATGGAAGATGATATCTTAAAATAAACCTACTAAAATATATATTGCTGACACGTTTGCTGTAGAGTATGGACACTAACAATAAAAGATGCCCAACCCACACCTCCAAAATTTAATGAAACTTTGGCGGTATGTAGACCTTATAAGATTATATAAAATGTCGGTTTCCGTCTCTGCTGAGAAACAGTAGAAATATAGGTAGGTGTACATATCTTAATGTTACAACTGACGTCGCAGAGGTTATTTGCGCATCAGCGCCACCCACACAGACCTATTCGAAGTAAAGGTCCCTCTAGTCGTTGAGAGCTTAATTTCTAAAACAAAATGTCTTTTTCTGGCCTGTTATCTTTGGAGCGTGGGTCGTAGAAGGATAAGTCTAGCCAACGACGGCAGTGGGGAAAACACATATTGGATCTTTTCCATTTTTCAAAACTTCTAAATTAATGTAAAATCTTGCTACAAGTTTCAGTGTAAGTGTAGGCGTATTTAAATGAAATTTCATCAATCAAATAATTTCCGAGAAGCAAAAAATTTCTACAATTTCTCAACATTTCTCCTCGTAAAATACTGCAATATACTGCATCTTCAAATTTATGGTTATTTTATTGTATCAATGAAGGCGCTAAGACAAAGAAAGAGGTTAGTTTCAAATGGCATGCTCAAGTGAATACAATTACCGCAAAGTTTAGTCTATTTCGACAGCCGTTAGAAAATTAATAATTAACATCTAATAAGAAAAATTAACGAGAAACATAGAAACTCCCGACTTTCAGAACCCTATTTCATCTTCCACAGCTTTTGCTATTTTCGGTCTACAAATCACCGAAGTTTCATCACAGCCTGCAAGTGCTAGTTGGGTACATTTCTTTGTATTTGCCAAAAGAAACTGACAGGTTCATTCTAATAAATTACCAAATTACATTATATTTTTATTCGCAAAGTAACTGATTATTTATATATATGTACATTTAAATTTCATGAAATATTGTCAAATAACAAAAATGGTAAAGTATGTTATAACATGGTACCTAACAGTCAGTGAACATTGTACTCATACTAAAGTTACTAATATTCTTTTTTTTTAAGTCGAAGTAAATCATGTGAAATGTACTCAGCTGAACTTACGCCTTTCTCCATTAACAATAAAGAAAAATATTCTTAAATTGTATAAAATCGAATAAATTAAACTCAGTTCTTATAGAAAACAACTTCCAAGAAACTATTACATTTTCTAGAAATGTTTGTACTACTCTTGTAATACCTTATTTTCTTTTTTGAATTTCAATTCAGTGATACACTGAAACCTCGACCAATACGTATATATAAAATCAACACAGTGACGGTACGACCATAATATAAGCAATAACGTCGCTTATGACGTAATTATTAACTTAAACTGTACACTTAATGAACGCTGATACTGCTGATCGTAGAATTATGGTAATTGGCATGCTTTTATGTAGGTAAGTAAATAAACCATCTTAAATTTCACCCATCTTCCAATTAGTACAGAAAAAATGTAATAATAATGTATATGACTTTAAAAGTCGTACGTGGATAATATAGCTGCAATTACGATGGTCATACATCATCTCAGTGGAGAGTAAAGGTATAACATAACTCGGACATGATGGGCCCAACAATGAACGTACATTCACAACCAGACAAATTACAAAGGCACGATCGTAATACCGGCCGAGTTGTGTGTAATGCAGGGCACCCATTGCTTAGATATATTTGTACAAATGATGTTAAAAGTAGCTTATTAACTTGCGGTTTTTGATGGTTTCGTATAGATATGGAAGGTAACGTAATATTATACCCTCATAAAAATAGATTTAATTACTCTTGTTTCTAGGTAAGGAGATATCGTATATTTTAAATTAAAAGGATCTAAGGACAAGCTGGTTAACTAAGAGATAGTCTTAACAATGCTTAAATAATAATCATAGTTGGCTATAGTAGGGTAGTTGCATGGAATGTTATTTGTTCAGTTAATTATATGTAATGATTATCTAGGAATACAGATGAATAATTCTCAAGAAATTTTCGTTCAAATTTCACTATTTTATAAGAAAACAACGTATGAAAATCCTTGAATTTCAATCTTTGCCCATGCCATAAAAGTGCCAACAGTTGGTCATTAGCAAGGTACACACAAATGTCGCATTTTAGAATAGGAATTCCTTTGATAAGTATGATTTACATTTAAAATTAATGTTTTTACCTCCGAACTGAAATGAACAGGAAACAAGTCGTCGAAGTCTAACCACTCTAAGTACTCAAGAGCAGGCCACCAGTGGGACTGGCAGCTGAGTGGGGTTTTGCCGCGTTTACTGCACTAATGTACTTCATATTTCAGTGAACATACTGTCGCACTGCTTCTGCAGAAGGTTTCTAAAGCTGGTGTTGTTGTTTCCTGCTTCCCATAGTAGACCTTAGCGTTGACTCGCTTCATTGAATCGTATACGTTCCGATTTGGTGGACTGTATCTGCTAGTGTTCAGGTAGTACCCTGTTGTCTATGGCCTCTATGTGTTGTCAATGTCCAAACGTTGGTGTGTCCTCGACGCTACATTTCGTAGATCTTTTCAGCTTATAACTTCGGTAACTGGACCTTGTTTGAAAGCAAGCTGTTCAATCTTCTTCATTATGTTACATCTAACTTTTACCTTTTTCATTTCCGTTACTTTCTTTAGTTCCGACGACGTCTGGTATCTGGTATGATGCGGCCTACGGCGATCTTCTTCCCTAGTATCTTCTTCAGTCCATCGGTAACTCCGACAATATACGATTCTGGTTATACGCCTTACAGCTTCAGACAATAAAACTTTCGCAGCTTACCAACTAAATATGATACTGATTTGCTGGTGGTTATGATGTGGCTATGCTAGGTTAGTAGCATGTTTTATAACCTGTATGTCATAATATAAATGCTTTCAGTTATTTAAATTAGATTGATATATTATCTAATATTAAATATTATTTCAACATATGCAAAAATATACAGAGTGCCCCTTTAATTGAAAACAATTGAATTGTTTTGTTGTTTCGGAAATAAAACAATTTAATTATTTTTATATTGTTACTACTTTATTTAATTTATAGAAAGGAAATATCATAAATTTCACAGTTTCTAATTAAATTCTTACCCAGATTACTTTTTGGTGAATTGTGATATTAAATGATTCTTTCTGTTTAACCAAGTAGCTTTTCTCCCATTTGCATTCCACTTCGGGTACCTCTCGGAAGTAGATCCTTCTTTGGTAACATCAATTGGTCTATTCTTCTCAAGTACTACGAACTTTATCTTTTTTTCAACTTCTACAGTTACTAAAACCCTTTCACGGTGGAAATAATCTTTATGCTCTCTTGCGGAAATAATGTTGAAAATCCTGTCACCCTATGATGCTATAAACAAACTACAAACTTTCTTTATAGTAGTACCGCCAAAATTGCAACTGATGTTAATGCTTTTATTGCGTTTATTTCTTTTAAAGTAACCCTTTCGCTTCTGTGCTCGCCACCCTTAACGCGGGGGGCTATACAACATAAAGCCTCTCGATCCAACGCACAATTTTATTATTCGCTCTCGATTTTATCACATAGACTTCATAAAACTTTCTCGCGGGTTCAAGATTAATGCATATTTTACGATTTTAATATCAAGTCGACGTCGGATTTCGGTTCGGTAATTAACAATTCCGAGATATCAGCTATTATGTGAACGTTCCGGCGCTCTCTTCTCTCTGGAGGAATGCTACTTGTTAGTTTCTCTCCTGCGAACGAGAATTAAGATTTGTTTCAGATACGGGCCGAACGGGAAGAAAACCAAGAAAGTAGATACGCGAAGTGTCTTTTTGTGCATTGGCTTCCTGTCGAACGAGGCTACATTCTATCGGTTAATATTATATAATACCTACGAAGCGGTTGCAGTATTTAGTTCCAACTGTCTTCATTAGGAATGTGTATTTTTTTACTGTTTGTACAAAAATAAGTATGTGCTTTTATTCCAAGAATTCACAGTATATATACATTACGTGGTCAGAATAAAAACAGTTGTTGCTTGCTTCGGTGTAGAACCTCCACTAACATGGGAACACAGGTAACGCGAATTCCCTAATCTTCCAAGCAGCTAGCTAGTCAAATTCACGCTTATATTGACAAAATACATGAAAGGGGGATATTAGCTCGTAAATCAAGAAGCGGAGCACCTAAAATAACTGCAGATTACATTGAAGATGTTCAACATCGAATGGAAAACGCACCTAAGAAATCTAGTGCGAAACGGTCATAAGAAGTTCAGTTACAAGTTGAAACATGTCGCGCTATTCTTAAGAAAAGCTTGATGTTATATCCATATAAAATTAAAGCTATCTACCCATTCAGTAGTTAGTAAAGTAAAGTAAATGTTTATACTTTATTAAAGAAATCTGTCAAGCATCTTACCATTCAAACAAAATAACAACGATTAAAATTTTCCGGTAATACAAATAGTTGTGCTGCAGGAAACAAAAACCGAATTTGTAAATGTTAACTCTCTCCAATCTGTAATCGTTCCTTGGGACGCTTGATATTTCACGCTAAGTTCTTTTAAAACGATTCCATTTAATTTATCGGAACCGTTCGTTGTAGGTAAAAGAAAAACTCACACGAACGATTTGTCTCATCAAGCTCTCTCGTCGAATTCGACGCAATAATTACAGGAAACGCTGCGTACAGACCAGTCAGTTCCAGAACATCTTCTCGTACATGTGAAAATAGCTGTGTAAAGCGAACCTTCACGACCTATTATCGGAATCTAATCGAAACTAATCCCAAAGAGCATCGTATTATGTACATGCACGCGTGAACAGATCACGATCCCTTTTTGTTTTAGTTCGCCTCCTTTTTTTCTTCTCTCTTCTGTTCGGCGCTCCTCACACAACATATCAACAATGTTTATCGTAGGTGGCTGCCCGTAGCGCAAAAGAACGCACGTTCTCTCCTCATTATACCTGACTTGGTTCGTGCGATGTGTGGTGACTAAACCGTCGGATCAAGGTAAGAGAAATAGTCTATGTATATAATGAGGTTTATGTATTTCTGCATAAATTTATACTTACCTACCTTCCAACGTCCACAGGAATTTTCAATTACATTACGCTTTTGCCAAATATGTTGCAGACAACACTAAAAGTTGCAGGAATCTGTTGTATATTGATAATGTTATTAATTAAATCTTTAAGTAGATTCGAAGATATCAAGCTGACACTCTAGCGATAGATCAAGCACGTTCGTCGCAAAAGATGCTGCATAATTTGAAAAATAGAACAAAAGGACAAAAAATTGGCAGGCAAAACTTTTAGCAGGTTTTTGTATAGATACATAGTCTCCCTTAGGTTTGCAAATTCCCTAGTCCCACACCTGAAACATGTTCTTTGTTCAAAGAAAAAAAATGCACAAAAGAAATAATGTGATAAGTTTTATTTTTATTATTTGCGTTTTAAAAGTGGTTCTGTATTTGTTTGTCTTTACATTGAAGAGGTATACTATAGCATTCTGGGTAATGAGTGATTTAATGCCTAAATAAGCAACCCAAATCATGACCTTAATTGAAGAACGTAGATCGCATAACTTTAGCAATGTATTGATATTGCTAAAGTTATAAGAAGACAGAGAAAGTCGAAATTACAGTAGAAGGCCGAAGAAGAAATTCCAGGACGTCCAAGGTGCGCCACATCTGATGATGACCGTTATTTACGTCTTTAGACTTTCCATGAACGTTGTGTTACAGCCCAGCAACTTCAAAATGTTCTCCACAGAGTCCGCAATGCTCGAGTATATGTCAATTCCTCTAGCAATAGATTAAGGATAATTCGAATTAGAGCCAGAATAGCTGTTACTGCTCTATTGTTGACCAGGAAACACCATGTGGCATGTTCGTAAGGAAGCGTTAATTTCGTAGTTAACCACCGAGCTAATATATACAGTTTTTGGATCCGATAAGCACAATTCCCGAAGGTGAGCGATTTGCCCACATAATGTTAGCAGTAGAGCTAGTCAGAATATAAAGAATGTTCTTGAAGAATATGCCATGCCTTTTGGTCTAGTTATTATTACCCGATCCGTATTATCTAGAAAGGCTTTTTTCCCTAAAGATCGCTCCAGCGTTAAAAATGCTTCGAGACAAAATTGGAAGGTTTCAACTTAATGTATATTAGGAATCTGCCAAGAGCAATATCACTTTTTAGTACCTATGATCCAGACTTTGGGTATTAAAAAACATTTCGTTCCTGTCATAGACGCGGTGGTGTAGTGGTTAACACGCTTGTCTAGTCTCAGGTTCGAATACTTACCGGAGTTGACATTTTTACGTCGGAAACACCAACGAAATCACGAGTTTTCAAGTTTGATATAAATTTGCCGTAGTAGGAAATTTCTCGACTTTTTGACATTGCTATGATCTTGAGAAATCTTGACGAGCTTTGTCGAAGATCGTCTACTTCGACAAAGATGTCTTCTTCGTTGATGACGTGGCACAAATAGGAAACAGGTGTCTTGAAATTGTCGCAGTTTTTCAAATTCAATTCCATGCCAACGTTGGAAAAGTTGTAGATGACTTGAATAAAATAATCATAATGGGAATATCAATAGAGATCCAGAACATTGGTCAAAATTGGTTGATCGATCGGAATCGATAAGTAATAAGCCAAGATAAACATTGAAAGTCTATCTTAGAGAAGGTTTTAACACTAAAAAGCCTGCTTTTCGGGTATTTCATATTCTTTTTCGGTGGCCTTGCTCAAGATATAAGCGACGAAGCATAATCAGATTAAATCGTCCTAATATTGTCAACAATCTCCATTAAGGGTTGCAGTTTCTACATGACGTCGAATATTTCACCCGCATTAGCCGCTGACTCGTATTTGCCCTTTCTCCCGTATTCCTAATAGCTTTTCACGTCTCGATTTCACCTAATCAAAAAAGTCTCCATGTAAGTGTAAAATCATGACTGTGAAATGATTCATATCATCCAGTCCGCGCTCGGCTTTAGAGAAGCACAGATTCGAATAAGTTGGGAAAGCGAGAAGGAGGTGGAGGAGCCGCGAAGAGAACGAAAGGAGAAAGGGGAGAGTCTGGATGGAGAAAGAACAGGGAACACGTTACATTAACTCGCCAATACTTGAATACCGGGAGAAATACTTCTTCTAATGTAGCAGCACTAATACCATATTAACGATTGTAGTGCTATCGCTAACGGTACTACCACGTATAAGCGGCTTCTTGCATTATCTATCTATGGAAAGAGGCAGCGCCCCGACCCTGAAACAAATGAGAAAATTAAGAAATCCCTAAACTGGAAACGCAATTAAGTTGCATCGAGTTTTGCCCGGTCGGTTTTAGGAATGGGAAAAGATAGGGTGATGAGGATAAGGAGGAGATGCTCGCGAATGCTAGATGTCGGTTTGCTTACTAAATTAGAAATTAACATCGTAAAGAGCGTAGCGAAAGATAGGTTTTTTTATCAGCGGCGAGGATGAGAACGATAACGTTGAAGATTTCCACGCACTTGCAGCGTTTTCCTATTTATTAATGTTTGAAGTGTGTCGTCAAACGAAATTCACGTTTGACAACGCTTATCTTTCTGCAATATTACGGTTATAAGATGACCAATAATATTTTTAACGTTTTCATTTTGGTAGCGCACTTCCTTCTATCGCACAATTGCAAAATACGTTTGTACGACACTCGAAAAAATTTGAACTACTTAAGGTTAAACTGTGGCGGCTGGCATTTGTCATTATTTAAAACTTTATAAAAATTAAACCGTAAACAACAACTTATAGATTTAACAAAGTGGGTTCCGATTAATTGAAGAGTCAATAAAAGACTGCTTAAAATAATGGACAACACACTTCCTTCCTAATCAATGAATATGATATAGACACAGAGCTGCCTAACAAGCTAAAATTCTTGCACGCTCTTGATGGTATCAAGGGTATTTTAATTGAAAAATATTATATTTACTGTATTTCATCACAGCTGGTACTGGGTGGCAGAAAACCCATGTTTTATAATTAATTGTAAAGGCAAGATTCAAAGAGATTTAATGTGTGGTGCGGGATTCTAATACAAGAATCATTGCTCCCTTTTTCTTTTTCCACACATGAAACACGCAAAGAAGTTTAATTCTCTTAATTATCGAATTAATGGATACGACTGATTATTTGCCTCTTATTGTAAGGCGAGAATTTTACCCACGGCTCGGTAGAGCCTCAGTTCATAACACAAGAATAGTACACGTATTGTTGGATGAGAATTATCTCTTAAGATGGATAGGTAATAGTCGTCCTTCAAGAGAATGGACACTAAGATCACACAATATTTCACCACTGGAGCTTTTTCCTTAGGGAACTATTACAAATATTTTATATGCAATCGCACCTCCAAACTGAATTCTGCTTCACGGTGACTTAGTTGGGAAACCTGCTATTTGATGAGCGGTACAAAATTATAATTCAATGTATTTTCAATTGTTTTGAATTCGCGAATTATAATAGAGGAAACAATGGAAATGAATTCATCCTCCTGGTGCCCTTCGATTTTCCAAAGCCTTTGACGATGTAAGCCACAAAGTGCTATAGTTAATATTAAAACAAGTAGGCAGACATGGAATGCATGGATGAGATATATCTAATGTCAGAAAAATTAAGGGATATGAAAAACATGGGGAAATTGGAAGCAGAAGTTATAAAAGTGGGACTTATAAGTTATAAAGAGTGGGAAAATAAATGTGAAGATGACAGTGTAAATGGGAGTGGGCATAGGAGATAGTCGGGAAGGAATGTATATAAACCAACAAAAAAAAAGGCAAGTAAAAGAATTTTGTTGCCTGGAGAGCGCGATCAGTACAATAGAGAAACAGAAGCAAATATAAAACAACGAATATGAAAAGCACAGCAAGCATATGAAACATTAACGAACGATATAAACAAAAATAAGAATATGTAAAAGCAATGTGAAGTTTGTGCTATCGTATCGTAATGAAACGTGGAAGGCACCGCCTAGAAAAAAAGAAAATATAGGCGGCGGAGAATTATGAGAACATTCTGGCCAGATACGATCACCAACATAGAACCGTATAGAAATAAAAAGCGGAAACAGAACTGGATAGATCACATATTAAAAAGGAATAACGAAGAAATAACAAGACCTGCACTAAAATTGAACAGAATTGGATACAAAAGTAGAGAAAGACCCCAAATCACTTAGAAGAAAGGAACGGAAGAGGAACGGAAAAGGAACGAAGGGGAGTAAAAACTGGAAAGACTCTTCAATAATTGCTAAGGACAAAACACAATGAAAACGCTTCCTGGATTAAGTATATTGTTTAAAATAATTTTTTCATAGAAATGTAGAAAAATTAAAATTTTTTGTGAAACTTCGTATTTGGTGTATTTCAGTGATTTCGCTGCTACGACTTTATTTGAAGCACTATTTTAATCGTACTTAACCAGATTTAGACTCCAAAAAGAATTCATTCGTACAAAAATATTAATCGTAATGTCCTCTACCGCTGGGGAAAGTCTTATACTAATTACGTTATTAATAAACAGTTTATTTAGGTGTCCTCATGTAAAGTGAAACACATTGTATAAATGAAGTTGTATGTAAAATAGCAATATCCGCACATACCACTCCAAACATAACCGTTTCCTTTCTAATAAAACTAAAAAGCACACTAATCGACACAATACCCAACGCAAATAACACAATCATTTCAATAAGCATAAATTGTTTGACATTTTGAAAATATCATTAATTTTTCTGCACTTTCTTTCTATTGAGGTTCTGGTGTATACACATAGCTGTAAACACTCCTTCTTTGTATGCGTAAATGTAAATTGTGCAATATCAATTTACAGTACACGATCACACACAAAAACCAGATCTGTTGTTATCCGTTTAAAATCTCATTCACCGACATACGGAGCTGTATAGAAAAATTACACGCACAGAATCGGAAACTAATAGATAACTATACAATTAATAGATTATCTATCGATTCAATTTCAGTGACCTAAATTGAATTTCCACTGAACGCCCCACGGTATTTTTAGTCTTATTTTCGAAAGTTATAAATTGATATTAAGTGTTTTTCTTCATCTTTTTGCTGGTCTTTTGCTGACTTTTTTTTCTTTTCGATTTTTTTTCTTCGCTATAGGTCGTTATTATTATAATACTGGTTATTGTTGTTGGGCTCGTAGGTGTGTATTTGTCGTTGTTCTTTTACGTATAAACGAAGAACAATAAAACATTAAATCATTCATCCAGTGCCCGAAGGGGTTAAAACAAAATCAATTACACGTATTACTCAATTGAAAAGCTAGCCACACTGATCATTCGACGCACATAGGTATAAGGTAACGGCACAGCGGACGCTCCACGCTGAAGTTGAGAAACGCGCGATCCGCGTAGCAACTATTTATTATTCAAAAGGTGTAGCCACTTATAATGTAATATAACTTAATAAAAACAAACGTTGAATCGTCCGAGGATACGCGCACCTATTTATTTCGAAACTGGCACACGAAATCGTGAATCGTGGGGAAATATTTGGGTGAAACGCTTTTCGTCGATATACTTTTTTTTTTCTTTTTTGGTGAACCCAGTAATCTCGAACCACCATTAACGTTCTTTACGGCAAGGAGTGATAGTAACCCCAGACCAATATAGTTCTATTTTCTGAATTTGAAAAAAGCAGTATTTGATACAAGAAACTAGACATGATTGGCTTTAGAGAAAAGCATCTTATTACGGATAAGCATAGTGAAGGCCTATCTACATGGAAAACTATAAAGGAGTTTCACAAGGATCTGTATTGCGTAATCGTTTTCTTCCTAATTTCTTAATACAGCCACAATGTGGATCAATTTGCTCATAATACATCAATAACTATAATAAATGATTTACCATGACGTTGGTACATTTAAGCGCATGGTATAATCGAAATAACTTAAAACTATATATTGGAAAAACTCACCTATTGTATTCTGGCTGCTGCAAGGCGAATCCAATTAGTATTTGCAGATTGTCACTAGCCGACACGGTCATCATACTGTCATATGGCAAAACTCATCTCCTTCGTAGACCTAAAAGCTAATTTTGACAAAAGGAACAGGTAATACAACTCAGAGTTGAAGGAACAGGAACAGAAATATTACCAACAAAAGAATCGCCAAATATTGAAACAAATTACAAACTGACAATAATAGACAGCGAAATATACAAATACATCATTGCAATTATGCTACATTTGCAAAGTAAAACCAACGGAAATGAACAACTTAGAGAAAGTAGTGTGTAAAATTTCCGACGAAGATATTTTCAGGTTAGGCCGCTTTGTTCTACATTCACGGATTGTTTTTTTTTTAATGCTACCTTCATATCAGCTACAGGTTGGAAGTTAAAACTTGACAAATACGCGGGGAGAAAAAAATGTAGACGAGAAAAAGAAAGAAATAATCAGCAAATTAAAAAAAAGAATTAGGATTGCTTGTGGATCAATCAAAACCCGGCTTCGAATCGACAAATGATGGAAATATAGCACAAACATTTTCTAAAGATCCTAGAAAGTCTTCAGAAGTTGCCAGAGTAGGTCAGGAACTAATTAGGCGATTTAGTGTCGTATTAAGATCTATTTCAAGTGGTCTCAAAATTAAATTGGAGAAGTTCGACGTGTAAACTGCAAATCTTTTTGTTTCTTTATATCCTTGGTACTACATGCCAAGTAGTGTACATAAAGTGCTAATTCATGGCCAAGAAGATCCTTTATTTCCTTAGTAAGGGGACTCGGGAAGTAAAAAAACAAAGATTTTAAGCATGTCCGGAAACATCGCACCAGGAAAATGTCAAAAACTGTGAACAATGAACATCTGCTTAACTACCTCATCCTATCGTCTGATTGCATACGTCCGGCATAGGTCGCAAAAGCTTTGAATATTATACAAGTGAAATAGCTTCTATCAGCCCTAAGGTGCTAAGTTAACTGTGTGAACTTGTGGATGGGGATGATCCTAACAATAACCCTAAAGTTAATTTTAGAAACTCAGGTGATTATAGCGACAGCGACGACGTTGAGGATGATGATGACGATAGGCTTGCTTCCGACGTTTTGAAATTAATTATAACATTGCACAAAATGTATTTTTTTTGTTAAAATTGATATTATCTTGTTGATTAATTTAATTTTTTGTTTAAATTAAAAATGTTTATTGCTTAGAAAACATTCTTTGCTCGTTTGTAAGTAAGTTTTAAGCATGAGATTTTTTTCGTACTAAGCTTTTAATATGAATCACTGTGCAGCATAAAGTTTCTAGGGTTACGAGTGACTCGTCAGTCTGGTCACCCACAATAGAATATTTTTGGGAACTGCCTAGTTAATGGTTGAATTATGGTCACATGTTGAAATTTAATTGAAGTGTTATAGAACTTAACGGTCAATTCCGCCTTTCTATGCTATGGATTTTAGGATCAATCTGGGTTTCAGACATCAGCATCTAAAGGTATATCGATATCCATTTAAATATATTTTTAAAATATACTGTAACGGTAACGTAATGGTGTTTTGTTGTATTTGAATTTCGTAGTTATATTCACCACATTAACAGGGAACCTACTTCTCCAAAATTAATTTCTAAACCTTATATTCGTCTCTAATCTGAACACCAGTATGCGTTTAATTTATCGACACAAAAAGAAATCCAAAAATTCACGGTTTCACATTTTGTAATTGAAAAATTTGTATTTTATAACTTAAGATGGCGGAGATACGCCTTCTTAAAAAAATTTTTTAATGAAAAGGGGTCGGGTGATAACCCTATGCGCACGTAATTCAAATTCTCAAAAATTTAGCAACCATTTATATTTTAAAAAGTCTGAAAAAATATTTATCGTTACTTTGCTAAAAAGTTTTAGCAGAACAATGTTAATTAGGCCATCAATTAAGCATAAAAAAATTGATTTCAAATTGAGTGAAACCTCGTTTACAAACATTTACCGAAGGTGCTTCAAGCTATATTAATGAATCTTTAAGAAGATATTTATATGACGTCATGAAAGTGTCCGGAAATAAGTTATGATACCTGAACGAATTTTTTGAATAAAAAATTCCCAATTTTTCTTCATACGCGAACTTTTTGAGGAAGTTCAGTAGGGGGGTATGTAATATAACTATTGTAAATAGATAGCTATTTACTTCAGATCCTTTGTTATCTACCTTAAGCCTTGGCCTAAAACATTTTGCGGAAGAGTGACTGAAGATGCTTCTACCTCCAGAACGGGGACTAAACCCTAAAGAGTTGTTAGAGACACCACTCAGTACGATTGTAATAAATAAATATTCTGATCACAAATATTTCTTTTTATAATATATTTATGAACTTATAATCAACCTAAAAGAAATTAAAAAATTTTGAGAAATATTTATAAGCACATTGTGATCAAAAACCGATAACATCGGAAAAGTTCACTGAATGGTTTAGATTAAGATTAAGAATAGAGAGATAGCAAAGGCAGTAGGCATTTCCAAAGATCGTCTTTATCACAGATTAACTGAAGATTTAGGCATGAAAAAGCTAACGCCTCGTGGGTGTCGTGCATGCCCAATCAGAGTCAAAAACACATCCGAATGAACATTACCAAAGCGTTGTTGAAGCAGTTTAAACTAAATAATCGGAGTTTTGGGGTCGATTAATAACTGTTGACGGAGCTTGGATACACCAATACACTCCTGAAGCCAGGACATAGTCGAAATAGAGGACTACTTCGAAAAGTGAATCGGCTCCAAAAAAGACGAAAACTGTTCCATCGGGCAGGAATGTGGTGACGATTTTGTTAAAAAAGAAAAAGCAATAACGCGGGCATACTACATATCATTACTTAACAACCTGAAGGTAGAAATCCTAGGAGAATGGTCGAATTTAGAAAAAGAGACAGTTCCATTCTTAACAATAACTAAGCGCCCAACATGGTCGAAATTTTTTGAAGCATCTTTCAACGCATACGCAGTTATATTAGGCTCGACCAATCATATAAATAGGAAACTTGTGAATTTTGCATGCAACTGTTACTTTATGATCCGCGACGGAAATAATATTTCTAACAAGTAACGACATCTTCATGTTGGGGCTGGGGAAACTGTTGATATTGGTATCATTAGTAAAAACTAAATAAGTAAGAGTGCAACTATCCCTTGGTTAAAGCATTTGATCATATCTGCAAGCTTTCCCTGTAGGTAATGTTCCTCTTCATGTCTACATTAATATCGACTTGTGTTTTTTTTTAAATGCTAACCTCAAGAAATCAGCGTTGGAACATATTCCATTTACATTTTTGGACATATGGGATTACATGTTACGTTTTTCAGACACGAATCATACACAAAACTTTAAATTGTCTCATAGAAGTAATGTACCTTTGTCACTTCTTCGAATATTTTACAAAGTTTATCGATTTTGTCAGTAAAAAACAATGTGATGAAGTAGTGACGAAATTAGATAAGTAATTTAAAAGATTCAAAGGAGCGTTAAAAAAATTAATGCGCAAGGTATCCATTTCATCAGAGAGACCAATCGTTGTTAAAATAATTTTAAACCAGTATTTGAATTATTGTTGTACAGATACCTTAACGAAATCAAAGAGCAGATGCATCACTGGCTGGTTCTTTTTTACATATACACAAAACCTGCCCTGAAAACAAAACAACGAACCAAATCAATTGTTCTTGTGTGCGGTACGTAGACCGCTGAAGAAGATAGCGTTAAAGGGAGGGTCGAAAAAACACAATTCTGTTTAATAGCTGTAAAATGACAGTGGTACTTTTATAGTTTTAGTCATTCCCGAGCAACCACCAGCTTTACATCGACGGTGCCTGCTCGCCAATCCGCCGGTTCAATCGGTTCACTGGTGAGCTGAATCTGTAATCGCTGCTTAATTGAAAAATCGTTGATGCAAGATATGAAGATTTTCTTTAAAATTAACTTTTGTTTTATTCTTTGTTCGGATGAAATGGAAAGGGATGCTCGAAACTGAAACTATCTATTGAATTACATTTTATTTCCACGTGTTCTCAATTCGATATCACATTTATGTTTTTAGATTAACGTTCGTAGGTAGTTATAAAAACGCGTACCTTTACTGTAGGTTTAGCTTAGATACGGTGAAAATCACAGTTCTTTGTAGTTACGTCATGCTTGTTTATGACGTACGCAGGGTCTGAAACGAATCGTGAGGGATTACAACCTACAGGATTATAAATAGTAAACCTTTCTCTATTTATAAAACTATCGTAACATTGTACTACTTACGGATTGAATAAGACTGTGCTTGTTATTTAATATGTAGTTTTTTTAAATTAAAGTGTATCACTCTAAAAATTTACTTGTTATATAAGCAAACACCTCTTCTTTAAAAATACAATGTATCTAGTCTAACATAGGTTACCAATGATAAATTAAACGTAATTTTTCCTTTATTTATGTAACAAAGTAAACAGAAAAATATTAAAACAAAAAAGCATTTAGTACAATTAAAAAAAGGTTTAGTTTGTCTCCGCTCTCATCTTCTGACCCACAATTGACCGTCAAAACAAAGTCTTGTACGTTTGCTTCACATTCGTAGTGTTCGTATCATTCTTTAGTTATTTTTTCTGTATGCTTTATGCAATATTGCCAGATTTTTGGTGTACAACTGACCAAACTTCCTTGTTATATTTACAAAACTTGCCCATATCAATTCAATCGCATTAAAATCACAGTTATACGGAGGAAACTTCATCTCTATGTGCTCGGAATAATTCTTCAATAGTATAAACCCCTTCTTTTTTATTTTTCTTGGTTCTTTTTGTTTAATCACGCAATAATGTTTCCTTTGGACCAGCTTTGATTTGGCTACTTCTCAAATAAAACCCTACGATACGGAGCATTTTCCATTAAAATTATTGAGGGTTCTTCTCAATTGGTAGTTTTGTGGTAAATATCAAGTTTGCACTTCGTATTTGTGGTACCTGCGTGCAAGACAATAAAACGTTTACCATCCTTAGTTTTCTAACACTTTTTTATCCTCGTCCTGCGCGATTTTGTTTGACTTCCCTTTGGAAACATCCAGGTTCCATCTAAGAATATAATCTCTTTTCAAAGGAGTTGATATTTCCTTGAAAATGAAACTCGTAGTGGCAATCTATCGTACTTCTCCGCGATTATCATCTTTTTTAAACTTAAACCTCAAAAGATGTAGTAAACGTTGCAATAAGGAAATTCTAATATATTTCTATGTTCCAGCACTTCTTATGATGTTTTTACTGTTACATTCGTATAAAAATATATTAAATTGCATCTGGAATTTATGCAAATTAACTTACTATCTTCCATCTCATAAATTGTTTTTCCAGCATCTATTTTAATTCTCTCTGACACATCACGTGTTTTGAGCACTTGCACTGGACTGTCGAAACGATAGATGAAAAAAACAACAGGTATAGCTTCTTTCTTGTGCTTTACATTGTACACAGTTCCCGCAGAAATACTCGACTCTTTACAATTTGTATGTAAACTTTGATTCAATACCAAACAATTATAATTTACCATGGACCGCATCAACAGATATCGAAGGACTTTCATTTCGAATTGTAACTTACAAAAGATGTTTTATGATTTTCTATACATTTTAAGACTTACCACAAACTAAACGATTTACTTTACTATAGGCCTGAAAAGAACTTTCAGCAAAAGAAATACGAGAATTACATAAAAATAAACGTTGAAAGCTAAAGAAAGCGCAAATAAAAGTACAAAACAAATGTCAAACATCTAAGTAGCGGCATTCTCTGTGTTACTGTAAAGGTTGCATGCTTGTCGTAAACATTATGAAAGCTTTTATCTACGCATTGCTCGGCCACATTATGTCTCACTTCACACTAGTTCATTGATACTTAATAAAATATTCATCTTAAGTAGCTAATACGTATGTTACATACTTCTATCTCGCTTATATATACGTATGCTTCCGATTTTTAGATATTACACTTGTCTTCACTTTACCGATTAATCAAACCCATAGGAATGCAGAACATAGTCAGCAGCAACATTACCACTAAGGTAAGACAAAATATGTTGATACTTTTCCTGTAAAGAGTCGATTTAAAGAGAGTACAAAAACGTTATAATGCACAGGTTGTTCTATTTAAAATAACGTGGTCATCTATTTATCGATCGCCAGACAAAAATATTTTTGAAATATAGTCTATTATGTTTATCAGGGAAAATATATTTGAGGAATGGCGTGCCACAGAGTAGTATCTATGGTCTACTCCTCTCTACTCTTGCTATACTGCTGCCTTGGAAGCTTACGTCTCGTACTCTAGCCCTCATTTCTATGCCAATGACTCGCAAATATATTTCTCGTTCTATCCAGGGGACTATTTAAACGCAAGTTCTTGCATAAACTCCGACTTGTAATCAGTTGCAAGAATGAACAAGAAAACGAAAAAGAATGCTCAGGAAAACAGCATTGTTTAAAAGTAGAGCCTGCTGAAACTATTACTATAAGATTCTATTAATATCAACATAACAGGTGTCAAAATTGACACTGCTTCTAGACGACCTGAAAATTCTAAAGATACTTCATAGAGCTAAAGCCTGCTTGTGGAATCACAAGCGATTCCACTAGGAAGATCTTGGTTAGATAAAGAACACGTAAAGAAATGGAGGTTGACTGAAGATCAACTCCACACTAAAGCACTAATAAGAAATGAGGTGCCAGGTTTCATGTTAACCTAATTAAATGTGGCAGAAAAATTAAGACCATTACCGGGATAATGACTAGACATTGCCTCCTGAAAAAGCATCTATATATACGTCGAGTAAGCGAACCTTGGAAGGAAGCCGGTTTGTATGTAATCTGAACAGGTGAAGAACTAAACGTAGTCAAACAGAAACTTTTCTGGAAGAATCTAATGAAGCCTTCTAAGGCTGGGCAAGATAGTGGTCTTTAGAGAGAACGCTAAGATATTTGAGCGGAAATTAGAGTTCTATTGAGGACTACTATTGACCAACCCAGACAGTATGAACAAAAGGCAATACCAAAGAAAAGATTCTGTGACCGATTCTAAGTGTTGTTCAACAATTATTATCTGTGAATGAATACGTTTCTCTTTCATATACTCATTAAGAGCAGGACACTTGTGTAACTAATCACATTTCCCACGCTAATGTTCTTTTGAAATACATCCATTTGGCTACCTCATATTGTAAACACCTCTATAAGCTGCCTTTGGAAAGATTTCTTAAACTCATTTAATAAAGACAATACCAGGTTGTTATACTTGAGCCAGATTAGGTTGTAGAACTTGGATTATGAGTTGACTATGATTTGAATATTAAGTAAATACAACACAATGATTCTTAACACGCTTTATTCGTGCTCGACATATTGATACAATTCCCCATAATCCCCTGCATACCATAGTATGTCATCTTAAGTATAGGGGCGCTGGTGTATTTTTCTGTTCTTCGTTTTCCCCCCGGGAAATTCAAATATTGTACATTATAACAGATTCTCCCCCTTTAAGGAAGCTTTTACACTTAACAAAGAAGTTTGCCAATACAATATATAATAATTCACCCTGTTACAGAGTTATAGATTCAACCGCTCAACTGGTTTTCTAGATCTAGTGCTTCGTCTCAGGACTGGACTATCGTTGGTTATTGGCTGCACCGGGATCACTTCTGCAGATGGACTATTACCTGTTTGTCGACCTTCGTTTGGTGATCCTATAGTCTCGGTTTCCGGGGTTTCCGTGATGATTTCCGGAATAGTGAAATGTTCTTCCTTGTCCATTACATTTCCCACCTTCCGTATTTGGTCTGTATGACGTTTCCACTCGTTTCCATTTGCATCTAATTTGATCTTGTAATGAGCAGTACCCAATTTATCTTCAACATGCCCGGTCTTCCATTCTTCTCCCCCCAAATAATTTCTAGCAATGACCTTTTCTCCTATTTCGAACGTTCTAGGAGTTGTGGAATATTTTCCTTTTGGAACCATCTGAGTGAATGTCGTTAACACCGGATATTGAAAAATTAACTGCGATGGACTTTTGTTTGTGGTTGGGTGGGGTGTGATTCTGTAGTGTATGAGAATGTCTGTCAATTTAGATTGCAAAGTTCGTGCATCACCTTTCAATGAGTAAAGTTTGTGTTTTAATGTTTGCACGAAACGTTCAACCAAACCATTGGTGGCTGGATGATAGGGCGCTGACCGTTTATGCGTAATTCCCTTTTGTTTTAAAAATGTTTGAAATTTGTAATTGGTAAATTGAGGTCCATTATCACTTACTAGTATACGAGGCAATCCAAAAGTAGCAAAAATCTCGTCTAATTTTTTTATTGTCGTATCTGTTGTGATATTGTTCAAAATATGCACTTCTGGCCATTTTGTATGCGCATCGACCATGATTAGAAAGTACACCCCTAGACATGGACCTGCGAAGTCCACATGGATTCTCTCGAATGGATGCGATGGTGCCTGCCAGTGATGCTTCGTCAGTGGAGGGTTTTTCAAATGTTTACAACATTCTTTGCAATTCTTAGTGATATTTTCTACATCACTATCGAAACCTGGCCACCAGGCAAAGCTTCTGCCTAGGCCTTTCATTCGAGAAGTGCTAAAATGGCATTTATGTAGGTCTTGTAATATCCTTTGACGAAGACTTTTCGGTATTACCACTCTATTTCCTCGCATAATAATATTATTTTGCAATGAAAATTCTTCAAGTGGTATATTAAATCTATCACGTGCTGGCATCTCTTTGTGATCCTTCAAACCTAACCACAGCTTTTGTAGTACCACATCGTTTTCAGTTTCTAGTTGTAACTTCGTCAACGATATAGGTAACGTTTCGATTTGATTTATTTCGAGTATATCCGACTCTTCGAGACTACATTTAGAAGTATTCTTGATTGGCAACCTTGAAAATGCATCCGCGTTTGCATTTGCTTTACTAGTCTTATATTTTATGGTGTAGTTAAACCCTTGCAAGAAAACAGCGTAATGTAGCATGCGCGTAGCGGACAAAGTTGGTAATGCTTTGTCAGGAGCAAATATATGAACCAGAGGTTTGTGGTCTGTGTACAAGGTGAATTCTCTTCCATAGAGGAAATCAAAAAATTTTTTCACTCCAAAAACAATAGAGTATGCTTCCTTATCTATTTGTGACCATTTTCTCTGACTTTCATTTAAGGTTTGAGACACAAATTGGATAGGTTTTTCCGAACCGTCAGGCATCACGTGTGATAGAACAGCTCCTACGCCCATTGAACTTGCGTCTGTGGCTAGAATTACTGGTAGTTTGAGTGAATAATGCACAAGAAATTTGTCTGACATCATTTCTTTTTTTACTAATGCAAATGCCTTTTCGCAGTCTTTAGACCATTGCCATCCTTTATCATTTCTTAAAAGCTTATACAAAGGCTCTAGTTTGGAACTTAAGTTTTCTAAAAACCTATGGTAATAATTAACTAGCCCTAAAAATGATTGCAATTCGGTGACATTAGTAGGCCTTGGTGCGTCCCTTACTGCTGCCATTTTTGAGGGTGACTTATGAATACCGTGCTTATCTATTTTGTACCCACAATATTCAATTTCATTCTTTAGCCACTCGCATTTATCTAAGTTTACTTGAATATTATAGTTAGCTAATCTGCTTAATACTAATTCTAAAATTTGTAAATGTGAGCTGTCATCAGGCGCGGTTATTCGAATGTCATCTATAAAAACTTGAACTCCTGATATTCCTTGCAGTATAGATTCGATTAATCTTTGAAATTTTGTTGGTGCAAAATTTAAGCCATACATTAATCTAGTAACTTGAAATAATCCTCTATGAGTATTTAAAGTTAGGTATTTTTGATCATTTTCATTCACTTTCCATTGCAAATAAGCGCATTTTAGATCAATTTTTGAAAATTTCTGTCCCCCTGCTGACTGACTGACTGAACGGTTAGTTTGCAATTCATGTGCATCATTTTGCGATGATCCCATCCTCGTCGCCAGTTGTTATACTTGAGCCAGATTAGGTTGTAGAACTTGGATTATGAGTTGACTATGATTTGAATATTAAGTAAATACAACACAATGATTCTTAACACGCTTTATTCGTGCTCGACATATTAATACAATACCCATAATCCCCTGCTAATTTATCTAGTAGTTCATTTGTAGTAGGTAAAGGATATTCATCAATTTTTAATTGAGGGTTTAATGTAACCTTATAGTCCCCACATATACGAATATTTCCGTTAGGTTTGATGATAGGTACTATTGGTGTTGCAAAATTACTTGTTTCTATCTTTCTTAATATACCCTGCTTTTCTAAATTACTCAGTTCTTCCTCTACCCGTTCTCTGATTGCAAAAGGTACGGGTCTTGGCTTGAAACATATTGGTTTTGGTTCATTTTTAAAACTCAATCGTATTGGTTCTACTTTCATTTCCCCAACAACATTTTGAAAAATGACAGAATATTTTTCAATAATTTTGCTCAATTCATGCATACCATTATACTCAGAATTTACGGAACATACCTGAGGAAGGCATTTGAAAATAGTATAGAAATTTTTTGAGTTGAAAGCGTGCATCCACTCACGTCCAAAAAGACCATGCTTGCTGCCCGAGACAATGTACAATTTTAATTCTTTTACTTCATCTGCATAAGTGACCCGGACAACTGCATAACCTAAAACATTTAAAGGATTGTTTGAATACGTGCTTAATCTAACATTTGTTTTATGTAATTTTAAATATCGCCACTTCTTCTTGAATTCCTCTTCACTAATGATAGACACTGAGCTACCACTATCAAACTCTAATTTCACTTGTTGCTTGTCTATTTCGACATCAATCCATATTTTATCCGTTGGTATCGCTTCATTTATGTGGTTCACATACGCTTCCACATTACTAACACTTTCTTCTATACTGTTGACATTTTTTTTCTTTGAACAGACCTTCTGTATGTGCCCTTCCTTCTTGCAATAGTTGCACGTACTATTCTTGTGTACACATTTATTGGCATAATGAGGGCCGCCACAACGGTAACATTTGACTGTTGAAGTTTCATTTTTGCTACTTACTATTTCTTTTCGAGATGTCTCTACGTTTGATTGAATTTTTTTCTTGAATTTACCATTTTGCACTAAATTGACTGAACGGTTAGTTTGCAATTCATGTGCATCATTTTGCGATGATTCCATGCTTAAAGCTATTTCAGTTGCTCGTTCTAAGGTTAGATCTTTCATTTCCAGTAACCTATCCCTGATTTTGTGATTTCGTAGACCGCATACCAATTGATTTCTTAGTGCTGTGTCTAGAAATGTACCAAAACTGCAGGTCGCGGCCATTTTCCTTAACTCGGTCAAGTAATCACGGATTTTCTCCCCTTCCTGCTGTAGGCGATGGTGAAATTTGTAATACTCTGCAATTTCTAAAGGCTTTGGGTTGTAATATTGTTGCACGAACTTTTTCAACTCACTGTAGGTTTTTTCGTCGGGTGAATTTGGTGAGAGATTGTCACATAATACGTCGAACCCTTCTGCTCCCAAGTAGTGCAATAGATAGTTTCTCCTTGTATCAGCACTTGTTACATTATATATTTGAAATGCTGTTTCTAATCTTAGTAGCCACCGATCGAATTTGGTTTTAGAATTATCAAAAAATTCAATGAAATTAGCGGGAAGGCGTTCTATCTTCGTATCTTCGCTTTCCATCTTCGATTCCATTTCCATTCACTTTAATTATTAAATTTGTTCGTATCGTTCAAATCCTCGTCGCCAGTTGTTATACTTGAGCCAGATTAGGTTGTAGAACTTGGATTATGAGTTGACTATGATTTGAATATTAAGTAAATACAACACAATGATTCTTAACACGCTTTATTCGTGCTCGACATATTGATACAATTCCCCATAATCCCCTGCATACCATAGTATGTCATCTTAAGTATAGGGGCGCTGGTGTATTTTTCTGTTCTTCGTTTTCCCCCCGGGAAATTCAAATATTGTACATTATAACACCAGGTAAATACGCAGGTTTAGCTAACCAGTGATCGTAAGGGACGATGTTTTGGAACGTAATATTTTACTGCTGGAAGAATAACTACCTTGCACAACTCGGGCAGTCGAGTTAGTACTCTTCGTGCCACCAAAGCTTTTTCGTGGTGACTAAGATATCTATTATGTTGTCCAAAAAATGTTAACTTTCTGCTATTTGCGTAATAGGTGTAATTTTGCAATTCTAGGAACTTTGAGCACCCGCATAATATATTTCATTAAAGAATATAGTTTTGTATATTCTGTGTTTGCAGTTTAAAGAGTTAAAGTTTAAAGAATAAACGCCACATATCTCCATCGAATTTTTAAATGCTATTAACATGACCACTATAAATACAAAACATAATAGAAATGTATAGCATTTAAATCTTTCTACGAATGCTAATTCGTTCGAAAACTTAATATAGAAAAAGGATATGAACGGGTTCTCTGCAATACTGTATCGCAGTTAGTATGAAGCACGATTTCAACCACTACTGTATCTAAATTCTGATTGAAACTTTGACCTTTAATGCCAACACCAAATTCTTCCAATACGAAACAAAACATCATACAAAAGAAACCATGCAAAGTCGCCTTGATATATGCTCGCAACCATTATTAGCTGCGTTATTATTATTGCAATTCGAATGTTCATCTCTTCTGGCTGTTCCGTTTCAGCTCGCAAATGGTCACGGGAGTGTCTTACAATGACGGGCGTATACTCACGAACAAACTACAACTGTAGCTAATGTGTATACCTTTGCCCATCCGGAAAATATATATTAGAGAGGAGATGAAGTGCATGCAGCGCACGCCATTGCTAACGGCTCGTATCCACCATCGCACTCTAGATTACCAAACTAGCCGTCATATAACAATAACACATCACGCGTGTGTGCATCGCGTCGTACCTCATACTAATGTATGACTAGAAGTATCCCGTCTGACCTTTCATCTCTATCTCGCGAGCAGAGATGATTATCGATGGCATTTTGTAACACCACATTTTACAGATTTTCAACAGAGAGCGATTTGAATAATTTCGTGCAAAACGACTCGCGCAAATTGTTGATTATCAATTCGCCAGTTAATAATTTTCACGTCGATGTATTCTCCCCCGCGTTGTTATACCTACTCAGCGATAATAATTCATGTACTTCGCGTTGTTGCACAAGCGCCGATGATTTAAGTACTCTAAAAAATAGTTTACTGAGAACTTTTTGCGGAGGAAGTTTATTCAGAAACTCACCGACTGCTCTATTGCATAAATCTTTCCATAAAAGGGATAAACCGTACCAACTGCCTGTATACGCGTAGAGAATCCGGCCGAAAGATATGTTCTGACTATCGAAAATTAGTAATTTTTGGCTTATGTACAAGCGGTCCAAAATTTACAGTTCTAAATTCCGCCAGTACGCTAAGATATTTTTGCGGTAATTACAGTCTAAGGCTTATGGATAGATGCAAATTATTTGGTAACTCCTAGTTCATTGATTCATACTGTTTGGATTGGTTACCAACAGTCCATGCAATTGGTGGTCTTTGTACAAGTAATTTTTTTTAACACCTCAAACGATGAAAACTTTTATTTTAGTTTATCCCTAAGAAGTTCAAGTGATGAACATTGCAAAGGACATAATTTTATATCTATAATGCTGAATATTTTATACTTTGACGGATTGCGTCGTGGCCAGAAGAGCCACGGACGAAGAATATAAAATATTAGGTGGTATTACACCATAGTTATATCGTACAAAGGTACGGTAAGTAGCCTAAATGGTGGTTTGAGTGAGTTAATAAGTTCATAAGTGATGGTCACCACAATTAGGAAATCCACGATTCTGAGCCCTTACCACCACCAGGGGTGCGAGAATACGTTGTTCATATCCCGCCAACGGATCACACCCATAATCACGTGACCTGTGTGTTTTGTTTATTTTCATGTTCATATATATATATATATAGCTTTAACAGGCCTATTAGGCCCATCGCTTTACAATCTTGCGCCATGCTGCTCGGTCTGCCACTTTATTTCTCCAGCCCTCAACTCCTTTCTGCTGCAAATCCTTCCCCACTTCCACCGACCATCTTTGACGTGGCCTTCCTTTCCTTCTCATTCCTACTATTCTTTTCCATGCCACATGCTTTATTATTCTGTCTTCGGATAATCGACTAATATGCCCCAACCATCTAACGCGCTGAGCCCTCACAAAGTCAGAAATCGTCGGAAATCTGTACAGTTGCTTCAGATCATCATTCGTTCTCCTTTCCCATCCTTCTCCAGTTCGCTTCCCTCCATAAATTTTTCTTAGAATCTTCCTTTCCCATCTTTCCATCCGTTCCTCCGTGCCCTTCGTTAGCACCCAGGTCTCACAAGCATAGGTTAGAGTTGGCCTTTTCATGTTCATATTTATTTTAAACCTTTTGCTCTGAGTCGCTTAAATTATATATTCCTTTTGTTATGAATTTTAATACTTTAATAAAATTAATATTAGTTTCAATACACTCACAGAGCATAATAAACCTTATTTTTGTGTGTTTTATATTTGCTGCTATTTACTGTAATATCATTCATACTTTTTCCTTTTTTTGTGATAAAACTCATTTTATTACAAAATTCGGTGAAAACAAAAAAAAAACAAATGAGAAACTAATATGAGCGATGTGAGCGGGCAAAGCTTGTACTAATACCAACGATGACGGATCAGCTTTATATCCGATTTTTGTAATTACCTATTTATTGGAGGTAATGACGACGCCTGGCCGGGATTACAGGGCTGCGAGTAATGCTGATTTGCTACAGTTCAGTTTCTACTAAACGTCTCGGATTTAGTAGCTAGTTTCTTACATAACATGAAAACCTTTTGAATGAATGAAATATTGGAAATGCTGTTAAATAAATACAATTATTGTTAAAAAGTGAAATAAGAAGGAACTTTTACATTGGCATACAGAATAAATTCAATAAACACGCCTCGCTGGTTTGATAAATCTTCTCAAAAACTATTCGAATTTTAGGGGAGAGGTAAGATAAAGTAAAGTAAAAAGCAAGAGAATCTACATTGTATATAAAAGCTATGAAATTTAAACATGAAAGTTGACTGTAAATATTTAAACAAATTGTATTTTCTTGACTCGATAGCTAACTACTCGATCGAGTATGAACTAATGATACGAATTTTAGTTAGGGATCCATAGGCAACTAAATAACCAAACAACTTGAAGCTAACTCATATAGCTAATATCACCAGTGCTGGTGACAGGTTGCTCGGCAAGGTTTAGAACGAGTGGCGCTGTTCAATCGACAGTGGGCTCAAGACTAATGGATTGTTAAGCGGGGTCGGAGTTGATAATCTTTATTATATCCGTATCACGGTACGTATTCTGTACGATAGGCTCAAGAAAATAAAAAGATATCACACCTCCCCTAGTGACACAGATGGTTGGCGTAACGTTAGCTCCTGGTCACGGATCGCGACGTGGCTGCGATGTCAGCTTTACGTGAAAATATGAACATTTTTCACTATTGGCCGAACATGTACTTTGGCGTATACCAACGTTTAACGAACTTTCCCTGAAAATTGGCTCACTATTTCCTACCAACCGTAACGTTACATGTTTACAACGTTTGGCAATTAATCTTCAACCGATGCTGCACCGATTGAATTGGTTCAACATCGACTTGTTTATGTCAATCAAGTGTTTACTGCGAAGCGTAGTTTATCATTTCCCGATTGTCGACCAACACTTAAGCAATTTTGCTGACCTAGAGACAATCGATATCCAACATTAGAAAAGTGTCATTTATTTTATGTACCTCATTGACACTCCACCGACCACGGCTAGCCGTCACGGATATACCAATTAAAACCTAACAATCAGCCAACCAACTGTGCTACTAGGGTTAGTGGTATTCCGCTTGGCAAATGGGTACCGCGCAAAAGCTGTAAGTTTACTTATGCTAGCAACAACCAACAAGGTCTAGGGCAACTTCGTCTTATATAGATTCTTTGGTGCACGAGATGGCTCGGCCCACTGTAACGTATCGACGAATACCAATGAAATGCGATAATCGAAAGAGTTGCATTAACTATTGTGCAATACCTTGATAATTCTGCAAGTATGAGTAGATTAATTGATAATTAACAAAATTGCCTACGGGTGAAATATGAAAGTAGTGTAGAATAAGATGATTGTTATTATCAAGCGGCGCATGATTTGTTAAGGGGTTTTCAGCGACATGAAAACGACTAAATAGCGAATACTTATGAATTATGAATGGAATTCAAATTGGCGGTGTTAATATGTCAGAATGGAATATTATTATTATGGCAGTGTTTAACCGCGCGAAAATCTGAAAATACGAGTATTATGTGTTTTATTTGAGGATGAATACGAGCACAAATTGTACGAAAATACGATAACTCATAGACGTTTACTATTACGCGCCATTAGAAGACGGTTGGGACATGGAAATACGCTAGAATAATGTTGTTCCTCTAGTAGCACGATTGGTTGGCTGACGGTTGGCCTTAAGTGGAGCAACGTCGTGCGCTGGATGCAATATCCGTGACGGTTAGCCACAGTCGTCGATTGGGTATAAAAAATCAATTGTATTTTTCTAACATTGGGTATCGATTGGCTCTAGGTTAGCAAAATCAGTTAAACGTTGGTCGACAATTGGGAAATGATAATGAAACTACGCTTGGCAATAAACACTTGAGCAACACAAGCAAGTCAATGTTGAACCAATCCAGTCGGTGCACCGTCGATTGAGGATTGAGCGTTGTAAGCATATGAAGTCACGATCTGCAGACAACAGTGACCCAATTTTCAGAGAGTATTCATTAAAGGTCGGTGCATGACAAAAGTAGATAGTTAGCCCAAAGATCAGGTAAGTATGCGAGAACGTTGCGAGCCAATGTTTAGCCAAAAGTGTACTTTCACGTAATGCCGGCATCGCTGCCAACATCGAGCCAAGCTATCCATGATCGAGAGCCAACGTTGCGCCAACCGTCTCTGCTACTAGAGTATTGTTGAAATAATGATATTTTAGCTATTTTATATGCATTTTCAACAGAATTGCAAACAGATTCTTTTTGTATTGTAAATTGAGTTTGTATTTTTTGTACTTGTTACTTTAATGATTATTCGTCATTTTGGTACACTTTTAACATTCGCAAAATAAAACATAAATCCACAAATACACAAATGCCCGCCATTCCCCTGCTCTACCCTGTACATATATTAAATAAAATTCCGCATTTGTTTTTCGATAATAAAATCGACAATGCCTTATACCACTTATGTATAAATCCATTAAAATAGTAATGTGGTCATTGGCTCTATTGCAAATCCTTGAAGCTAGTTGCATGTACTTTTACCTTGAAAAATATATTTCAATAGTATTTAATTAAATATCAATTTTTTCAGCAATAGAAATAAGTTATACAATTATAAAATTTAAAAAATATCGCACAAATACAGTCAATATACAACGAACACATGACAATGTACGTAACTCGCAATTAGAATATTGGCGACACTTTATAACAGATTCATTTTCTACAACCTAATTAGATTTTAATACGATATATGACGCATGACGAATTCATCAAAGATATAATGTATCGTGTACATATTGTGTATATCCATCTATTCAGTACTAGGATATGCGTGCTTAAACCCTAAGCACTTTATAAGGAAATCAAATGACGTGTAAGTTCCAATAAATTATTAATAGGAATTCTTTATTTGTCGAGGCATGTACGTAAGTGTTAACCAGAAAATAAAATCAGGTACACACATACATAGCTACATTCAAGTCTGTCAGTTCAAAGTCGAAATTACAAAAGTGCAAATCATATTTGGAGTAATTTACAAGTGAACCATTTACCACAACAGAGAAAACTAGTTAAGAATGCAATTTCCTGTTCATGCTTGAGCGACCCAAAGCGTTTAAAATGAAGAGAGAAAGGTATAACGCAAGCGAGAAAGACACACGAGGTTCCACATGCACACATCTACCTAATACACATAACTTACATGATGCATATACGTACTGACGTACATATGTACATACGTACAAATAATAATTATTATTATTGCATGTGAAGGAAGAGAAACGTATGATGATTGATGACTGCCAAGACGATCACACATACTCTGCTGAGGTTTATTACCTTCAGGATAGCAAGAACTATTTTGCGCTTCCATAATATTACAAGTTAAAACAATGATAATTGCAATCCGCGATGTTATTATTAAAAACCATTATTTTTTAATTTAGTGCAATGATTTGTGTGAATGTAATATTTTCCCGCGGACATAACGTAGTTTAAAAATAGATTAGAGATACATACAGAGATGTTAAATGCAAATACGACATATTTCAATTGTGCAAAAATGTTTGTTTTCTAATTAAAATGAGCAAATTGGGTATTGCGTAATAGAATTTAAAGTAAATGTATATTAGACTAACTGAAATCTGAGCAGACATTTTATGAGCTCAAAATTAGAACCCATCGAAACGAATCAAACCAGAGAATATTTGATGTAACTATGAATAGGTACAAGGTGGGCAAATTCGATACTTTTAATGGGGAACTTATAATTCGAAAGGAATTAGACAAAAACTGACCTATGCTTCTGGAGCTCGATTTTAAAGAGAAATCGATTGGTGAAATCCCTATTTTTATATCTTCCTTAATGTAAGAGATACAGAGCGTTTTCTTAAAATGTGCAATTTTTAAAAACCCTTGTAACTTCTTTATTTGTGAAAATGCTTGATTTATAACTATATTATGACGCTCTTTGACGCAGAATCCTATGCCCTAATTTTTTCTTTTTTTAGACTCCTATTTTTTGAGATATCAAGATTTGTGTTTTTTTTATACGGAACACCCTATATATTTTTACACTATTGAAAAGCATATAAAATTACCTTGAGAATGATATAACACACTTGGTAGTTTTTTTTTTATTAAACAATTTTTAAATTATTTGTTTTTCTTTATTTCACATCATTTTAGGATGGCTACGGATGGTGGTAAATAAGCAAATAAAAGATTTCAACATGGCAGAAAAAAATTGTTTTAATATTAAATGTTACAAATAACAATTCAAACAAAATAAACTAAACTTTCATAGTTTTCATACATTTTTGAAATTTTTCGATAATGAAAACAGCAGTAATATTAATGAAAACTGACATTTCAGAACATTTAGACAATATAAAATAAATACGTGTATTGCTTCTATAGCCATCTTAAAATAATGTGAAATGAAGAAAAACAAATAATTTAAAAATTATTTAAATAAAATGTTAAGTGTGTTATATCATTCTAAAGGTAATTTTATATGCTTTTCAATTGTGTAAAAATATATAGGGTGTTACATATAAAAAAAAACGCAAGTCTTGATAATATCTCAAAAAATAGCAGTTTAAAAAAAAGAAAAATTAGAGCATAGGATTCTGCGTCAAAAGGCGACCCAATATAGTTTTTATATAAATATAGCATTTTCACAAATAAAAAAGTTACAAGGGTTTTTACAAATTGCACATTTTAAGAAAACGCTCTGTATCTCTTATATTAAGGAAGATATAAAAATAGGGATTTGACCAATCGATTTCTCTTTAAAATCGAGCTCCAGAAGCTTCGGTCAGTTTTTGTCTAATTCCTTTAGAAATATAAGTTCCCCATTAAAAGTATCGAATTTGGTCCACCTTGTACGTAACTAACTATAATGTGATTAATTGATCGATTTATTGATTGAATAAAATTATAAGCAAGCAGTACTACCCTGATCTGAGTGAATGTGATTTAAAGAGTTATGGTATTTACTTTTGTTGTTCTTGCAACGGCATTTAATGAAATTTTACATTCCTAAAGGTTGTAAAGTAATAATCACGGATACGATTCCAGACCACCTACTAGCGTAGCGTTTTTCGTTTGACTTTATTGACATCGGTATTGGCTAAAAGCAGCACAAAACAGAGAATACAAAACACAGCTGCCATATCATCATATGTGAAAATATGCCACGATTTATTTTTAAAAATATGAAAGAGCATCTGATGGTTACCGCAAATCATACATTACTTTAATATTTACTTGATTCAATAGAAACCTGAAGAATGAACACTGTTACAAGAAACTATTGCAATATCTTATAGTAATATTGCTTCACACATAGGTATAAATATTTGTATAAACATTATATAGTGTCATCATAGAACAAATTAAATCAATTCTTTGGATACAAAACCACATGCAGCCTGTTATCATCGTACCTGTTTTTATCATATACGCACTTTCACACAGCACTCATGCTCCTATCCGTATTCTCTGTTCCATATATTTACGTAAAGGCTTGAGAAGAACCGTGCATTATTCTAGACGCAGCAGATCGCGATTTCTACCAACGGCTCTGTCCGTATCTTCCACATCCATGCATACTCTCGGAGCAACAAATTTTTATATTTCGTGTTTCGGCGGTGGGCAAAAATCTTAATACCTAAAAACAAAATAAACACAAGTGGATTTTTAAATTACTTTCAACACACATTTTCCTCGGCATATCCGTCTTCCCTCAATACATTTGTTATCACGAGAGGAGCTATTCTCTGTACGGTTTCCCTAATTATTCTCTCCAAATCCGATAGCTTTTGGACAAAAAAATTCGAGAAGCTATATCAACTGATTTTTATTAATTTTATTTTTAATAATTTGTGATCACTCTGTATGTTGTAAGTAGAGTTTTAATAGTCACGAATTTTGAAGAAGCTAAATTTTTTAGGATTATTATTAATTAAAAGTAACTTTTCTCCTTAAAATTGATAATAATAAAGTTTTGCAAGTGTAGAGAACGTAAGTGGACAGACTGTATAACAAGTTCAGTAGTACGTGGAAGTGGAACAACCCTTACAATCATGTATTCCAGTAAAAAAGTGTCACAATGTTAAAATTGTAAATTTTAAATTGTAAAATATATTTCTATGAATAGAATAGTAGAATTTGCTATAGAAAGCATTAAAAAATAATAAAGAAGGACATAAAGTTCATACTGTTGATGTTTCCATGATTTTAATAATTATCTTTCACAAAGCTAATTACTATCCTTCTAAGTATTATAAAAGTGTAACATAAACATAAAGCCATGAATGGCATTTTCGCTGCTCTTTTGCCCGCGTTATCGACCTACTCACTCCCTTAATGACTTGAGATCCACCTTAAGGTGACTGTTTTTTTGCATCCCAATAGTCTTGGATTCTGTATACATGCAGGTATCAAGACAGAATCATGTGTATAGGCTTGTAATGCTGCCTGACTGTTTGTAAATAAAGTTACACCTCATATCCCTTTCCGTAGGTTACCAATACCATGCTTGTATTTTAGATTTTATAACGTCGTTGGAATTACTTTTAACGAAGATTAAAATTCTTTATACATACAGTACCGTAGTTATTTAAAAGACATTGGGCTTTCATTCAACTGCAGAAAACGCTAAATGAAACACATTTGTAATTACCCTCAACTTTGACTATTCGCTTAGAAGAAAAACCAATTTGGGTATAACTTCATGAAAGGATTTAAAGAACAAGAAAACTACGAATAAATATATTATTTAAAACCAGTAGAACGTTTGTCTAGACGCTAGATTCATCTTCAGATATCCTTTTCGCTTCATCTTAAAAACAATTAATATCAATATTCCTGAATATGAAGAGTAATAACCGAAAATACCGAAAGCAGAGTAACCCAATTAGCGCGCCGGCATTAAATAATTGAAAAAAATATATTACCGTAATATTGGTCGATGTCGACTTTTATATCAATTAATGGTGTTTACTTTCACGTTGCATTGTCGCTGGTAAAATGGAGCATAATTTTATCTACACAATCTCTAATACAATGTGAAGGTAACGATAGAATGTAGAAAATGTCCAGTCATGTTAAACCTGTCCGTATGCACCTGTGAAGAAATTAAAAAAAGCAATGATATTTTTCTCGGAGTAAACCGTAGTCGGTCGTGAACGCATTTGTGGCATACTCGATGATCAACGCCGTATATTTGTACGTATTAAGAGGAATTAGATAACATTATAAAATTAGATCCTAATATCCTGGTCTGGCGACTGTTGTTTTATTAAATTTAGACGTATTTCTTTAGCATTCCCCTTAAAATATTTCTGTTTTCTTTTAATTTACATTTCACCACTGATTGTATTCGGGCAACACTTCTTTTAATGTGAATTAATTCAAAAAGAGAGATCTCTTAAACTAGCTGTAGTAAATTCTCAAATCTCCAAATTTTTTCTTTTCGTTTCATATCTTTCCAAATATTGATTTTTGCAGTTCTTTTTTATAGATGATCCTGTATATTTAAATGTGAGATAATGCATCCTCTTTTAATAGTTTCTAAAACTATTTTTTCGTTAATAATTAAAACAGACAAAATTATTAAATGTATTTGATCATCATTACAGAATTAACAAATAAGAGATTATAGGGGCGTATTACAGAATTTTGATTTTACGACAAACTATGTTAAGCTCCCATTTCATTACAAAAATGTTTTGAGACGTCATCCGGCAGAAATAATAATGTATTAACTCGCAGATTATCACGTGTCGTCAATTTAAATAATATCGCAGGGCCATTTAAAAAAAGTCATTCACATTTCTTGATCGGGTCATTTCTCAGCTCATTCTTGAAACTATATTCATTTGTATACTCCTCTATTTGTGCAGGCAGGCGATTGCAAATGTGTGTTGCAGCATAATATGGAGGTTTTTCAAATTTAGTTAATCTATGCACAGATAAGCGGAACTTGTCTCGACTTCGGGTCCGATAACTATGGCTACTCGAGCTCGCAGGAAATAATCGCTTGCACTTAAAAACAAAAACCGCACACCCCAATCTCCAACATCAGCCGTATAACTCGTTTTTACACCACAAAAAGTCTGCTTATGTCAACTCACCTACTCACCCTACTTTAATATAGTGCAGGTCATATGGGACTACGTTACAGCGTAATAAATTTGCATCAGCGCATCGCGACTTACAATTAGACAATAACCAAAAAATAATGCTAAGATAGCTTAGCTTCCTCATGGTATTGATGGAATAATTCACGGCAAACGCAATAAAAGGAGAGAGCGAAAAATACACTAACACACAGACATGTTTCTGCCTACCCGGCGTCATCAGCGTGGTTTCGAGAGTACTTTTCATATCTCTACCTTCTATCGCTGTTGCCTCGCAGTTAATACCACAACTTTCAAAACGACAAACTCGACATTTCTTAGCGCCCTCTAGTGCCAAAGAAACGCTTGCCTGCCGTTCAGGAAGCAGCGGCCATGAGCCAGCCAGCATGAGGAAGCTAAGCTATCTTAGCATTATTTTTTGGTTATTGTTTCTAGGCATTTTCTGATGTGTTACAATTAGACAGTTTAATTTTAGAATAATAAGAATAGTAGCTTTTAAGGTGACGTAATCGATGTAGTTACACCACGAAGGTTTTGCGTCTAAACATTCACCAAAGAAGTTAGTGCATTCCATTTGCCACAAGAGTGTCGTGACTGACGTTAAAACAATTGATCCGAATAGTTTTGCCCCTATTTACGGTATTACAAGGCTTTTATTCTACTAGAGATATTGCGCTGATACTACCGTTAATTTAACGACGTTTAGTATAAGAATGGTATGAAAACTATCTGTGTTGGACACAGAAGGCGCTTTGTGTCAAAATCTGCAGTACCGACTGTAAGTACTGGTGTCTGCTAACATTTTGGATAGATTTATCGAGTAGTGTTGTTCAGAGAGCTGTTGGAAGTGGGCAAATTTATATATTCGTTGAATCATGGAAAAAGAACAATGAATCGATTTCCCTTCTTGGATGAGAAAACGTGTGCAGAAATCAACGAGAAGTTGAATGCAGTTTGTAAAGACCAAATACCTTCGATAACTACCATCAAATGCTGGTTCAATGAATTTGTGGGTGACTTAATATCCGTCTGTGATGAAGAGCAGCCAAGTCGTCCCATTAAGGTGACTGCGGACGATATGATCAATAGAGTTTATGTTATCATATTAGCAGACCTCCAGCTAAAGATTACAGAGATTGATAATATGGTATACATCTCTATTCAACGTGTGCAGAACGTCCTTCACAAGAAATTGTGTATGCCAAAGTATGCGAGATAGTTACAATAATATTTTGTAGGTTCTCATTATTTCGTCTGTGTTTCCAGATTTCATCAAAAGATAAAACTTACAATATCCAAAGAAAAAATTAATTAAGAAATTTCTCAAAAATTGTATTTCGTTTGAGTTATATAATTTTGCACATCTTTATAATTATATGAGTAACAAAAGTTATATTATTTAATGGAAAAATCTTAAAACTGGAGACAATAACAACGACGCACGTTAAGTAATATAATCATTTTAAAATAAATGTTTATATGTAAAGATTAATAAATTTATAAACTAAGAATTGCACTTATAAGAAACGTACATATGTATAAGTATGCAAACTGAATTGAAAAGAACATATTGCTTGAAGACTTATTTCTGCAACATAAAAATATTACATTTTTTGCAATGTAATAATTAGAGATAATCAAGGCAGGTGAAATTATTACTTTTTTGCAGCGGCTAGACAGACTCGCGTTTATTCGTCTCATAAGAAAGGGTTCGTGTTGCCTACTGATTTCCTCAAGAATCGACAAAACACGAGTCTGTCTAGTCGCTGCAGCGAAATAGTAATTTCACCTGCCTTTGACATCTCTAGTAATAATATTGCAAGAAACTAAGAGTATTTGGCAAAAGTAGCTTCAAATAAAGCATCAACATCTCTTCTCTGGCGTCCACTGTGCAAACACAACAGCACAGACGGCACAGCGATGTCAGCAATACGAGAAAGTGTGAACATTTTATACTTTTGACCGAACATTGGCCGGCAACGTTCTCGCATACTTACCTGTCCTTTGGGCGAACTATTTACTTTGGCGTGCAGCAAACTTCAACCAACGCTGCACCGACTGAATTCGTTCAACATCGACTTGCTTATGTTTACTGCGAAAGGTAGCTTGATTACCATTTCCCGATTGTTGACCAACGCTTAACCAGTTTCCCTGAACCAAAGCCAATCAGTATCCAACGTTAGAAAAATACCATTGGTTTTGTGTACCTCACTAACACTCCGATCATGTCTAACCGTCACAGATATTACGCCAACCGTACGACGTTGTACCAACTGAAGGCTAACCGTCATCCAACCCTGCTATTAGGAAAGATTGGGTAATGTTTTTGTAATTTTCAGTTTTTGGATTACATAAACAACTATTTGTAGTTGCAGATAAATATAAAGAATGTTGTATAAAGTGTTCCAAACATAAACATATCCAATCACTTAATTAATCAGTTGTTGTTGATTTAGAAAATTTATTCTTAAAATGGGATATTGATGTTTAACTGAAATATAAAAAAAATAATAATTACTAATTTTAGTAATGATAGCAAGGACTGTGGAGTAGTATAGCAAACAACACGAAATATCAGCACACTCCACGCCTCACAAGTTTAATTAATTAATCCGGGGCAGCCGTTACGTGGATGCGGCGATACTCATTTTCATTCAATCAATGGTTGAAAATGAGAATCGACGCATTCTCGAAACGGCTGTCCCGGATTAATTAATTAAACTTGTGCGGTGCGGAGTGTGTGTTGTTTACTCACTTTAGACCCATAATATGGTATATCATTTAACTTGCTAGTAAGGATTATGCAAGGATTTCTAATGTACAGGCTGTTTCATAAAAAGTTGATATTAAAAATGCTTTAGTTACTTTGAGAGATACATCATAAACCATCATCTTGAATTATCCTGTATACATTCGCTCAAACATTAGACCAACGAAAATCCTTTGTAAATTAAAAGCCCATTGTATTACTTAAATGTGTGTCTAACGAACCGTTTTAAGAGCGTTCTGGAAATTCTACACTTGGGTACATTATATAAATGCTAATTAGGAAATATTTTGTTGGAAGAAAACTATGTACGTAATGTTCGCAAGATTAAGTGTAATTCACAACAATACGTATAAATTTGTAATATTTTCTAATAGTGTACATCAACAAAGAAAACATTTTATCACATATTTTTTAAAGGTTAATAAACTAATAAATAAGAATAGTCTTGCATTTTGCAATAAAAATCCACATAGTTATACGTAACTATTCACAATTACAACGTAAGTAGTATTTGTTACATCTGCTAGTCATATAATTTTCGACGAAGTACGTAAATTAAAATTGATTATTCCTTCGACCGAAACAACGCTTGCTGAATGTATTGCATGATGCGATCGGAGAGAGAGTCCTGTCAAAGACGGAATTGGAGGCGGTAATCTAATATAGAGTAGGATCTGTCACGTTTCAGTCCAGAACGTGACCCCACGAGCTAGAGCATGTGAACATGTTCCTGTGGCTACCTTTTAATACTTACCCGGGTTGTCGTTTGCCTCTGTTGTCCGCACCTAATGCAAAGTAGAGCAGCGGAAACAAGCAAAAATCCGCGACATCTCACATATTCGGTCTTATATCGGTTCTAGAAACGGGATTTATTCAAGCCGTTTTCAAACAATGAAATATCGCAAATACTTTGGCAAACTTCTCTTATAAACGGTGTTTTTCCTATGTCCATATTGACACGTTTTAGCAGCTTTAGTAAATACATGATGCACAAGTATTTCAGCAGCTTTGATAGTCAAATAGGATCTTTAACTAAAGTACAGATCGAAAATTTAAAGTTAAAGAGAATATAGAAGGAGCGAAATTAATATGGTTTGTATGTTCAAATTTAGATTTATTTGAAACACGTTGCCAAAAAGATATCAAGTGTATGGCCTATAATTTTTACTACCGCACTGTATAATTTTGAAGACTCTAAAAATAGTAGATATTTTAAAGAAATAATTCATAAAAAATTAATGTGAGCAAACGTTGGAAAGTACTTATTGTTAGTTGGATATCAGCTATGTGAAGGGGACGTGACACGGGCTCCTTGAGACTGAAGAAATGTCCTGTTCCATCTGTAGGGCTTCTAAGTTTTGTTTTCTCTCAAGTACGAAGCAATGTCCCTTTAAAAAAGTAACCGCTACCTCTTTCATCGTGGCCCTCGTGTTTAAGGTTGGTAAATTTAAAAGTAAAGGGTTTATTGTACTCATCCCTATACTGCTTAAATGAATTAGCTTTTCATTGAGCATTGCGATTTTATATCCGCTAATATATTAAAATTTCGGATCTGCGCCTGTATTAGGTATACTAACATCGACCATGTGGTTTCTATTTTTGAAACATCCACGGCATAATGCCGAAAATTTGAATTATTAATAAATATATCTTGCTGACCAATAAATGCAGGAACCGCGTCTTCCGCTTCAGTATCAATTAAAAAATGTGATGCTGATATGCGATCTCGTATAAACGAGCGGCTTGAACTTGATGCTAAACCGTTTGCCACTCCGACGCATAGCTGCATTGGCTTGAAGTTTGAAAAATTGCGTGGGCCAAACGCTACCGTGCCTTTAAACCAACAAAATTCCATTCTACTTCTATTCCTAAAAATTGATCTCTGTTGTCTACTTTAAAAATACTGTTACGAAACCTATACATCGACTAACTCGGTTAATTTCTAGTGTTAGCTAGTCTATTCTGGTCTTTAATTGTTGTATTTTAATACTATTCCATGTTTTTCCTTGATGACAGATGCCATTTCCGTTGGACTGATCGCATTTATAATTTTACTTGCCATTATTGTGAGTTTTCATAGACTCTCGCCGCTGATAATTAAAATGATCTGAAAATTTGCTGGGAGTCTTAGTAATCAATGCTACTCAAGCAGCGAAATAGAAATTTTACGCTTCGTCGTCCGAAGGAGTTGAGATCGCAGCTGTTCTCCTAACTCTAAACCACGTAATAATCTATTATTTCTAGTTTCTTCAGAGTCCACAAATATTTCAATTACGTGATTTTTTAGGGTAGGTAACTTCTGAAAGTACTTTTTACTATTTACTGCCGCCACAACGCAGTGATATTTCGTCCTGTCCGTGATATTCGACATTAACCGCGGAGGCTAACTTTCCCAAATGGTGACAATTTCAGAGAAACACAAATATTTTTTTTTGTCAAGAAGTATTCACATTAGAAATGTTGTGATTATGATGAGCGTTTATGTTATTTATTTGTTGATTTTTTACTTAAATTTATTTCATGCATTCAGCAACACACCAAAAAATGCCTAGAAACAACGACCAAAATAATGCTATTGTGGCTTCTCATGGTAATGACAGCCCGGCCTTATCCGCGTTGCTCCGAATGGTTTCCTACCTCACGCCGCTGCTTATCTTTCAGGTTATATAAATATTCTTCGAAACAAGGAGCAAAACGCTTACCGTCTAAAAACCAGCGACATAAGCCGAATGCAGTCCACCCAACTTTCCAGACGGCAGTTAATTTTGTGATATATGTAATCAATTCTAGTGCAACAATTTTGAAATAATTAAAACATCTACAGTACATAATAACTCGTCAACAAAATATTCTGGAATCGAGCGGGAGCGTCTTCAGTTTGATATACAAGATCACTCGGATAGTTGCTACGTTATATGTTTAATTTAAACATACAAGGGATTTAAAAATAAATATATATAAAGTTCCATGCTGCTTTTGGATCATATTATCTTGTTTAAAGTGCGATAAATAACTGCCGGATGACTACTCCTTTATTGCGTGCTATGGTTGTGGTGCAGCTCTGCATCATAGATGTTCACTTGGCAAATTTACCTACAAGGCTCCGTATGTATAAAACTAAGTGTAAAACCAGAAGAAAGCATCGGCAGAACTCAGGTACAGTTATGCCTTCTTTCTACCACTAGCAGATATTTTGTTCGTTGTTTCAAAGGATAAGCCAAGGGGCGTGAGTAGAGAAGTACTCAGAGCAATGCCAATAACGCCAGGGTTGACAGAAACATGTCCGTTGTTCCATCAATACTTTAAGTAACTGTAATAGCAGCATCTTTTGTTACAAATACTCATGTTTTACATACTTAATACGTATGAAACCAAATTATTGTTATTTTTATACTTCTCAATCCACCAAAAATCTGCGTTATGATAAAAAAAATCAACCGCAAAGTTTCCATTTATAGCGCTGTAATATGTATATCACCCATCAAACTCCGTTTACGAAGTTATAATTCAGTAGGTTGCGTTAATAAACTAAATTCTTTACAACCATAGATAATGTTTAACGTCATTTATAATAGCCATCATGAACATTCTTCCTGAGAGGTTAACGCGAAGTAAATATGTTTCGAAAACATTGAATTACTTCTTGTTGGCTTCTTTAAAGTTGCAAGTATGTATGTAGCTGTGGAGCTCGGCATATACGTTACGTATTTCCATATGTGATATTAACACGTTATCTCCTCATGTGGTGATAAAATGCCTACACGGGGCTTGGTATATTTCCTAAGTTTAAGGAAAGTGAAGAATTGTGTACCAATTAATAACAGGTACAGAAAATAGGAGAACAAAACCGCGTTTAATTTATCAACCGACAACCCAGCGTATGTACGGTGCCGTGTCAAAGTTTTCATTATCTCTTTCCTTAACCTCTATCCGAGAATGCTCTTACACCGGAGTGATACGCATATTAATCACGTTACTTTATTAGAGAACACGACAGCACGCTATCTACACATGTATTCATGTCAGTGTATATGCTACCGGTGCTTCCTTTAGAAGCAAAATAAAATAATTTATTTTATATAACTTTCCAGTAAATCTGTGTATGGGTGGGATACAATTTAGAGGAAAGGCCTTTTGATAAACATTTATTCGAATCCTGCCCAACATAAAATTATATTAAAGTATACACGTTGTCCAATTTGTGCTGCCCACAATCTTTTCAAAGAAATACCTTCATTTCTAGATACCTCTGTTCAATTCATGACTGGTTGTTTCAACATTCTCTACAACTACTCAACTTAATTCTTAAAATAATTAAAATAATTTCGTAAGAACTTTTCTAGTCTCAGACAGTTCTGTGTTATTGAAAGTAATTGAAAAATCCATATTTACTTGGTTGGGCGTATTAATAGTTAAAGAGTGGAAAAAAAAATGGTCTGGATGTCTCACAACTTTTTAATAAAGGTAGGAGTCAGATAGGAGTTATACTTCTGCTTCGATATTATTAAAATCTTCGTAAACATTTGGCACTGTTGATCATGGGTTACTTTTAGCCATACTTCACTATATTGATCTCGCAGGTAGTCTCCTACTGATCTCGTGTTAACAATCGGTGTAGCCCAGAGATCCCTTTTGGGTCTATTCTTTTACCTTATATACAGGCGAGAGGAACGGACCAATTTCCAAGAGTATTGTACACGTGAAAATAATGTAAAAAAAGGTCATGTTCTTATATGAATTTCATTTGTTTTCAAGTTATAGCGTAATTACAAATAAACAAAATTTCATACATTGCATTGACATTTTTTATCATCGCATTCTTTTGATAAATCGCCCACGAAGGGCGCTTCATGTATTTCCTTTATATCAGCTCCAGTATTTCTAATACATCGAGTTTTCCACGAATTTTTACGATTTTTACCCTATAAACTTCATTTCTGAACCAGTCCCATACACAGTAATCTAGCGGTGTGAAATCTGGAGATCTAGAAGACTAACTAATGATCGCCGCGAAAAAACTTTTTATGAACATACCTGACCTTTTATTTTACATGGGTAGTCAATGCAAGGATATTTTTGTTTTATTTGAAACGTCGCCCTGAGTGATACCAATAGTTACTTTTATTGGTTACATACGCATATTATAATACTGGTTTATTTGTAAATCTCTCTGGTTTGAGTTAATTTTGCAATTCTGCAACAATGGCTTTTGTTCGGTTCTTAAGGATAATAACGTTATCAAAACGTTATAACGTTATCAAAAAATCTACTGTGGCTTTATTTTCCGCAAATATTTTCCCAACATTTGTCTACCGTACTGCTCAAGTCGCTACAGAAATATATGAAACGGAGAATGCCGGAACATGACTGACGCACACCCCGCTTCTCCTTTTCAATAATCACGTAGAGACGTGAGCACTACTGTATATTTCACTTCAAGAATTGAAAGGATCAACAAATATTAAATCTTTCCTTAGAGCTGGTAAAAAACGAAATTAAAGGAAGAGTCATGTCAGAGACGGCATAACGCCAAAAATCTCCCGTTAATTTCACGTTGATTGAACTCGTACTGTTTCAGTATGTTCCTTTACAGGATATCAAGTCGCATGATAGAAGAACAATTGCCTTCTCATGCGCGCCAATCTAACAACGCTATCGTGCGAAGTGAAAAAGTGACAATCAAGCACCGCCCGACGTGTGATTTTCATGACACACGTGTAATTCTTACTTCAGGTCCATCTATTGTTTATCTATCGCTGCTGTGATTTATTAACAGTCACACCTCTTTTCACTTCCTGCGCTATTTAAAGACGTTCGAAACTCTTTAAGCTAATACCTTTATACAGAATCAGCAAGCAGCAAAGCTAGATACGAGGATAGTCTGAAAAGCTTCAAAGTTCAACAGGAAGATCGTATCACTCGTCAAGGTTCTGCATACATTGAAACATATTTTTTTAAATCAGCTCTCAGTTGTTGTTTAACGATCGTTTGTGTCTGTCGATGTTAGTGTTTTTACAAAAATTGAAAATTAATAAAAAATAAATAAAAAATTTTGGGCAACAAAATTAAAAAGAAAACTGCAACCGCTGCCGATAGCAGCAAGGAGAAGTTCACCAAGCGGTAGTAGACGACCCTTGAATTAAGGTTAAGGGAATATCAGAAATTGTGAACATCTCCAAAAAACATGTTTGTCCTCTATCGATTAAAGAATTGGACATGCAAAAGCTAACCACTGCGTGGACGTCGGGACCAAAAGCAACATTTTCACAGCCCTGTTGAAGTCGTTTAAGCGAAATAAATCGTGGTTTTAGCGTCGATTAGTAACTACAGATATAACTTGGATACATAAGTATACTCTGAAAACCAAGGCGCAGTCGAAACAGTGAACTGCGAAGGATTAATCTGCTCCAAAAGAGGCGAAGAGTGAAACTGATGACGACAGTGGGATAGCCATGGAGTTGTGTTAATCTACTGCATTGAAAAAGGAAAGGTAATAACTAAAAGCAGAAATTGCGGCTGGAGTATGACGACTGCATTTTGTGGCACTAAGAAGAGATGATCCAGAACTCAGAAAATCAAAAATATGAAACTTTGGGAAACATGTATCATGTATAGGTATGTACTACGCTAGTTTTTTTTTCTGAATGGGAGAAATGGATTATTGAATTGGACATTTTTCATTCTGCCTATGCGGATAACTCGAATGGTGAAAGGCAAAGAAGGTTTTAAGACAGAAATTGTTTGAATGAATTTTATTAAGTAGAGAGGAAAAAACAATTATTTTCCGCGTACAGTTAGTGTGGTGCAATAGGTAATATAAGGATTCTCAATGTAATGGCTAGCTTAAAACGCGTATATTTAGATTTGCTTAATACATTCTTGTCGTCACGAAAGTAGAATTCTAAATATGTCCGTATTGTATAGCCCACTGTTACCTTACATATTCAACATAATTACTTTTCGCCTGTCAATTTCACAAAAGATCAAATATTATTTCGATGAAAGAGAATCGCATGTCTGCTGTTCGGGTTACGACACCATTATATTCGAAAAGACGAGAGATTATGACGTGGGCGAGAACTATCTCCGCATGTAATATCTGGGTGTTATTTATTATACCAACAGAGTGACTATATGTGGCCTTTGCAAGGCCATTATTGTAATTCTTTAACCTGCTAAGCTAATAGGTTGCTTAAAAAACTGTTACGTAAAACTGTGAAAGCATTACCTTAACAAAGAATTAGTAAAACAATCGAAGTAAAGGTAAAAATGGCGATTCACGTTGCAATTGGCAATTGTCTTGATTAGAAACAGCACGATTGCTGAATTAGATTTATCGGAAGAAGTTATTATCCTTAGATTTGATGATAGAATGTAGGCATAGCTTCGCCCGAGAAAGTGTTAGTTCTTATCTAAGTTAATGTTATAAAAGATATCGATAACACTTGAAGATAAACGTTAAAACAAGTGAAACAGTTTCATTCTGGCAATAAAGAGGTTCCAGTCTATCCTTGACGCTGTGAGGTGGAGAAGCTATCCAAGATTAGTTAATTCGGTAAAGTACACAAAGAAAAATTGCATGTAGAGATTAATACTAAATAAATCCACACTATTTTAGGTAAATTTCACATGGTGAATTTGAGAACTTGTATAATAAAACCTACATTTTATTTTTTCGATTTTTTACACTCTCAGGTGCAAACTATACCATCTCTTAGCAACTTAATTTTCGTAACAATGTGTAACTTTCGCCAAATTTTATGTTAATACTTACATTTTTTACTACTTCCTTTTTTGCCTTACACAAAATAAAATTCAATTGTGTGGATGATAAACTAAAAGGAAATTATCAACGAATTTTATACGAAAATAAGAAAATGTTACCCTAACCGCTCACGGCGAATTTTTACCGTTAGAAGAGACGTAGCTGTTTCGTGGACGACGATAGACATCACCCACTTAAACATATTTCATACAATATTTTACGAATTTAATAGACGTGCGTAAAGTTACTCTTTATTAATTTACCACCACGATGCGCATTTTATTAATCGAATATTTATTATTGTTAAAATAAAATTATATATAACTGAAGCTGTATAAGTTACAAATTTCTTTTCAACGGTTGCATATATTAGCTGGCTTTACCGTCTAGTATCATCGTAAAGTGACATTGTTACGCATCTTCAACCTTAAAATATCCACGTCTCCTGACGTATATTTGAATAATGAGTTTCTAATCGATAAATATGAATATGAACCAGTTTCTATGCTGGTACGTTTCTTTGCGATTTTTCCTTTGGGTTTAGTTTATCGCAATAGAGAAATAAGTAATGCAAGAGCTACAACAGTGAATAGAAAATTCTTGTGAAATTACTTGCGGATATGGCTACGTCAAACAAGATTGTCTACGTAACAAGTGAATGGTGATAGCTTTGAACAGTTTTTGTAATAATAGAATGAAGTAAACAACAGAAGATCAGAACCATATTTGATTTTTCATTTTTCTTTTTTGTAATTACAATGTAATATTGTTGATGTTAAGTTCAATATGCGGAGATTACTCTCTAAAGCATTACCCGCGTACAGTTGTGTCACCATTTACAAAATCATTAATTTCCTTTAGTATGACTACATTACAGTATAATATCTCAAAAAATGGATGTCTAAAAACAAACAACGAAACATGCTGCTAAAATAGCTCATGGTATTGGCGGAATCACTTACGGATATATCTCTACTTACTTGGCATCATCAACGTTTCTCCGAGTGCCCTTCTACCTCACACCGATATTTGCCTTTCGATACATATTGCTACATCTCGAAACAGCAACCAATCTAACCGACAAAAGCCAGGGACAAAAGATATTGTAGTGCGATATTGAGGTGTACATATACCAGGTGTGTCGGTAATTCTTTTCCGGTTTTTTCGCTAAAGAAAACACGTTACTTAGAATGGATAGTTAAAATTTATTTATTCAAAGTATTGGCCATTTGATTCTATACATTTTGTCCATCTCTCAGGCAATTTATGAATGCCATTCCAAAAGAACAGTTCCTCCTTTGAGCTAAACCATTCATCGAGCCATTTTTTAACTTCTTCGAAATCGGCGAAGTGCTGCTCTGCAAGCGCGTGCCCCATCGATGCGAAAAGGTGGTAGTCGGATGGAGCCAGGTCTGGAGAGTACGGCGGGTGCGATAAAACTTCCCATCCAAGTGATTTCAACATTTCTTTGACTGGTTTTGCTGTATGAGACGGCGCGTTGTCATGTTGCAAAATCACTTTATCATGTCTTTCAGCGTATTGTGGACGTTTTTCGATCAATGCACAGTTCAAATTGATCATTTGTTGTCGGTAGCGATCACTATTAACTGTTTCTCCCGGTTTCAACAGTTCATAATATACGACACCAATCTGGTCCCACCAGACACAGAGCATGGTCTTGCGACCAAAGCGATTTGGCCTTGCAGTCGATGGGCCAGCTTCGCCAGGTGATAACCATGATTTTTTTCGCTTGGGATTTTCGAAATAAATCCATTTTTCATCACCCGTTACTATTCGATGCAGAAATGACTTCCTTTCATACCTTTGAAGCAGAATTTCACTAACGATTTTTCGATTTTCCATTTGTCTGTCATTCAATTCATGTGGCACCCATCTCCCCATCTTTTGGATCTTTCCCATAGCTTGTAATCGTTCACAAATTGCTACTCGGCCCACATTCAACTTTTCTGCTAATTGTTTTTGAGTTTGTGTTGAGTCTTCATCCAATAGCTCCTGCAATTCCGCGTCTTCAAACGTTTTCGGCCTACCAGGACGTTCTTTATCTTGAACGTTGAAATCACCACATTTGAATTGTCGAAACCACGTTTCACATGTTCTTATGGTTGGAGCATGCTCACCGTAAGTCTCTACTAGCAAACGATGACTTTCAGCGGCTTTTTTCTTTTGATGAAACAAGAAAAGTAATGCGTGCCGCAAATGCACGTTTTCAGGCACAAAACTCGACATTTTCAAAAAATTATAAATCTATAACGCTGTTATTTTGGCGGAACGTAACTTGTGTAGTTTTAAGGTTAATGTCAGTAGAATAAAATTACATATGTATCAAATCATAACATTTCATACTTATGGCCAGTGACATCTGCCGGAAAAACCGGAAAGGAATTACCGACACACCTGGTATATATATATATACACAATATTATTAATTAACATTATTACAATTTGAGTTTTCAATTATCATCAAAATTCACATTGTACTTGCAGAATTTGAATTACTTTTTATTATTATTCGAGTTCTGGCATTTTGGTTTTTTTGTTCAATTGATTCATGATTTGGGTAAAAAGAGACCGTATTAATATTAATTTATGGAGAATAGTCACAAGCTATTTTCAATAATTTACGTTTTAATGTTTTCTTGTAAAAAATGTAAATGTACCGCAATGTATGTGTTATTCTTAGAAGAAATCGTCACTGTATGTTGGTTGTTTTTGCTATATGTTCCCCGCTGAAATAAAGATACAACGTGTAACAGAACATTTAAAACCAAAGTGTAGCAATTTCTTGCATCGAGCTGTTACATGTACAATCAAGAAGTTCATAACCTAAATTAAACTAAATTAATAAACCAACTATAAAAATATTGAAGTCGTTGTACTGCCATTTCTAATCAAAATCTAATACAGGACAAGTTTTCGATAAAATGATTTAGAAATCAAGTTTAAAACAGACAAAGAATATTTTAATTATCAAATACAATCAAACCATTTGAAAGTGAAGAAAAGAAGAATAACACTAAACAACAGTCCAAGCAAAATTAAAGAAGATATTATCTCACCAGAGGATTCATCAGAAAGGATCTGCAACATCATCTTGATTTTAATAAAAAAATTTGTAATCACACATAAACACACATAAACACACACAGGACGGTTTGCACCTGTAAGTAACTTTCTAAATTCTTTGTAAGTAAATAACTGAAAATAAAAAGACTAATAAAAAAGTGATTATTTTTAATTCTATATTTCATTGAAACATCTCAATGTATGGGCTGTTGTTGCGAAGGATAACGATATAAACCGAAAGGTGCCAGATGGAGAAGCACTCGCAGTAAAGCTGATGACGCATATCTGCTTGCTGATGTTTGCTCTCCTCACATTGTTCTACAATCTACTAAAATTAATACCTTAACTTTGCTATAAATATTTCTTTAAAATACACAAAATTTCACCGATTATCTTACTGAAGAAGAAATCTACACAGAATCTAGTAAAAATTAACATCATGAGATGCCGTCTGCACTGAATTGGAAATTTCAATAAGATACAAATCGATCCTTTCCGGGTGCGCATTTTTTCTTCCTCTTCGTTAGAGAGCGCGAGTTCAAACACTCGCAGCGTTCCATCGTCGATTATCCACCTTCAATTCTTCATTCCCCCAGGTTCAAGTTGAAATTCACTTGTCGATTTCGCGCATAAAAGAGTATGTTGTATTTTGAAATAGAATGAAAATTAAACAAAGGGATACTCGTGCAATGGATTAGCATTAAATCTTCGTAAAAGTCCATTATTTTAGCGCTTTCTTTCGGCTCTCCGTATCTGCGCTGAAAAAAGCTCATCAAATGGAAGAAAGCAATCGCGAGCAATTCTCCGGGTATAAAACTAAAAAGCTGCAATGAGTTGTCACGTTCCAATCGATAAATGAGCGAAGTGCGCGACAACTGCGCCGTGATTAGCATTTCTTTCGAGAATTGTCTCTTGATCCGTTCGTATTCTTTCTCTTTCCCTCCTTTTCGAACGAACCAGTGTCCTCCAATTTCTATACAGTGTATGGGGACGCGCAGCTTCCGTAGGACGTATAGCAGGAAATAAGCTAAGGGATAATAATCTCTATCATATAACAACTAATGCATCAACAATGTTTCAAGCCTAATATTCTTCAACTCTGCATCATCTCTTTTGCTTATTTATCTATTTGATATATTTACATTCACACTGTTTGTTAAATAAACCAGAAATTTAAGTGACATGTAAGGTTAACGGTCTCAATAATATCCTTTTCGTTAAAGTAATACTATTCATATAAAAATTCATTTGTTTTTCATAATTTATTGTATTTTGTTCATTTTTTATGTCGTAATGGTTGGTTTTATAAATGTGTTAATAATTGAAGAACAGGAGAAAGTTAAAGAAAAAAAATGAGATAAAATACAAAATTTAAGGCAGCTAATATTATATAAAGAATGCCCCGCTTTTCTTTGGCAACGGTGGTATCGAAAGATCTTCTACTCCCTTGAGCCAACCTCAAATATGTAGTGCCGTAAAAGACGTGTGCTCAGTTTTGACGACACATCTTATGAATTCAATTTCATTCCAAACTGTCCATCAAGATTTATTAGGAACCAAAAAAATATTTTGTAAAATTTGGTTACCCGATGCGATTGATTGTACTAATGTACCTCCTAATAGAAACGATGAGGACCACCCTCCTTTAACATATATTAATAAAAAAGGCAGACACTCTATTAATGTACAACTAATATGCGATTCTAACTAAAAAATAATAGGTTTGGATGTAAGATTTCCGGGATCGATGCATGGTACCATCTCGATTGTCAAGAGACAAACGTTCTTTGGAGACTATTTTAATAGAAGTAACAAATGGCCTATATATAGGCAGTTGAGACTTTTTAAAATGCTTTTTCCATTAAAAATTAAAAATTACCTGTCTAATAATTATAATAATAAATTTAGATGACTCTACATATCCAATACAACCTTAGCTAATTACCTCAATAGAAAAATTGTACTAATTTCACTACAAATAAAATTCAGGGCACATTTTTAATTCAGCTGGGATTTGTTTTAAAGGTTCTTCTCTTTTTGTCTGTGTATCGCATAATGCATTCGCTTGCTCTTTCAGCTGCTGATTTCTTTGTTTTCAAGTAATGCTTCTTAAACGGCTCGGTGATCCAGTGGTAAAAATTCCTGAATCTGGCTAGGTAGAATTAGACACTGCGTGTTCGATTAAATTTTCCTACTGTATACTCCCGAGTCACCATTCGCAGTTGAGGGATAATTAACTGCGCTTCACCCTTTACGGTGAGGAGATGATAGTAACAAACACATAAAACACTTTAAATACACAATTTACATACAAAGGCTTCTGAGGTTATGACAAGTTTTAAAAAACTTCTACGCGCCATTGAGCCGTCACCACAAAATAAGTAAATGAGGTTTCTTCACTTCTTGTAAATTCAGGTGTTTCTGATTCGTCTTCAGTAATAATATTCCCCGTCAAGTCTGGTATTTCTTCCATTTTTATGACTTTTATTGACTGAATTTCCTTCTCTTCCTCTACAACGCCTCCCTCGGGTATGTTGGCTTCTTCGACTATAAGCATTTCAAATAAACCCGGCAGCGTTTTTCGTGAGCGTTTAGCCGTTTCTCACCATAAGGACCACCGCCTGTTCGAACTTGAGCAGTTTTAATTGTGCAGGGTCTCTTTTACACTTCCACTTCCATGAAGCTGTGTCCTGTACAGGATCACCACAAGTGTTAAACTGACTTGCTAATCCTTTTCAGCTCTTTTCTAAATAATCCAAAAATAAATTGCATACTGTGTCTTGGTTGTTTTAAATCAGCAAGATAAGGAGCTGTCGATAAAACAGCTGCTATCTATATTTGCCCAATGAACTGCATTGCTAGCCTTAATACGGGAGCTGTGAATAGCTTCAACAACCGTTGACTTAACTGCTTACAAATTGACTCTTATCACTACTATGTTAAAGTTGTATGTACATGGCGCTCAATTCAGAGCAAGTTCCATTCAAATCGCCCATACTGTTTTGTTACAATACCCCTTAAAAGTTTTCTTTTTTTTTTTAAAAGGACTAATTGTATTTTCGGAAAGCAATTTTGTTAAAGAAAGTAAAATTAAATTAAATTAATAATTTTTATTATTTATTATTATTTTTATTATAAAAGGTCCATTTATCTTTAAATCTACGACGCTTGCCGTTGTAAATTTGATGGTAATATTATCGAATTACCATAGCAAGTTTACTTAAATTTTCTGCAAACGAGATGCCTGCGGGATATCTGATGTAACAGTTTCAAATGGTCAAATGGGTTTCCTTTATTCTGCACTTGGATTGCATTTCGCTGCTGTAAACACTCTAGCTATCTTCTATGGTATAAAGGTGGTTCTTTTTAACCTAATGTAAAAATATTATTCTACTGAAGTATTTCAAATCAAATTTAGGAATATATTATACACAAGAGAATAAGAATACTACTTGTGTACAATATGTGCTATTGCTTCCTAAGTACCCTCCAATCTGTTGCAACTATAATAATCTGCATGCAAGTAAATTAACTGAACATATATGCACATGAAACATACAACTATGCTGTTGTTGTTACACCACGATTGCTTTACATACAGCTTAGAAATCCATGTAGCGAGCTGACAGTTGATATATTGCACAAAACGCTTAAATTATCACACATGTTTGTTAATAACCAACTAATAATAATTCATACGCTTCAAGTCCGTACTGAACGCATTACCTCGCCATACATATAATTTTCCCATCAGAGATTTGTTATTTTTTTAATTTAGCTAAAATCACAGAGCACATACATATTCATTATTACGTGTCAAATTGCCTCCTCTCCGTGAAATATGCTTGCATTGAAAACATGTTAATACAAACAAAACACCTTTAGGTAATGTTTTGATTTATTCGAAGCAATAACATAACTGAGTGTGCAAATTATAACAAGATTTATTCCGCCGTACCACGGGTAATGACTTTTGAGAAGTCAATTTCTTATTGGCAGTCGTGGTTGGTTGGTATTTCGGTTTCACTTTTTCTTCGAACACGTTGGGATGCATCTGTTAACGATACTGCACGCCCATTTACGTTTTAGAATAAAATAATAGGTAAACAATACATGAACGCCACTCAATATTTTAATTGTTCGCTGAAAATCATGTTTTTGTGCATGGAATTAACCTCTATACTATTACAATAGCTATTAGCGATTTCAATTGAAAAGGAAAGTCTACAAGATTTGTAGGTGCAATATATACAAGGCGATCCAACCTTCTGGAATTGTAAAATTGTGTCTATTGGATGTCTGTGTGATGAGAAACTTAAAAATTTGCCAATAATACATAGGACAAGATAGAGTGTCCTCTACACAGAGTGATCGATAAGTAGCGAATTTCGCACCTATTTTGTTACATTAAATGGAACACCCTGTACGTTTTGCCGCCTAAACAATAACTAATATAGTTTTGATATGATTCTAACGGATTTGAAGATATTCATAATTTTCTTCTCGATAACTTAAAAACCGAAATACAGTTGCGTTTTTATAAGATCAAATTGCATCCTTGGCTGGATCTCAACGTAGCATTAGAACGCAGAATGTTTATTATTGGATATAACATTTTACCAAATTCAAACAGTGTTAATATTATTTTTGCAATAGCCCACATATTTTCTTTGTTTTCACCACATACAGTAATACCGTTAATATCATTAAGATGGCCGGCAACGATATCTCTGATAAATTAATCTTCAAAAAATGTTCTGTCTTTTTAAAGTTTATATAATTTAGGAAAACGTGCCAATGTAACTACCAAAGCTGGTCAAGCCGTACAGGATCACTCACTTCCAACTGGGGAATATGAATGAAATTGTAATTTTTGTCGCTTCCATAGGCATGCTATGCGATAAATTTTATCGTTCTACATTCTGTGGGTATTTACACTGGCTGCAATTAAAAATTCACCCCTACATTATTGGAGTATTTCGTTAAAATTTTATAAATGTATTTCTGAGGGTCAACTTAAACGACTGTTGGTCTAATTTGTTTCCCAGCATTTACAAGAGCCAGATGTTCCGCACATGTTTTTACAGGAGCACCTATTACAATCCGATACTTGCGCAAAAATGAATAAAATGGATGCAGTATGTTTCAAGCAAGACGCAGACGAGAACGTGCACCTCATAAACAACTAATCCTCTTCAAACGTGGCTGAATTATTGAGCTACATGAAGACGGTGTTAGTTTCTGGGAAATTGCGCGTAGATTTAATCTAATCTTTCGACCCTATTACGGTGTTGGAACCTGTAGATTACAAATCAATGTAAAGCACGTGGGCAGATTCAGGCGCACCCAGAAGGACTACCCCCCGAGAAGATTTTCTTTTGAAGCGCTCGGTTGTGCAAGATATGTTTCAAATCTACCGGCCTTTAGTGCAATTATCTTTAACACCAGAGCATAGACGCGCTAAACGAACTTTGTTTACTTTTCTTTTGTTGAATTGTCTTTTATTTACATGTTTGCAAGTAGTATAAACACTTACTTAACATTAACATTATTTTGCAAACATTTTTTGGTGGTGCATTTTTAATTGCGGCCAGTGTATTTTCAACAATTTTCCGTAGTAAAGCTGATTCTTTTTGACATTAGTATTTGTTTAAATGCAGAAAATGTTCTTTCAACATCGCAACTAGTTAGTGGACCAAATTTCATATATAATATAAAAGTACAGTATTCAGTTTTAGATGCACTTGCCATGATAACCTCTCAAAATAAATTAAACTAAAAAAGGGTGTATCCTTTGTAGCCGAGTTGGTTCTCGTTTTTAATTAAAACACTTTTCTTTTACAAACTAGTTCTTTATTATATCTATCAATCCGTTACCTCCACTCTTCATACCGCAGTCTTGCCAACCTCACATGGTCGGTAAGTTAGGAAAACACATCAATACATTTGCGCGGTGAATTTAAAATTATTCACCACACCTTATTCTAAATTAAAACAAAATAAACTAAATACTTCTTTGTATGTACCATATATATAGAACTAAACCTGCGTAAGTACGAATATTTATAAGAAAATTTAACAAAGAATAATCTCTGGAAAAGATAAACTAAATGCAGATACTACAATAACCTACGGATAATTTGACAGACAACCAAAAATCTATACACTAACGAAACTACGTATCGAAACGATGTGCCACTACCACTCTGTATTTGTGCGCTCTAATTTCCTACCGATAGCCAAGAACGAACGGTTATGCTAGCAATAACGTGTGTTCGTACGGCTTGTAAGTTAAGGGAACCTGTGTTAAAGAAGAAGAGAAGGCGTTCTGTTGCAAAAACGAAAATGAATCGTGCTTTTATTCAAAATACCTTATCCGTACACACAAATATATTCCTTCTGTATGATCATTGACTTCAAGTATGAACAATATTTCAAGCAAGAAATTCTAATTAAACATAGCTTTTCTTTTTCTGTTATCATCAGCCATATTACTGCAAAAATATAGAAGAAATATGGTTGTAATTGTGTCTAACAATCAATATAATCTTTAAGCCTTTAAAATGGGACTAAGATTTTACAGAAAGGATAGATAGAGTAGATAGAGTAGAAAAAGACAACAGCCAAACTAGACTTCGTGAGGTAGGCGATGAATTTTTGTAATCTACAATAAAAAAAGTTGGAAACAATGTATTTTAGAGAATGTTAAAGAAATTTGGAAGAACTAATTCCCGTATCGTAAATAAATTAAGATGCCTATGCTTCCAATTGATTTGGTTATTGTTAGGATTCTATTCGAAATTTACTTTGCTTATTGAAATTACATTTCTGGTTATTTTTGTACAAAAAGCCTTTTCTTAAAACGAAAGGGTTTCCTGAAATCTAATAAATTTTCGCAGTACTTTGTACTTTCAATTTAGTCTGCTCAATAAGTTACAGGTTTTGTTCCATGCCTGAAAATATTGCGGAGTAGAGAAGTAAAATGAATAATTTTAGGAAATATTTCGACAATGTACGTTTTTCCCCTAATTCAGAAAGTTCCTAATCTTCTCCTTTTACACCACCGTTTTCTCATGCCGCAAATTTTTCAGCGACGAATATCGCTCACTCGTATACTTAACGTCGCTTCTTTTTATGTCATACCATAATCTTAAACATTAATTGCCACTCGTGCAAATTAGCACTCAAGTTTGATGCTTAGAGGAAGCAAGCAGCCCGCGCATAGTCCGCATACACCCGAGTCTTGAGTGATGGACCCCCATCGCAGCATGCCAGGGGGCTCTCACAATCCAACACGTCTCGCACCGCAACATGCTCATTAGAGAACCGATATTACAGATATTGCACATACCTGCTTATCCTGACATTGTTGGTTTACTTTAATAGGTGGGCGGTTGCTTTCTTTATTCATCGTCAACGCCTCTTGAAGTGTCACTTTTTATTAATACCGCAATCAATAATAGCGGAGAGGATGCTGCTCTCTCTAACCAAGCGACATTTGTACACAGGTCGTCGATGTCATCGATATTATGTATTGGTAGTGTACGTACACTACCGCTCGTAAATTTTTTAACTGAGTAACGCAAAAATGTAAGAAAGTCGTCAAATAAAAACAAGTAATATATCTCACATATAAGACAAAATTATATCTTCTTCTGCAATAGCCTGTTAAGGTAGTCGTTATCGATTGCACCTTAGCGGCTCAGTACGGTTCTACAAAGTGCTATTTTACTAGTTGAGAGTTATTTTCGTAATTCTCGGTCTAAATGGTACCATATTAGTTCGATAAGGTTCATAACCAAACTAAGTGGTGACCACTCCGTTAATGTTTTAAGAATACTCGTCCAACTTTGTTTCTCAAACAATGTCTTGACTACGTTTTGCGACGTGCTTATTGTTATCCTGTTAAATTACGAATATTTCACCAATTATATTGGCCAACAAATTTAAGCTTAAAGTGACCTATAGTAGAATTGATAGAAAACAGAAGCATTTATAAAGGTGAACATAAAAGTGGTCCTTTCCTCACAAAATTCTATTTAAATAACCATTAAAAAATGTGACCGATCTCGTGCGTACAACACATCCACAGGTCAGAATTATGATTCCAATCAATAAAATTTTGTCGCAGTCAGGCCTGAGCATGCACAACGCACGAAATCGGTAACCTTTTCAAATATTACTTAAATAGAATTTTCTAAGGAAAAGTTCACTTTTATTTCCAACTTCATTCTATGTTTTCTATTAACTCTACTACAAATTATTTTAGGACAAAACCATTTTATTTTTTGGCAACTGTAATTGGCGAATTATTCGCAATTTAACAGGATAACGATAAGCACGTCGCAAAACGTAGTCAAGACATTTCCATCTTCATCATGAACACCTCAGGCGCAGTCACCATGGATTATTTAGATACATTTATGTTAATCAGTTAAATCTACTTTCACTTGTACTAAAAAAAAAGTAATTAATGTCCAACAGTAATCTGCTAACATAACAGAATTCCATTTACTCTGTTTGGTCTTTTTGCTCCGTTTTTCCGTTTCCATTTAACTCAACTTGAATAAGTAAATGTGGCTCGCATGATGTGGATGGAATAAAATCAGTATCTGTTAAGTATTCAATACTTACAAAACTCGTATTATCATCAGTAATAGTTTGACTCTTCTCGCTTTCTTTGTTAATTGGCGGTTGGGGAACTGTATGATGTTCGTCACGGAGCGAAAGCTTCTGACTGACATTGTCTTCAGATAATCATGCTTTCTTTTCTTACGGTTATTGAATCCTGCAGTCCTATTGAGATAAAAATAACACCATGCTCCTACAAAATATTCTAATAAATATTCTTTATCGATGCACCAATTCAACCAGCTCCAAAACAAACCTAAGCCATATTATCACCACTACATATGTTTACTAGTGTTGATAACACATCCCTCTTGCTAACGTTCTACAACTCGATCAAGCACAAATACGCGTTTGGTGTGTGGTAGCACAATGTTTGGTAGCACACAGCTAAAAATGTTGATTCATCGCACCACATTTTTCTCATTGATGCTGTATCTAATTTTCATGGCATTTGACTTTCTTCTTGTTTCCTAATCCCAAGTTAACCTCTTAAATATGCTTCCCTCAAACGACGATTCACTGTAGGTACCCCTGTTGCACGACGGTGAAATCCCCTAATCACAGCTACGGTTTCCAGTGCAGTAAGATTATAATCTCATAAGGATATTACTCCTGAAACTGCTCTTCGCTCCTTGTAGTAGCTCGTGGTTGTCTACTGCATTTGCAGCTATAATTTCCTTATTTATTTGCCCTGTGTATTTTTTTTAAATCCCACTGTCTAGAGCACGTAATAATCAAAAACTCCTGCTTACCGTGTAATTTGAAGATTGGATGCAACTGATTTTGTACAAACTCTGATAATATCCTTAATGTTATAATTGCTTGCAATTATTTGATATTAATTACCAAGTTCATAATGACGCATTTTTTCAATTCAGCTTATTTGTCTTGTTTTATTAATTTAGATTTTAATGGCTTACTAAACTTATGAGCGGTAGTGTATGAGCCTAGATATGTATAAGCTACATACGTGTGCACTTCGAAGAATTGATTTACATACATTAACTAGTATAGTTCGTTTACACATTTTTATTAGTGCATCCGAGTATGTAGTTTACACCTACTCAAAGTGTCGCTGCATATGAACAATTACATGGAAGAAGGAAAGAATTACCACTTCGATAAAGTATTATTTATTACCCGCGCTTCTTCGCTCTTACGGTCCCATAAAATTAGAGAAGAGCTGTTTTTTGAGAAGGTCCCTAAAGATTTCTAAAGTAACCAATTTCTAAGTCGAAAGGCGTATTTCTAGAAACAAACAAAAATAACATCTAACTAGAGCAATACTGCGTAATCAGCATGTTTCGAAAAGAAAGAAAAGTACTTCAGACCGCCAAAAAGAATATTTTCGAGAGAGGCAGTAATAATGTACTAGGGGAACAGCGTTCATGAAAAACCAGACATATCACTTTTGATCAAAATTTGGTTTGATACGTTTTCGTAGTGTTCTTGATCGCTTCTATCGCGTACAGAATGGTTTAAAGTCTGTTATATCCCATAGTAATCTGAGACTGAATATCGACAGTTCAGTCAAAATCAGACATACACACACCCATCAATTTCTTATATCGATCAAAACAGACATATCCATTTATATTTAAAATATAGACCCTAAACCAGGTTGTCTCTACGGACACTGGATCAGCTTCCTCAGCCCACCTTAGGTCTCTACATCTAGAATGTGAGGAATCAGTGCGTTTATTTTGTAATGTCTGTGACTGTATTTTGGTATTTTGGCTTATAACTGAAGCTTCAGCTTCTGTCAATAATCTGGTTTTACATTTTCCTGTAAGAGGGCATTTGTGCCAGCCGATTGGATTACATGGTTGACAGTCACGAAAACAGATCTGAAGAGACTGGAGATCGCACAGAACAAGATACTGAGAATGCTGGTCTCAGCTGCATAGTATGCTAGAAACAGCCAGCTGCGTGAGGATCTGCAAATAGCAACAATAACCTAGCATTTACGCAAGCCATCGACGGAAATTGGGAAAAGAGCAATGAGTTCAAGAAATACTTTGTTGACCTGTTTATTAGTGAAGCCACAGAATCGACCACTCCCACGTTGTAGAATGATTAGTCTGAAAAATATAGTAGGAGATCATACTGAACATCTTAAACACCAGTAGTGGTCCACCAAATATGTTAGACGTCGTCTGATAGACGTGCACAAGACGTGTACAAGACCCTCTAGTAAAGAGAAGTGCAGTGTCGCAGTGCATAGTAGTGAATAAAAAGTTAAAAGGCGGTAAACCTAGCTTTAGTAGGAGAAGAGGATATTAGAATGCAAGATTGTCAAATCAATAACTTTTCCAGAATGCCAAAGAAGTTCGAAATAATTATCAGCAATACGTATTACAACATTCCAGAAGATTTGCGGCAAATGAACATGCAAGCCATACTTTACATTTTAGACGACCCGTACGTGTCAAGTTTAAGCGTTTCTTCTGGGAGAAAGGTAGAATCACTTGGTGAGTAAGATAAGCAACTGCAAATTTTAATAAACCCAATTCTTTTATACTTCTGTAGGCTTCTGTGTATGTGTAATTGTATACAATTAAGTATTTTTTCCGCGTTTGTTAAAAGATTTTTGGTACGGCATTGGTCGATCGATCCCATACTTCACGGATACGGAAGGTGAGTGTGGCTACGTATTTGAAGATGAAATGAGCACCTAACTAAATTTAAAATTTCATATCGATTTTAGTTTTGGAATTTCGCGAGTAATGAATTTATTGAAATTTAACTACAGAATCTTACTAGAGATGTTCTGTATTGGCACGAAAACGTTAAATTTGAAACGTATAGTTCTATTAGCTGACTAGCCGAAATTGGTTGAAAACATAGCTGAAAGAGTCGCAGCTTAAAACTGCTTTTATCCAAAGCTAAGATAATAATAATCGACCCCACATTACCGAAAACTTTGTATTTAAAATTAACCAAAGATAACCACAGAAATCAAAGAGATCAATATAATATTGCCATTGATGTCTAAGTCTAAGTCTAAGATATAGACTACCAACATCAAATCCATTGTTGCTTAGGACGTACTGTTTACCTAAAATACACAAACCGGGAAGCAGTATGATATCCATTGTTTCGAACATCAGTAGCCTAATACGTCCTTTCAACGTGGTTGTTTAATAAATCAAACCACTTCCCAGTAAAGATGCCTAATTTGACAGTTAAGAATTCATGCGCGTTCAATGAGAAAATTAAGGATATCCAGTTTGCGGTTGAAATATTTTTAGTGTCGTTTGATATATGTTCCCATTAGTTAACCAAATGACTTCGTAAGGGGACAAAATTTTATGCAAATCAATATATCTTTTCAAAGAATGTAGGTTTTCACGGCCGATGTCATGTAACAAGGATTCCTCCGGGCTATTCAACCGTGATCGGTGAGAATTTCTTCCGAACGCTTCATTTACACCCGCGGTAAAGATCATCAGCGGATATGTCCAAGAGTTCGTTTCGGTAACTCGGCGTAGATAGATTTTTTTTATGAATAAAAAAATGCTTTGGCCCTTTTTAGAGCTTTGGAGCAAATGTGTTGATATTTTGGATCTTTGGCACCAGCAAATGCTAAATAATTGGTTTCTTCGAACTATTATTTATTATTTCCAAAAATTAAAGAAAAACTAAAAAAAAATAATACTGTAACATATTTCGAATAGAAACGAAATTAAAAATTTCTCTACATCATATAAGGCATGATTTACATAAACGTTTCCATGTATACTACTGTATACTGTTATTGAATAAGCCGTCCCAATACCTCATGTTCCAACTCTTCTAATTTGGTAAGTTGTGGTACTTCATTTGTGACATAGCCAATCTATATTTTGACATCTTTCCATATTTAATTTCATTCTGTTAGCAAGATACCAGTTTTGTACGTCCAGTATACCAAATTCTTCTGTTTCCTACAATTCAACTAGCGTATCGGGTCTAAATGCGAGGGTTGTACCATCAACGACATGTGTGACATGTTATATCACACATTGTGAGACTAACAGCCAGATTATTTGCATAAATGGGGAAAAAATGGTATTGAATCCAACTGGGAGCCTTGTAGTACTCCGTATTTTAAGTTACTGCCATATCAGATTCCTCTGCATTAGTTTTGATATTAGGATTTACTATATATCTCTTAAATCACAGGATTTTATTTTTAGAGTTTCATTTTCCCTATGGAAGCGCATTATTTCCTATTTCAGAAGTGATATGTGGTGTTTCATTAGAAAATCTGTAGCTTTCTTTAACGTGTTTTGAAATAACATATTTTACGTACAATCCTCCCGATCTCTAGAGTCTCCATCGGAGTTGAGATTTGTTTTTCTTGGCAAACATTACAAGTCCAACTTCAAACTGTTCCACTGTTTTTCAACAACATCAATACCAACACATTTGATATTTTCACATCTGTCTTTACAACAGAAGTATTCAGCGTAGCTACTGATAATTCTTATCTCAGACTGCATACCGTATCGCCGTTTTCTTGTTTTTAACAATAGTTTAGCTTATTGTTAGTTTGTTAGTTCAGTTTTACTGCTGGACATGATAGAACAACTACTAAAATCAACGTCCTGTTAGTGAAGCGTAAAGATGACAGTGAAAGTGTTTCGCTGTTCCAGTGCCGTATGTTCGAATATGTAATTTACAAGATGGGGTGAACAAAATGCCACAAAGGAATAACTAGCAGAACAAAGGGTACACATATTTTTTTTTTAATTCGTGTTAAGAGTATTGTCTTTTCAGGTAGAAATTCCGCATGAGCCAAATCTTAAGACGGGAAGTATGCATTTATATTTTGACGTCGATGTGCGATGATGATGTTTTGTGACATTAACTTCAATTTTCAACTAATTATTATCTTAAGAGCCTCTTAGTTTAATTTTCGTCGAAGACAAATGACCGATAATAACGTCTTCCATGTTATGGTTTAATAGTTTGCAACTTGCTCATAATGACGTTCAGACATAAAAAATATTGACAACGAAACAATTTTAGCAAATAGGTATCATAATTTATCATCAAATATGATATCCGCATTCCGACAATCTCCTCCCATATATTTATACTTAATGACCGCCGTGCAACACAACACAACAGCCGGATAAATTTTTATCACAATTTAACTTGTTACGTCTTCAGATCACGTACTTATAAAAGTCATTTTACCATTAAATTATGAAATATTGTGGGACATGGGCGAGTCGTGCGCATGAGTTATACACACAAATACACACACACTAAAACGGCGGAGAACATGTGACGTACAGACATAACATTAGCCATTGTTCGGAGTAGAATCATTTGTCTCTAATAATGCGAGAAGCTGTTCTTTTTTCCAACCGTCTGCCTGCCGACCTAACCGTCATTTGAATGTCACTGTAGATGAGAGCGAGTCTACACTATGCAATATATCGTATAATAGTGGACAATAACCGCCGTGGATATTTTTCTGTTACTTATTAGACGACCACTGAGCAACATTTTAAGTATTTGTGAAGTAATAGATGCCGTGTATATTTCGACGAGAAGCATTACGTAGGAGCGTAATAAAGCTAATAGGAAACTTTACATATGAATTTGAATTCCTCAGGGTAATTTATATTAAACGTGTTAGGGCTCTTAAAAAACCGAAACCTACAGGGTTATAATGCATCAGTACAGTATGATTCCATTTACTTACCTACTTGCTTCTCCATTCAAAACAAGAACAAGACATTCGTACAATTTCGTGTATACATTCTAAAAAAATTTTGTAATTTTACTATGGTAGCTTGGTAATATTAAGTGAGGCACACATATACTCGATCGAAGCGGTAGCGGTAATAGCGATGGCGATGGCTGTGGCATTATTCGCTGCATTTCACCGCTCTGAAACTGTGGACGCAGAAAATACTAGGCTAGAGAAGAATTCATTGAAAACGTAAAAAAGAATCTCGTTTTGTAAGATATTTTCCACCCTCAATACAAAAACTTCAGGATAAAAAGTAAAAATGGAATAAAATTGCAAAATCTTTGAATATAGAAGGAACGGTCGGTAATATCATTTCAAAAAAAATTATTTGGCTCAAATAAATTCTTTTTATTTTTAATTGATTTAATTTATTTCGTACAGCAAAATATTATTTTAAATTAAATTAAACTGATTTAATTACATCAAATTGGCCATGTGAGTATATATCACACAATGCATACAAATACATTCGGTTGGCGCCAACATTATAAAAAAAAAAAATATCTAAAATACGTTTTGCAATAACAAAAATACTAAACAATATTACCTATTTTTTATATTATATTATAAATTTTCGCAATCCTTTTTATATCGCATTTCTTGTTCTTCATCTTCATTCAAGATTGCAACAAGCAGAGAGTTTCTTCTTCCAGTACCCAGTTACCACACAAATGTGTCCGGCCACCGTTACCGCCATTACTGCTACCGCTCTGATCGCATATATATGTGTGCCTCGTTTAACTGGTAATAACGTTTCAAATTTACAACGTCATGTAAATTCTAGTTCACTTCTCTTTTAAGGGACCTTTCAGATGTAATAAAAATACAAAATTAAAATTTCCGGTGTTTTAGACAATTTTTAAGGCGGAAAAACAATTGAAGCATTTTCCTAGAATAGTATGTAATATTGCAGTAAAATTTTACCGTTTTTACAGTGTTTTTACCCTGAATAAGCGAATTTACTTATTGCTACATATACGCAAAATGTTGTCTGTTTTGTGACATCGACATCGCTTTGTCTCGTGCACATAATCAGCGTTATTATTGCCTCCGTCGTGTAGTAGGCAATGACAAACGTGACGAATTCGCGAAATCTGCAAAAATAAACATGCAAGCAATTGAAGTTATGTTGATCTTGTAAAACATTGTTGTAGTGTAAAAGTGAGCTTACCAAGTATTATTATTACTGTTGCTCAACCGAGCATCTGTTCAGTTGCTTTAATTGAAAATTTCTAGCTGTATAGACCGATGTAGTGTATGAACGACGGTAACTTTCTCAGTTGTCCAATCTCACACCAGCGGGGTGTAAAGCACCCTAGGCTCAACACCACCATTCGCGATTTGACTCAATAACTCAGAAACTATGAAAGATATAAAAAAAAGTTAAAAGAAGAGGTAAACAACCAAGAAACAGATAAATTCGGAACCACACAAGGACTAAGACAAGGAAGAAACCCCAACCCACTACTTTTTATTATATTCATGTACGAAATAATTAAAAACGCCATTAAACAATGTATGAAGATGACTGTAGGGTATAATAAAATGAGGGTTGTCAGATAAGTGACGACGTGTTTGCAGATGATGTTGTGTTGATGGCAAACTGAAAAAAATCTACAATGCAACATTATCTTGAAGAGCTTGCAGATAAAGGAATGAAAATGAACATAGCTAAGATGAAAACAGTAGTGATATCAAATGACAGGGAACGAAAAATAAACATATAAATTAACAACCAGGAAGTCGAGCAAGTAAAACGTTTTAAACACATCCGGCAGTCATAGATAACATGGGTAAGCTAGATGAAGAAGTTAACAACAGAACAATTACAACCACAATACTCTTTCGTAGCATTACAAGAGGAATTATCAGCGACTATTTCTTATGGAGATACTTGGGACGATGTACACAAAAAATCCAACCACAGTTCTGATGCTTGAAAACAACATTCGGCACAAAGTTGCCGAAATAACACCAGATGTCTGCGAGAATGTTATGAAAAGCATGCTTAAAAGAGCATTTGCGCCATGGTCAGAGGTAACCACTTAGCCGACATCCTTTTCATAAATAATGTTAAAGTTATTAAAAAAGAACATTGGCCTGGAACATATGTAAAACGAACCCTGTATTTCCATACGAAAGGTTCCGTCACATTCAATGTAGTCCAAACGTCGATCCCAAGGCCCCTGCCACGACGGGAATGTGTTCTAGAGATATTGTTCTATTAATGATCTCAGACACGTCTGCGACTCAGTATCAAACTCCTCTATCGTGTAAAATCTTCGCCACTCCGAGTTCAGGAATGTCGGTTATGTTGTTTTCTGCCAAAAACCACTATAGGATGAAAATCTGGTCTTACGTTAACAGGGCGTCGCAATCAAATTCGTGTGACCTGGAGACACGAGCTCTTTGTCGATAATTCTATCAGTATCTAAAAAACTGATCAGTAGTGAATTGTTCACCAATAAAGAAAGTTCCCGCTTTCAACGACGTCACTCGGAATACTGACTTATAAAGACTGTATTTCGTGTAACTGTGTCCATTCAAGTACAAGGTTTTTGAAATTTCGAAACCGTTTGACTACTACTACATATAAAAACCCGATAAATAAGACAAGTAAAATAACGAGGAGAAAATACTTTCGATAACATAATAGGTAACGTAATCTCCGAACAACTAATATTTAATACGTCATTTTTCCGCACTTTATCATCGAATTCTTCCGCGGGACGCCCTCCATCAAACCATCAATTTCCCATTTACGATTACCCGATATACTCGACCCAATCGCATTTGTCCCGCCAATATGTCACACGAAGGAAAGAAGACAGAGAGGAAGTAATCTCAAAGTAAACAGCGCGACAGGGACGACAGCCTTCTGCCTTTCTTCTGCCCAATGATATTGGCTTAGGTGTATCGAGGAGCATCGACACACTGTCAATTACGTGGTGATTTATTCCGATCAAATCGGTTTGTTCACACTCATTCGCTGAACGTTCGTTCAATCGAGTATAGTAGGAATCATTTATTTGTATGATTAGCAATATTGCGGCGGACTCTGCGATGTCGTCCACGTTCCGATTTAGGGCGCGCCAACCCTCTTTTCTTCAGATAACCGGACGATTATGCGATCCCGGCCGAGCGATAACGTCCCCTTAACATAACTCACTGCCAAACAAGCCCTTTCTATTATAACATTATATCATTATTCTTCCGTTGCACGCGTTGTATTGAATGAACTGTTCGCTTATTGAATATAAATTTTGTTTATTGGTGTGTTGAAAATGTAACGGAAGCGAAATAGGGAGAAAATTGGCGAAAGAATTATGCGTTTTCAAGTAAGTGGCGAATGATGCCGTGAAATATCAAAATAAATACTATTCGACAGCGCTTGTTTGCTGTCTGAACATTTAAAATTAATTTGATTCTGGAAGTTGTGTAATTTGCTTATTACATAATAATTTTATTGGAAACGGTGAGCTTTTTTCTGGCGGTAGTAGTAATAAGTCCTTTAAGCTTCCTTTTTTATATATTGAAAGCACGTTTTTCTGGTTTAAAGACCAGATACCGCTACACATTTGCTCACTTGCTTAGTTGCTCTCAAAATGAAACAATACGTAAATATGTTTAAAAAAATAAATTTATTAAATAAAACACATTACATATACATACGAAGGTAGTTTGAAAAGTTTCACACCTTTAACTGGTTTCACGTTGAGAATGAAGTATTGTTCTTATGGAGATAGCCTTGAACGTTGCTTTGTAACCCACATCTTCTTCTGAAACAAATAAATTACAGGAAAAAGTAATAACAAAAAAAATAAACGTTATATCTTTTATTAATTTTTTTAGCATTTCATTACCTTTGAACGCTGAACTGTTCTGTTAAATATAGTTATTAATTTTAAAGGTTAGAGTGTGCTGCCATTGTGTTCGCTACTGCGAGCGAATGATTCTTGCCATCCTCTTCCTTTCCTTTCCTTGATTCACTTAAAAATAAATGCATTCATGGAAAATGGATACTGGAAATAACAAGAAAAACGACAAACTCAGATTAACACCTAACATAAATGTAAAGAAAACAAACATTTTTACCCCGGAAATAAAGCTCGCTATTTGACTTTGCAACACACCTAGCTCTACAAAGGGATAGTTATATTCAAATGGATGTAGTAGACTAATAAAACAAGGCTATACACCATAAGACCCAATACTTCAAACTCAACATGAAATCAACTATAGCACAGAAATAAGTATTTATTTGTTAAATTCGATTTTCTTTCTCAAATTAGTCTCTTTGTAGGTTTAAACACTTTTCCCAGCGATGCTCTCGTTTCTTTAATCCATCGAAGTAGTAGTTGGCACCTTGTTCTCCAAAATAGCAGTTTGTGAACGTGATGGCCTCTTCATTTGATGAAAATATGTGTTATCCGACCGAAATCTTGAGCTTAGGAAACAGGAAAAGGTCACTAGGTACCAGGTCTAGTGAATAAGGTTGGTTTCCGACTTTGTGAATTTTTGCCATGGTGACCACTGAAATGTGGGCCTGTGTCTTGGCGGAACAAAATTTTCATTTTCTTCAAATGCTGCCGTTTTTCCGGAATTTTACCTTCAGGTTGTCGAATAATGACGCATAGTATGTTCTTGCGTTATCGTTTTTCGGTGGATGGAATAGTCTGCAACTTTTTTTGTTTCAGTAAACATTCTTCTTCGCCCAGAAAATTTAAGCATTTACAATGAAGACAATGTTTGAGAAAACCGACCATGTGTTTGTGGCGTGAAAAGCTTCCAATTTTGTTGTAATCTTCAGTAACTTTTGGCTTTTTATCTGGGCATTACTTGTTTCCTTATCAAAATGCATCGTGCTTTGTAAAATAACAAATTTATCTTTTCAAGGAATATACGAAACGAGTGCATCTTCTATGAATGCATATGTGGAAGTGTATAAAAGTAGAACCAAGCTCTGGGGAAATGAATGCTTTATTTGTCTTAACCGTTCCAATCATTACTAGATTTCTTTGTAATAATTCTTGGCCTAATTGATGTGTGGTGAAGAAATTGTCACAAGTTGGCTCCTTAAACCTTCTACTAAATCAAGCACAACGCGTATACCTAGATTCCTTTCTGAAGCACTGTATGTTCCAAACATAACTATTGTTGCTACCACACAGCAACCAGAATTTGAGACCATATTTTGCAGGTTTACTTGGCATGGTTGTGATAATGAAATCATTATTTATCATTATAAAGAAAACTAATTAAAAAAATGTTTTTTCTATAATATTAACAACACATGTTCGTAAGGTATTGGAACACAATATCCCTGCAATATATTTAAAACAATAGAAATTATAACAAATACAATGAAACATACTGGTCGATATGGACCTAAATACCGTAACCGCGTTAAATTCAGCTACCCAAAATTTCGTGACAAGTAACACACAAGTGACGGTGCAGAGTTCCCTCTAATACTGACTAACACAAATGACTGTTAACCAAAAACTGAACGTTCAACGTGGCTAAAAATTTGTAAAAGTATCTTGTAACGTATACGCAATTTTATTATATTTCCAAAATATTTTTGAAGTGTGACGCCCATGTTGAGGCTTGGACCTTTTCAAACTACCGTCGTATAAGAGGCTTCTGAATCAAAGAATATCAAAATTTGACTTATTAGAAGAAAAGTAATTATAAGGAAATCTCTGTTACATTATCTATACAATTATTGGAAAATGTTCAAGGGATGCTATAAAACGAAGAAACAACGAATTATAAATGTTCTGCTGTATTGTTGCCACATAAAAGTAAAAAATGTGAGTCAATCCAAAATAAAATTATAAAATAAGTTTTCTCTGCATCACAGAAGTGTAATTCCCGCCTCGCCGAATCTAATTCTAGACATCTCATGTGATCAAGAAAAGGCCCAGCGTTCTTTTCGCTTGAAGAAACCTAAGTAAGTGCAAATTTTAAGCAAACAACGGTATAAATGAGAGGGCACGGTAATTATAAAACAAACGTATACTCATCCGTTTCGCAGTTATGTGTAAAGTATAATTTACCGACCTAATCAGAAAAAGCAGATAGCTGCCAACGAATGTTCTCCGCGCTGTGTAGCATCTCATCTTCGTTCGTCCGTCCATTAAATATTCTCCTCTTCTCTCGCTTTAGCGTCCCACCGAAACCGAACCACAGAACAGTTCCTAATGAGCTAGCTAAGCGTTCTGACTAAATAAAGATATATTACAGATTATTTACTGCAGATAATGCCGGTGCCGAATCTATTTGTTCGCATTGTGTTAATTTTGATGCGCGTTCGTAAAATATGTACCTGTATGAAATATCAATGTGACTACATGTTATTGGCTATTTACCAACAATAAGCCAACATACCTGAACCAGGTTATAAATCTTTCACGTACGCGTGCATTTCTAGGTAACCTCCTACGAAAAGGACCGCACCTGTCACGTTTCAAAATGGCAAGTGAGGTCAGTTACATAATTCACTAAGTGAAATAAAAGCATTTTCAACACTTTACTTGATGTGCTTAGAATGTCTCACCTATTACAGATTATCGATTCTTGTTAATCACGTATACAGTGCGGTTTCGGGGGAAGATCAAAAGAGCGGTTTACAATTTCCCGTATTTTAAATTTTTCTAATACTAACCACTTCCATCAATTTACGGAATGCAATAAGGTAGACAACCGTATGTAATTAAGGTGACCACTGCTGGGTCTGAGATATAGATGGATCATATAATAGCCTTTTCCAACATAAATCAGAAACCGATCGGACGCGATTTGATCACGCGTTCATGGTAATTTCTAGCGACAAATAAAATATAAACGATCGATGGAGACTCGTGTGAGATTAAGTTAATAAATTGGATAAATTGGAATGAAAATCGTCCTTTTTTATCACAAAACAGCTAAAAGAAAATCCAATCAAAATCACATCGGCAATATGATTAAAATTTTAAATGATTAATTAATTAATAAAGAGATGTAAGTGTAATTAAATTAAACTCTCAATAATCCAATAACTAGTGTAAGGTTATGTTCGTTTCATAGTCATTTACATAGACTGGTCAATACGCCTTTGCCACAAGCAACTGAACGTTATTACGCGGATAGCTGAAATTAATTATTAGGACCCGTAAAAAGACTTTTAAATATAATCTTACGTAACAAAATTTAGAACTCGGTTTACCTAGACGTGTTTACTAGTTGCAACAATGGATATAAACAAAAACCTACATCTCTATACCTTATATTGGCTCCTTCTCCTATAAGGTAGCATCTCCGTTGAGGGGTAATTTCAACGTGTCTTTCAGAACGATGTAACATACCAGTAAATAACAAAGATCAGATAGCTAAAATGAAGAAAAGATATATATGCTTACCTACAATGATTGCAACAGCAATTATTTGGGCAGAACATTTAGAGATTTTGAAACCTGTATAAAAGAACATTTGCAATGTATCCAACCAGACTCTGGTTTTTCAAATTTTGCACGACATCTCGTAGAAGATAGCCACACCTTTGATATAAATATGGATTTCAAAATACTTCATATAGCAAATAAAGGATTCTTCCTCAATAACTAAGAAAGTTTGGAAATCTCCAGACAACTGATTTTGAATAGAGAAACTTCTCTAAACGTTCACATAACATTTGAGTCTCTATCAGCTTTTCTTATTATGCTGGAAAGATTAGCAATCAACGAGACTTTGCTGTGAAACCGTTTATTCTTTCACTCAGTCCATTGTGCAAACTCAAGCGTTTTCGTAATGAATTAGTTTGCCAGTAGGCGCTGATGTGCCATCAAGAAACCTCATTATGAGATTAGTAAGAGATGTCAATCGAATAGGCAGTGTATGCTCAAAATTGTTCGACCACACCCGCACAGTTTACACGTAAGGATAGTCCGCAACGTTCTGCTATTTAGTATTCGATTGCACTGCGAATTTCAGAGCGAAGCTTGCGACAAATCTTGCATGTGGATTTCAAATTCTATCCGTATAAGATACAGATCAGATAGTTGATTAAATCCGAATGACAATGTTAGTCGACTCAATTTCTTCAGGCAATTTTTTGGAAACGTTAAACATGAATGCAGAAATAGTTAATGAATTGATTATGTCTGACAAAGCTCACCTCAGTGAGTACCAGAGCGAAACGATGCTGGGCGGAAGGCAACCCAAAAGAAATGCACTAAAACGCACATTGTGACCAGAAGGTAACGGTGTGGCGTGATCGGATCATACTTTTTTGAAGAAAACTGTCACACCGTTACAGTCAATTAAGCTCGATATATCGAAATGTTGGAAACATTTGTGGCAGCGGGTTTCCAAAAGATGAATTAAACTTGCAGTTTGGTTCCAACAGGACGGCATCGCAGCGCACACGCCTAAACGAACCATTGCTGTTTTACAGCCCTTGTTCCAGAATTGCTTGATATCAAAGTTTGGAAATACTAAATATCCAACAAGATCGCCCAACCTTACCGTCCCGGATTTTTTTCTATGGTAAAAATCTAAAGCGTGTTCAACCTGTCTCCAACTTGAACTCAAAGAGAGAATTCGCGAAGGGATAAATTTGATAAATGAAGACGCATTATGCTTAACTTTAGGAACAGGAATGCTTATCCCCACTTTTTTTAGAATTAGAAGAATTTTTTTCTGAAAAACTCTTTCCGATTGCCAATTTCCGATTGAAACATTTGCTCACACTTTTTTAGTCTCGTTACGACATGAAATTGAAATCCAGAATACCATTAGCTCAGGACGCCGAAGTCTACGTTATCATCATAAAACTTACGTTTTTTGTTTTCGTTAATTATATAGAAAGCGAGTTGAGATGTTTCAATGAAATATAAAATTAAAAAATAGTGACAAGTCTTGTTTATTCTCGATAATCTACTTACAATCAATTTTGAAAAACTATACAACTGTAATGTGCGTGTTTTTAAAATACTTCATTAAAATCCTCTTTCCTTTCTTTATAGATGGTTAGATTCTAGGTCCTTCTAATGTAAAATCCTTTTCTTCAAAAATACTTTATGTTTTAAATTAAATTTCTTAACAATTTTATCCAAAACTTATTTATATTTATATTTTCATGTCTACTTCGTTGTCACAGGAATGCTAATTTAACGACTTCGATGTTTTTGTAATTAACCTAATGATAACCGTTCGCGACATTACAGATGACATTAAAGGTTCTGCTTGCTAGATTCCATGTAAAAAGTGTTGTAGATGTTTTTTGTGCATTTTTTTGCTCTGTTCCTGTACATCACTGCGACTTTTACGCTTTTGTTCTTATTGGTCATTTAACCCAATTGAAAAAGAATAGCGAACTCCTTCAAGAGCTTGTCATGAGAGTAGACTACAAAATTTAAAGCACTATATGAGTATTAAAATTCACTTACGTGCAGTGCGTACACTTGAACTATTTTCCTGCTAACCTTGGTGATATCAATGAAGAGCAGAGAAATGGAGAAAAGGTATCAAGAGCATTGAGATATAAATATGACGGCGAACTATTGCTGGATATTGATGAGCTGTCTTTCTAAGGCGAAGTATAATAAAAACCAACAAACGAAGCGTTTTGGTCAAAAGACAATGATTGTCTAAGAAAAACGTAGTTTGTGTTCCAGTTATTGCAAATTCAAGATATAATGATATAAATAAAATTATTTAGGTGTAAGTAAGAATTGAAAAAAACTAGTTTTATCTTTCTTTTCTGGAAGGTCTTGTAGCTCTTTCATCCTTACTGTAATGTTATAATGCACCTGCACGTAGATAGCTATAATATTTTGGGATACACCATAGATAAATTTAAGCGGGGAAAATTGCAGGAGAAGACCTCCACGGAATTAAGTTCATTTGAATGGTTGCATGTATAATGCATTCGTACGGGTACATATTTTCTGAAAATACACGTAGAGGAGAAATTTAATGCATTATGCGACTACAAACTAAATTGCAACAGCTTTATAACTCTATGGTAGCAGCACACGTGGTCTTTCTATAATAACAGCACCAGCGAAGAACTTAGATCACGTATGCGATACAAAATGTTATTGTGCACAACAGAGAGATGCAGCGGAATGTGCACGCACTAAATTATACAGTCAATGAGGCTATGAAGTTATCTTGGTATGACCATCGTATGCATAAGATGAGGCTCCACTTCGGTCAACGGCGGTCCATATCGCTATATAGGTACTGCTCCGATTCCTACTTATTGTCAAACAACTTTTTCTTTCGATTAATTACATTAGGCACGATAATTACCGTTTCCTTACGATAGTTCGCAGTTATATTCATCGGAAGAAAAAGCTGTATAATAGTAGTCGCAATACGAGTTTTCTTTGCATGCTAATTATATATATACATTTTCTTGCTTTGTCGCAGAAAGAATTCTCTTGACTTCGACATGAAATGTGTATTAAGAGGTTGCCATCTAATAGGCAGATCTTATTTTACACTTTAGCCATAATATTAACTTTGTTCTGTATTTACTAGATAACTACCACAAATAATGTAATGCTATAAGCCAACTTGTAACTAAAGTATATTTTAACAGTTAATCATTCTTGCATTTAACGAGAACTATCGTTACTGTTAAGTATCACTAAGAAGAACCTGAAAATATTTTATTTTACGCTACTTAGTAAGCTACCGCTTTAACATAAATTTTGATGAAATTAAATTGCATATTTAGCTCTATCTGCTATTAACATGCTATTAATGCTTTGGAAATATACAGAGCATCAAGTTAGAAAATAAGCACCGACACACATAACGCAAGTTATTTGATTAATTCGGAATAATTGTTTCAGGAGTTCGTGGATTCCCGTTGTCAGCCGTACAACCGAATGATGTGAGAAGGAAAAATAAATCAAACGGATCTTGGTCTAGTCTACTGTACAATATACTTAAAATACCTACTTTTATCGCCTATATACCTTAAAATGTGCCTAAAATATACGAAACTAAAAAGAAAGGTTCTTGTCTGTATTACGAAGCGTAGACATGAGTCCATTTTACACCAATAGATGCATCAAAGCTGGGTGGCTAAATGGACCTTTTCCCCGGTTTAACAAATTTGCATTCTCTTTCATATAATGGTTTCGTAAGTATCTCACGTTACGTTTTCATTAATTTGAGGTTTTCTTATTTAATATTATGCCCGATTTCGTTCATGTGTTGTGCCACACTTGACGATTCAATCTTTCCGTAGCGGTAATGAGCTAGATACGCTTTGAATTGGGTGCCTATGACCCATTTCGTTCGTTCAATGTAGGTTTTATTAGTTATCACATGCGGCTTTATAAATTCCCGACCTTTTCCCCGAATCAAACCTTTCAGATTATCTACAAGGTTTATGGTGGAATTTTGCGAACTGAAACACATATCGACGTTTTATTTTCTAAAAATTTTATTACCTTTCGATATTCTGTGAAAAGAAAGTTTTACAAATTTCTTATCGAAGGTTTCTGCCGGTATTAAAGTCGTTGAATATATTGCATAATGCCTGTCAATAGAAGACTAACCATTATTAATAGCCACTTTTTTTATAAATTCATTAACAGACTAATCACCGCCATTTTGTGTTGTTCACAATGGGCAGAATCTGTTCGGTTAACATTGGCTTCCTTTCTACAGATGCCCACTTCTAGTTTTTTTTTGTTTATGCCGGTTGGGTTGATTAAATAAAAATCCTTTTACGTTTCAGAATTTATTTATTCCTTTTTTCAAAAAATTTGTGGAGTGTACAACACAAAATTAACGTTTTTGTCCATAAAGCTCAAATTAAAAAAAGAAACGATCTAAGATATAAATGGGAAAAGGGAAGAGAACATTTTTGAAAAAGGAATAAACAAATTCCGAAACATAAAAGGATTTTTATCTAAACAACAACAACCAGCATAACCCAAAAAAAAGAAGAATTTAAATATTTGAACAAAAACCGATTAAAAGGAAAACGGGAGTAGTAATTATTAGAATATCTAGGAACGGGGTTAATCAAATTGTTCGCTTTCCTCTCTATTGTAAACTTAGTAGTTTCGAATTTTGAATTAAGTGTTGCGAGGAATTCTCGGCTGGTGCTTTTCTTAATTTCCAAAATCGCAAAGATGTCACCTACATACCAAAGTCAGACTCTCGGAAAATATACGATGTCCTTATACACGTTCCAAATTGCCTGTGAAAGGAGACAATGGATTCTTCATGGCAGTGCCCATAATATTTACCATCTATTTAAAATCGATTTTGATTCATGCAATATGCAATCTGGGATGTATACACTAGGAAAAAGAGAACAAACATGAAACGATGCTATAATTTCCCCATCTAATTCAAATTATTTGTCTTACTAGTCTACAAAATTTATACGTGGGCGGGTCTACACCTGATACTATTGGTCTCATAGATTTTCCCGGTTTCTAAATCTTTGGTAGGCTGTACATTTTTGGAACTGTCGAATTGGAGATCAACGGTTGTAATTTAAGTGTTGAAAAGTTCTGAACAATTTTTTGGAACCTCTTTCGTCTCTCTAATCATATTGTAAAGGATTATTTCTTCATTCATTATAAGATCCTGATAATAGTAAATTGTTGGCCAAACTTTGCCAACTTCAAACACCAGGAACGTCATATTTTTCTGTATCCGCCGCATAGGAAATTTATATCTCTAACGTTTTTGTATCATATTACATAAAAGAGATAATTACAGTTAAACGTGAGTTCTTCATTTGGATTTTGAACATTTGCAAAATTTGAAGCGTAAATAGCTATGACAAAATAAATTACATAAAAAAGAGCTAATTCATATAATTATACCCGAAGTTAAAGATAATGCAAGCAAATTTGACAAGTTCGTTGGAGAATAGGAAATATAATTTTCTGTCTGAACAGATGATTATATATAAGAAAAGCGTAATTAACATCTTGAATATTCGAAAGCAGAATTTGTTAGGTGAATACAGCACTAAATTAATAGCATACAAAAATTGCTACATCGTTTCCTATTTACTCTGCACAACAAATTGACATGTTGCTACAGAGAGCCTACTGCAGCATTACTTGTATTCGCAATTTCACGTTTTCAAAGAATTTTTCTAACCTGCCACGTTGTTACGCAAGTCATTTGCTTAAAAATAATCTCAATTACTTCTCATGGCTTAATATGCCGATTCTGAATTTCAATTATCTATATATTATATAATTAGCTGAACACACAACTTTTTTGTATGCATTATTCCTGGAAGGCCCTATATTTGCACATATTACTATGAAATTACTAGAACTGTATTTACAAAGAGTTTATCAGAAAAGGACGCATTCTAGAGTGCAGTGTCTGAAATCAGAAAACATATTTTACTACTGAAAAAATATTTACGTTACCTAACATCTTTATTTTTAAGACTGTAACATGCGTAATTAAAAATATAACAAACTTCACAAAACGCATACATATGTTACGCGCGGAAGAGACTGAAAGCGCGGTAACAACCACCCTAAAATACACCGATTATTGACGTTCGGAACTACAGACAATATTCTGTGGAAAAAATAAAACAAAGTATTATTTAAACAGAATGGGTAACTTTTTAAATTACTAATGTTGAGCTTATGACGCTTAGGCTGTTTCTATACTGTATTAGGCCTCATGCACCTTTATATATACTTTTTTAATCTTTTATATGTATTTTATAATGTTTATGTCGTTTGACTTTCAGTGTTATGTATGTGAACAAATACATAACAAGCTGAATCTACCGCGAAAGGCACATTAACGTATACGCACCATTACCTTATGTAAAAGTAATAAATACTTTATCTTAGTTTCAAAGGAACAACATTACGAAAATGTGTTTTTCAGTCGGCGTTTTTTTCATTTTACACAATTCTATATTATTATTGCATCTCCGTGATGCACCCACACCGTGGTATTGTTGCTTCTCATTGTCCATTGAGTCGAATTGCTCATATACTGCACCCATTAGCCCTCGGGCTTCCAGAACCATCTTTCGCTGTTCTTTGTTTAATGATAACATTTCAAAGGCACGTGAGTCCCCACCTTGCCACATCTAACAAATAACCACTTAAATGTCTCAATTGCATAAACAAATCTAATATATTAATTTATATGAAAGTCCCCTTTATTTGAATGTAATCGCCTACGATTGGATAACATTTTTTTTAATGACGAGCCAATAACTTCTAAGTTCCAGTAGATAATATTTTGTAATTGCAAGCATGATATACGAAACAGGTTGTTATTGTTATTGTTGCTGTTGTTATTTCAAGGAAGTATTTAAAAGTTGTTTTGAAATGTTTAAAGCAGTTCCCTTCAAGATATTTCAATCATCGAATCAAATTAAACAACTTTTATGTAGCTGTCAAAAACAAAAAAAAATTTACATTATTTAACTAACAATATAATATGTAATAAAAATTTTAAAAACAACAAAAATCAAACAAAAATCAAGTTTAAACTTCTGTTTGAATGTACGGTACACAATTCTATTGAAACACAAGAGGAAACGCTCGGTTAGTAGTACCTATTTATGCCTTCGAGATGGTCGATATCCCTAAAAGGTCTGTATTTATAAATCTCATTTTAATGTATGACATAGAGTTAGATTTGGAGATCGTGAAAGCCAAATTTTCACAAAAATCTTCCCATCCGCATGCCAGGAAAAAGTCGAAAATTACGAACTTCAACTGTACTGCGAATTGGAGCATCATTATATTTATGATAAAAGAATCATCCTACAAAAAATGTTGCCTGCATTTCCTCCAGAGTGATGCCTCTCACAAGTAAGATTTTGTCTGAAAAAACATGATCCAATCTTTTGATTATTAGAAATTGCACGCTAGACGGTAATTTTAAATGAATATTGGTTACTTATTGCTTCTTTGACAAAACCGGGATTTCCGTTAGTCCATCACCGACGGTTTTGATAACCAACAATTTCGTTTCAAGACAATGTACATTTATTGCTAAAAAGCATACCTATGTTTAATAAATAATTTTCTGTTTGTGCTGAACCCAAAAGCTTTTGTGTTTCCAATTTTTTCTAGTCGTTCAGTTGGATGCTACAATAAGCGATTTCTCAAAGAAGAGTACATGGATTTTCGACATTTCGCGTTCAGCGTTAACTCAAGGATTATAAGGAACTTTAAACATTAACGCGAATTTTTAAATGTCTTCTCTGTGTGTTTTATAATTCCAACCAACAGTCGAGACAATTCCTATTTTGCCTTCTTAAATTACTCATTTTATTTTCAAATTTTATTTAAATAAATTTCAAAATAACTAGGTAATCGAAGAGAAATTTAACACTATCAGCTGAAGCGAATTGTCAAAGGAAATAATGGTTATTTAAATAACCCACAGCCCTCACATAATCCTCCAACTCAATTAATTAGAACAACTAAAGAAATAATTAACAAGATCACTTGTTTCTTTACAACTATAATTAGCTTTCATATAAAAAATGTTTGAATTTTAAAATTAAGTTGAGCAAAAGTACAACGTAACTATCAAATTGTAACGCCAGACTTCATCTATTATGACGGAAAAAACCTAGAAAAGCATAATTCATATATTTTCTTTGGTGCTTAAAATAAATAAAAAACATTTCGAGTTAGACTTTTCTAAATGTTTTGTGTTTTGATCAAGTTCGCTGACTGGCAATGTGGTAGTAAAAAAATAAGTGATGCGTAAAAGCATTTCAAGAAATTAGAAATTTTAATTTTGCCGAAGTTAGAAAAATAGGAAATATAAAACAAACCATATTTTACTGCTGATAGTTTCCGGTATATCTACGAAAGACGCCAAAATACGGGTACACGTTGCCAGAGTTTCCCTTCTAATATGTTATTCTATGGTAGCGATTGTCTTCAGCAAGTATTTTGACGTTATCACCGACAATGCTAGTAGCTACGATAACGTCTTTTCTTATCCTATATAGGATACATTTTTACCATGTTCATGTTGTCCATTGCTTTCCAACCTACGTCACTTTTACCATCAAATTCATGGTTTGCATTACTAATCATTATTAAAAAAATAAATTTAAATAAAAAAACCTAACTTTATGACCAACTAAATAAAGAAAAGACTTGCAGACTGTGCATCTATCGACTATCCCATGAATAGGTTTATGATTTTAATAAATGTTTATTATATCGATGACCACATACTTTCCAATACACACTCTATACAATGAATGAAAAATTGCGGAAATTTGATTCGTTTCTCAAAGCAGGTTACAGTTTGATAAACATAGCTTATTGCTACCAAAGTCTGTGTCTAATTACGTGTAAATCAATGTCATGTTGTCTAAATAATGTCATGTTGTTCTTGATCATTTAAAATTAATTAAAGAACTTTATCGCCTGTTTCGGTAAGAACTGTAATGTATTCCCTTTAAAATAAATTTATACTATTCCTTCTTTATAGCAATTAAGGTACCACTTTACGATAGAATCAGGAGCACTACACAATTTGCAGAATATACCCTCATCTGCTTATCATCTCCACCGGCAGTACAATTACATTGAAATTATTATTATTACGATTACTTTATAAATAAACGAAACATAATACATCTTCGATATAATTTTTCGTCGTTTAAAACTCGTTCGAGTAACGAATTGGGCGATCCGCAGAGAGAAGACGTTTCTCATGGCTGTGGCTCGCTCGAGATCAAATCGAACTATATTAATGAGAAACGATGCACGACCGATTCCAACATACACAATCATTAGTAACAAATAGCAATAATAATAGCCGCAATGATATATGTCGGGCCGGCTGATCATAATCATATCGGTTCGTGAGGCGGCCTCCAGAAAGTGCCAGCGACGCAGCCCCGACTTCTTATCTTCTTCTTCTTACGTTTCTCCTGGTTGGGCAAAAACCACGGAAACTGCATGCGCTGCTTCCATTTCTTCTCGTTCTTCGGTATTCGCTGCTTTATTATTGCCTTTTTTTCTGCTACAGTTATGCACTGCTCTCGAATAGGAAATCAAATTTCAAGTAAAGCAACTAAGCAATATAGATTGTGCATCCATATTGAATGAATTCAATTCATTAAGGTGTGCTTCGTTTAAGCATGTTTCCATTACAACGGTGATCAATACTGTGTAGTTATTTTTATTTTTCGTGTATTAATTACATCAAGTTACATTTTACAAAATGATAGCAAATACCGGTATGTACGCACCCACGGCATAACCAAAGGTAAACCTATATACCTCCGTGTAAGATACTACATTAATTTATTTTCGATTAATTGATCAATTCTCTTTTTGTAACGTCTATACTGAAATATAACCCCTCAGAATACGAAAAGATACAGGTATGAATTAAATGCACAAAAGGGAATATTTGGAATGATGAATTCAATATTTAATTCGTAATTTTGCACCAAATTAACCGTTGTACGGGAACGCACTGGAAAAACGAAACCAAAAAGGTCGTTACCTTTTTATTTATTTTTTATGCTGCTTTATTACTGCTTTTTATTTTTATTTATTCTTTCAGGCTCGCAATCACATAGAGAATTTGCCGCACAACTTTCAGGAGCCAATCCACCTTCAGAAGGATAAATGGTCCAACGTTCCAAATCTGCAAATCCAACTGCGTCAAGGTGCAGAAGGAACCAAACATAACATACACCGCTTGGATCACCAAACTTATTAAAACCATATTTTATCTTCTTATCACTTACACTATCTCTCATCTATTATGCTGCGGTTTTTTGAGATAATTTTTTGAGATGTAGTTGGCATTTTTATGTAAGTACCTAGCTGCCATTCTCTACCCTAAGAAATCTCTTGCCTGTGCCAATTGCAACATTTATTGTTAACAAGGACGAAGGTATGTCGCAGTAGACGAGATTAAAGCTGAATCGCGAACGGTGCTGAACGCATTAAACATAAAACTTCCAGAATCCATTTCTTCCGTGGCATAGGCGCTGGGATTGGTGTTTGCACTCACAAGCGGATTCCTTTTTTCGATTAATAGAATACAACGGTTATCTTAGGTGCTATTGCCATGCTCCAGCCTGGTATGATTAAATTCGGAAGCGTTTAGCATCTTCCGTTCCATCTAACCTACTAAGTATAGTTTAAGTAATCACTCACATTATTATGTTCTTCTAAATGCCAAATTATTTCGTCTAGTTATAAGTGGGTTACGCTTTGAAATAAGAAATTCTTTGCTTCACACAAAGAACATTCTAAGTCCACAAATACTAACTTTTGTGTTTGCTGTAGCAGGTACTCTATTTATGAGAAAAAATAACTTCTACTAAAGAACCACTTCAACTAAAAATGTCATTCAAATTTTGAGAGATATGTTTGCTAAATTCAGTATACGAAAATGTGTCATTACTAATAATACTACCTCTTTTACATCAAATAAATTTCGTGGATTTTAAAATAATTATTGCATCAAACATATTATGTCTCCGAAATACCATCCACAGTCAAATCTAGCTGCGGAAAATGCTGTACAGTCTGTTAATAATGCTCCAGTGCAGCTAATGCTTGCTAAAAATGCGAAAACTACTCTTACCTCCTAAGTCAAATAACAATCATGTTAAAAACGTGACGACGTTAAACGTAATGTTGTAAATAAACAATTACGACTCAATCTCAATAATAGACATGTACTTTTTGGCGAGGGAGAAATTATTTTAGTGATGTAAGTAAAATAAGGTGGACTAAAGGTAAAATAAAAAAGAAACTGTTGAGTTACCTATACACACATGAAAAAATGTATTTAGTTATACCCAACTTCAAATATTCAATTCAAACTTATGTATGATTATTTTGAAGTTGTTATATTCGAACAGAAGACATAAGTATATTTCATTTAGAATTATCTTACCCTTGAACAGAAACGATGTTGTTTTTGCGTAATTAATCTGCGTGTTTGAACGTGTTGATTGGATAAATCTAACCAAACGAGTTTGAGAGGGTGAACCGTTATTACTTTTATTAGAATCAAGAATTTAGAAAGCGAAGTGATTCAATATGGAAGTTCCTACACAAGCCATAGTTCACAAAGTGCCTAATTGCATCTTATATGTTGGTATATAAGTAATGTTACTATACAAGTGTAACTTTAGAATTCCATATATGTATATTATTGTTAGATATATGATCTTACGTTCTGTTCTGTTAAAAAATTGTAATAAATTATTTCTAGGACTTTTGTGTTTCAATTATACTTAACCTCTTTATATCCACTTGTCAATACAAATTATGCAAAAAATAAATTCTGCTTAAGATTATAAAAATATCATAAACTTCTTTTAAGAACATCATGAAATCCCGCAATATTTGGTTCGAATTTTCAAAATGTTTGCCTTAAATACAAGATATTGTCAAAATATATTTGATTTGAAGAGAATAACTTCTGTTTAAGGTTGCAGTTTTACTTGATCCAAGAATACCGAAAGCTTGTTTCAAAACTTTTATATTCAATATTACGTTATTCTTCTGCTCACAATATCTAATACTTAGATTATAAGAATAGCGTATTCTTATGATAATCTTAGGATATCTTTGGTCATATATGAATTTGATCTAATAGTCCACCAGATAATCAGTCAATGTCCCACCTTGTTGGTGAGTTAAGATGAAGATCACAATTAAAATCTACGCACAGATTAATATATTTAAGAAAAAGGAAACCTACGAATTTCAAAGAGAGAGATCTAATAGAGTAGGGATTAGGTACGGGGAGTGAAGATGTGCAGGTAATATTAGGTTATAGGAATCCTGTATCAGTCCTGTAAAAGTTCTGTAATAGTACTATGTTCTCTACTCAATGCAATATACATTTGTATGTTAAGTGTCCTTTATAGATAAAATTTCCAAAATATCACACTCAGGAGAACCTATTTTCTTGCAATTAACAAATCCTATTCTTATAAATATTCGGATTCTGTTTCTAAATCTTCCGTATTTTGGGTTTACATTCTCATCTCTCGTTGAAATCTCCCAGGTTACAAAAATTGCAACATCCTTATTTTTAGCATTGCTCCTTGTTAGTACGATTACAAACAGTAAAAGTAATAGTCTTCTCAATAAATTAGAGTAGCATAGGTACGTCGAAGCCGAAACGAATTTCAATAGCATTATTTATGTCAACGCGTAAATACAATATCGAACCACATAAGCATATACATGCGCACTAGCTGACGAGATAACGAATAACTTTCAAGATATAGGCGTGTATAGAAGAAGAAGGTAAAGAAAGAAAAAAGGAACAGAAAGGCGTGTCCGTGTTAACAGCGTTAACTGTCAGTCGAAGACCACCTCGTGTTTCTAGCACATATATAAATTTAATTACCTCTAAATGACTTGCTATCTGGAATCAGACAAATCATTTACCCATTCCGAATTCAATTATAAAATACAATGAACATATATGTGGTGTAATTGTGTGAGCTACGCGTCTAAGCGAACGCTGTACGTATGTATGTGTTCACCACCGGGTTCTCCGCAGTTCTTTCTTGGACCGGGTACTGAACGCGACGAGAAACATATGTGCCTATGTATGTGTGTTACAGTCATCAGGTAATATCCTTCGTCGTTTTCTCGGTCGTCTTCGCCGTCGTAGCAGTGGTAGGAATAATGTAATAATAAGAATTTAATGATTGAATCTTCTGCGTTTACGACGTTACGTACATTGTTAGTGCCGGAATTGATTAAGCTCTTCATAATGAATCCTGGACGGATGTTAATTCACAGATGGATTGTGGTACTCCCCTAAAATACCTGGAAATGTATTAATATGTTTCTGGGAATTAATGGCTGCGCTCGGCCGAAGATGTGTACCGTATCTTCATCTTTATATATTACTAAATATTCTTACCTATACGCATAGGTATGGATATTTTAAAAGAATATGTATACCTACTATTTAGTAAGGTATCAATTAATATGATTTTTCCTGTATAAACTGTTTTATATTTTAGAAAATAAAGTGACATTATGGATCTGTTATTTTAGTTGTGAAAATTGAATTGAATTCAACACTGGTTCAGTTCCCTCGTGACAACTCTATTCCATGTTTTCGCATCTCCAACACGTTACTGTTTATAGGGAAGCCTTGACCGGCCATAAGAGTATTGTATATCTGCACTCGCAGATGTGTGATACTTTCCAAGTATTCGAAAAATTTGGAGGAACACAGTGTGAGACCACGCGAGACCTTGCTCTGAGAATCTTGTGAGCTCGGGGCTCGCTCCGAAACCGCTAGTTTGACGCTATCTGAATCACCAATGATTTGTGCATACCTATATCGTTCCTACGACGTTGTTACGATTTTCTTTAGATTCTTTCTGTGTATATATCCTAAATAAAGGAGGAAATTTTGCCTGTTTAGTAAGGAAAATTTACCTACATTAAGAAGCAAATAGCTTTGAAATAGAATGAGAAAGGGAAGGCGCTCGACAAAGCCAACATTACGTTTGGAGAGTGCTGCACAATACTGGGAGAAACCTAGGATCTCTTTATGTGAATTTGATGCTAACATATGGCGCTGGTGCCTAATGGCCCAGTGCAAAAGACGCGGTCGCAGCCAAAAGACTGATGGAAGTAATAAGGACAGCTCGCCTGGCGCCTCTTGACTTACAATTAGTAGTCGAAGCTACCATCATTAGACTGCTATGCAACGGCATGAATATTCTACTCTTTCTTTGTCTACAACAAACCCTACAAACTCTTAACACATGAACAGTCGGACAGCGTTGAAGGTAGCCTATGCGTAAACGGATAGAAAACCAACAAAGAAACTGCAGCAGGAGTATTTTATGAGGAGTCGCAGTGCACTACCTAACTGCACTATTCTTAGTTTCTGAAACAAGCAATATTAACGTAATGTAAAAATGGGTTCCAGCATGACTATGTACGACTCAGAACCGTTTATTCGATCGCTCCTATATGCGGTTTATGATGGAACCACCCATACAAAATTCTTAAGAGATAGAATGAACTTAGTTCTTGCTACACCGCCAAAGTCACTTACGTATTCCAACAAACAAACAGCATTAAGATGATGTGTTCAACATTAAGATACCTGAAATTTTCCAGAACAAGCCTTCACATGGCTGTTGAGATTCTGACTAAATATTGTTGGCAAAAAGGGCCCCTCCACAAGATAGGATTAGCCTCTAATGTAGGGGTTGCCAAAGACGAAACACTGGAACACTTCGTTTGTAACTGTTCTATACTGTCGTCAATTAGGAGGACCATGTTGAGTGACGAATGATCACATCTTGCTACCATTAGCTCGGTTTGTCTCACATATGAAGTAGAGGTCATGTTTGTGGTTTAGAGATGAAGTTATCACTTGTGACAGCTTGTTAAATATTTTTCTGTATTTAAGCACATTTAAAGAACAATACTTGTTAAAAATGTGTCAAGGAGAAATAATATCCACCTATTCACAGCACATGTATAGAATTTCGGAAAAATCTTACTAAAAAAACAATTCTAGTTTGACAATCCATTTCAAAATATCCAAGTTTAGTTTTCTTAACTGAGTGCTGTTTCCCATTTCGGTCAAATATTTAGCGTCTTTTCTATCGCAAATAAAAGGAAAAATGACACAAATTCATAGTTAATCTTATTTAGGTTACTTCAGCCTTACTTGTAAAACGCATTTCTAGGGAAAAGAATATAGCAAACATTTTCCAATTACAATTATTCTTATTACCACAATAACTAAAATATCAACTTCGCAAATAATTCTAACATAAACGCAGAACTTCATGAGTTTGAAAAATAGTTTATTAGAGATTACATACGCTAGCATGCAATATGCTTCTTAAAAGTAATTTTCTCCGTAGTCATCGTATTCATCATCCTGAGCGTACAGAGCCGAATACTGGTGATGCAATCTTCCGAGCATATACCCACCAAAAATTCCCAAGGCCATACAACCAACCCGCTTCATTCTTTCGTTACTTTGTAGCAGCACGAAACTGAAAAATGTTGTATCTAAAAATGGCAGAAATACGTACATAAATTATGTCGGCATTTGCCAAAATATAATTTGGGTATTCTGTGCAATGTTTATGCTTCTCTAAAGAAGTTTGTGAATAGAAAAACTCTTGCCACAGTGACTACTTTCAAGGTATCCCCTGCTGTGTACTCCTCATTCGGCTGAATTATTCTCGAGCAATTGAAAGAAAAAAGCAGTTTGTTGAAAAATAGATTGAAGGTACCTTACACAATACATGGGTGATAAAGTAGTGTAGATTCCATAGATATTTCAATATTCTAATGGAAAGTATAATAATGGAAAGATTTTGAGCTTCTTTGTTATACATTGCGAAATAAAATAACGCTGGTATTTATGACGTTTCAGATAAGACTTTCTTCGGCAATTTTTTCTGTTTTTCACATTTGACATACTAAGTTTCATATAATGCAAATAAATTTACAATAAACGTCTTTTACGATACCCACCAGAGGTATTTAGTTCGCTTCTCTTTGCAAATCTTTCATTATCAAAATGTTTCGCAAATGCAAATACGATTCCTAACTGTACAGTTCTATCGATTACTTACCTTCTGAAGAATCTCAAACTAACTTTTGACAATTTTGAAATGTACAGATATGCTGTACGACGCCAAGTTAAGGTTATTGGATAACAAACCATTTCGTTTTCTAATTTGGATTATCCTACGTTTGTCTCTGAGACACCTTTTACACATTACCGAAAAAGATTAGGCTGACAAAAAAAACTTAACTGTTATCCGCAAATACCTGTCATTTGATTGATGAAACTTCAGTTTTTTTAATGATAAATTGAAAACCTACAATAGATGAGTAAGTAATTTTGAAAAATTTAATATAAGATATAGCGCCCCAACGTTCTCCAACTGTAACAATTGATATAATTGAAAAATAACAGGATTTCATTCACTACCGTCACTATCAAAGCAATACCTTGGGAACCGCAAACAGATCCCTCCGCTTCCGTCACGAGCGTATATTCTGGAAGTCTTGTTTTGTGTCCAGCAGTGTCGGCGATTCAGCAACAACCTCCTCTATCTTGCCTCTTCGCCCCTTCGTTTTGATTTTCATCAATGGATGCAGGAAAAAGTCTTAGAGTATAGCGAATACGCTTTTACGCAAAAACTACTGCATGATGGGTGGTATGTAGTCTCGTTTAATCAAGGGCTCTAACGCTCTAAACGCTTCACCACTGTAATTGTATCAAGTTCCAATCTCTGTCAAATATGACCTACGAATTTGACAACCGTTAAATAACTGTCAACGCATATTTGCAGTGGAAAATCACAAATGAATACGACAATGGCAATTGTAGCATATTGCATCAGTTTCGCGAAATTTAGCAATGCAGCGAACAATTTGTTGATATAAATCAAGATATGATACTGCAAAGTATGGAAACTGAAATTCGTCCATACATAGTTGCATAGAATGAAACCGTTCACCCATTCTACTGCTGTTATGCAGCTTTCAATTGTAAATGTTTGGTGATTTGCAATAAACATTCTTTAAAATTTATAAGATACGTCAATAAACACCAAATGTAACTTGAATCGTAAAATTTGTCAATAAATATCAAACTCTATTCACTCGTGGATTTAACTGTCAGGTGTAGTGATAACCAACAAAAGGGATTAAGATACTTATAGTTACGAATACTCTTACTACGAATTTGCTTTTCCCTGGATTTAAAATAAATTAAACATCTCCGATTTTTGTAGGTACCTTATTCAGATCAAAATTGATCTACTAGAATATTAACTAAACAATACAATGCCATGTGGTAATGATGTATTTCCGCACACGCTGCTTACGACGGCATAATCACGCTGCCATTTTCTACCATTTGGACAATACAATTGAGTTTAGGCAGCAAATTCTTAACAATATAGGTTCCTAGTCCTCTAAAGCATATTTTCATTATACAGAGTACCCGGATTTCCTAGAGACAACATGAATAACTTTTGTATTTAAGGAGATAGCAAGATGGTTAAATTAGCAAGAATGTGATATTCCGAGAGCCTATTAAGAATCCATTTTCAAATACTACCATGCTATTGCCAACTTGGCTAGATAGATAGAATAGAATTTTAAAAAAATCTGCTGATTTCTTTTAGTTGTCATAACTTTTTTTTTAATTGAGAGATTGAGAGGCGGCCTGAACTAATTCGCCACTATTTGCAATGCAAACTTAGTCCCATTTCTGAATGCTATTAATTATAGAATCAAAACGAAAGGTTACGCGAAGAATTTTTGGGTCAATTGCTATTACTTTACGGCAGTATTGCCATTAATACTTTAAAATGCCTCAAGTACCGCTTCATGCAAATTTCTTCATGACGGACCGTAGACTTTATTTTTAACAATACTCCATAAGGAGGTATTAAGACGACCCAAATCATGTGATATTGCAGACTAACCTTGCAAGTACCCTTACATTACAATGCTGATTTAAATAGTTCATAACAGCATAAGTATCATATGAAGGAGCCGTTCTGTTTAGTAGTTTCTAATGGCAACTCGTCTACTAAATCTTCGCTCCCATGTAAATTATGTTGGGAGTAGTAGTCCTTATTATATCTATTAAATATTCCACAATTTATAAAGGTCGTTTTATCTGTCCACCAAATGATATTCTTAAAATGTGGATTTGCCATCACCAAAATTGAAGTCTTCCTTCTGCATCTTCAGCTCTAAATGTTTGAGATAGCACTTATACTTATTCTCTTCAGAATTCCTGAAATTCCACCCTTTGGCACAGCAACACGCTGCGAAATTTCTCCAGAAGAAAGGCACCTATCGACATTAGCACAAACTAAAATTAATTCTTCTCTTTCTTCATTATTCTTGTTGTACTTCTTTGGTGTTGCTGCATTCTACGTTCTTATGGGACTTGATGTATGTACAAAATAAATCACATTTTCTCAAATTTTGCATTGCTTTAATGATTAGTTAATTAGTAACGCTAACACCTATGAACAACATTGACAGACAAGTATGATAAGTTTAATAAGCTTTCGGAATATCACCTATTTCCTACTTTATCCACATTGTCCCTATTATTTACTTTAGTACGTTTATTTATTGCAGAATCAATTCAAATTTTAGTAGCAACAATTGACTTTCGCTGCTTATTAATCTTTTATATCTGGTAAAGTTCAATTTTAAAAATATCCACATTTAAATTCTTGCCTAGTGGAAAATGCATTGCAAGTTCCTTACTTCCTTACTTACTTGAACAATCACGAAATGCGAAAAGAAAAAATAGGTACCGCAATAAGAAAATATTATCTAACCGGGTATATTTATTAAGCAAAGGTAAAAATAAATTACATTACGTCATTTTTTCACATTTGCGCAGAATCTTAAAGGAGTGCGTTCCAATAAAACTGCACGCTTTTATCATTTCGCCTCAGTTGTTATTTATTGACCAACCGATACCATTAAATCGGTGCCTCTTTTTCATCATCTCAAGATGAATTGCAGTGAACGTTAATTCATTTTAATGCAATTTGTTCGGTGAGAGAGCGTATGAGAACACTACGGGAGAAGCGAAATTAAGAAGTACCATGTGCAGTGATGGATGAAATAAATAGCACATTTCAATAACAACAAAGACGTAGTTATAATTTTTTTTAATTTCGTTTTTATTATATATATTTTATATGGAAAAGGTTCAGGAATTTAAAATACCTTTCTCACTTTTACTGTTGCAACGTGCTAATGAAACATGTTTATAAATTCCTGGAACTTCGTTGTCCGTATTTCGCTTTGTCACTATAGACCTATTTACTAACTAGCAAATTAGATGATTTATATTCCAGCTAAAGAATTAAACTTCGTTATCTGAAAAATTAGTGGGTTAAAAGATTTCAATAATTTAGTTTATTCACGTGGAATTATTTCCCGCCATTTTAAAAAACATTTTCGATCCTCAGAATGGAAATCTCGCTTTTTTTTGTGTTTAATATGAACCCGAAGAGAAGATGGACATGACACAAATGACATTCGAGATAAAGAAAATTGTGTTAATTTAAAACAACTGGGGCATTGTAACTGTTTACTGGGAAGGTTAGAAGACGATGAGGAGTTTTTAAACAAATTCATCTAATCAGATGAATCAAAATGTATCAATTCTGGAATCTCTGTGAAGCACTATTACCAATACAGTACCCCAGACAAAATAAAGCAATGAGACCACAACATCGTTTTGGATTAAATGATCGAACAAGCTTTAAATGTGGAAAGATACTTAAACCTTCTTCGCACGTACGTAACTTCTTAAATAACAATGTTCCATTAAATCAACTACAGTATTTACGGTAATAACACGGTGGACCGGATCACAATGCAGCAACTGTGAGGAATTAAGTCGTGAGTGATTAAGCTATTGAACTGGAAATAGCGGAGTTGTAGATTGCCAGGATTGTCCTAAGAAGACATGAAAAGATACCCAACTGCTGTTAATTGTGTGAGCCCAAGAACATTTAACAAAAGAAAAACAAGTATCAATGTCAAATCTATATATATTATTATTTTTATAAACGAGTTTAAATAATCCAGAGCAAATTATAATTTACATAAAAAAAATAGAACTTTATGTCAAAATTCCAAATATTGTCAACTTATTGAAAATCTCCGTACGCCACTGTATTCTACTTAAAAAAGTACCTTAAGAATTTAAAAATTACTTCCCTATAACTTCACAATTGAATGAGATGCCGAGATGCATCGCAAACCTACAAAACTAAAGTTTTGTCTATAATTAAACAAAAAACGACAGCTAATTTCTCTTTTCACCAATGAATTTATCTCGAAAAGAGACATCGAATATAATAATAATAACAGGGTTTATTGGTACCAAGAGCAACAATAACAAAAAATAATACAAACTTTCAATATAGATGGAGTTCAGCGAAGCTGTTCTTCCATTCAACCTGAAATACTTGACGACACAAAACATATACCAGCCGCTGTATAACAACCTAAACTACTAAACTAAACTAATACAAAAAATCTAGAAAAACGCAGCACTTTCTACGGGTGGCCCATTTGCCTCTCAAGTTTTAATAGATTTATACGTATTTTAAAATTTGATAAACTAGATGTAGACTTTATTTCAGGTTTCAACCGTTGTACAAAAAAGAATTTCCTAAATTGTTCAGTGTTGAAAGCAGGAAATGACAAAATTCTTCTAAATCCCATTCAAGGTGTGTACATCGCTCCTAACTCCAATTTTATTGAACAAGTTTATGCAGCAGAATTTTGTGTGTATTTTGCATATTGAGCCAGCGAGCTTCTACTAATTTATTTTTATCACTACTGTCCAGACCGAGTCCATTCACACAACAGCAGTAATCAAATTTACTTATTATAATTTTGATATTCCTATCAAATACATTCCTGTCCTGAATATAAGCAAGAGCAACATATGATCATGGCACCAGTTCGGAAACATGCTTACTGAATTTAGGAAGATTATCAATAACAAGCCCCAAATTTTTGGTTCATCTCTACGTTGAATTGTAACATTTCCAATGTAGACATTTTTAAATAGTTAGTATATAAAGGATTACTTACTAGCATCATAAAAATTTATTTACATTTAGTACCCATTGTACTATTAATTTCATTGCAAGCTGATTTCACTTCATGTCAGTAAAAAACGAAATATAACTGGAACTGGATCTCACCAGTATAAGAATGATAACAGCAAGGATGTACAAGTATTGGAAGTACATTGTAATATTACAACTATTGACTAGGACGATATCCGTTCATCAGCGCTAGCCTCTCATCTCGTTTAGTGTCCACCTATCGAAAGTAAAGGTCCCTCTAGTGGCAGAAAGCTCGATTTCTAAAAGAAAATTCCTTCTGACCTATTATCTTTGAAGCGTGTATGATAGAAGGATATTATAGATCCAGCCAACTACGGTAGTAGGGAAAACGCAAAACTACTTCTTTTGTATTCCATTTTCTCGTTTCCCAAAACTTCTAAATTAATGAAAAATCTAACTACAGCAAGTTTCTGTGTAAGTTTAGCATATCGTAATATAATTTTATCAATTAATAATCATTCGGTTCAGCTTCGTCCAAATTCTCTGTAAAGTTTCGCATTGTAGTATTGTAGGTGGTGTAGAATGTCATCGAAGAGCATAGAATCTCAACTACAGTCGCGTTCCTGCTTCATGCTACATCAACATTCATAGTTTCCGTTTGTAATTTCGATATCAATATGTTTTAAATATTAAAGATCATCAACGGTGGCTGTAGAAATAAAACTCTCCAATGCGATTAAATAATAACTTGCATCTAAATAAATCTCCAATTAAAAGATATTAAAATAAAGAATTCAGATTGGAACTCAAATGTGAGTCGTAGCAAATTAACCAGAAGTGCTGATTGTACTTAAACATTTATGAAATGAAATTAACAATTAAACGTTTATGAAATGTAACTTCGATAAATAGGATTAACTTTCGTTTAAATTTCTGTAATTCCTCTAAAATTTCGTGTATCAATTCAAATCAATCCTAAAATTGCGGAAATTTGATACTTTTCGGAAATTTTTTAGATGAAATTTAGGGTCGTGCGATTCGAGAGTGTCTCTAAATTACAGATACTTCCGAATTCCACGACCTACGTGAGAAAAGGAAGTACTCACAGATTGCTTACAGTCAAGTAAGCATATATCCTGCTTTGCCTAGACCCTACATAATGCAAGATTGATTATGAATTATATATTTTTTCTTCTATGTCTAATAGTTACCGAGTTACCAACTAAAAGTATCCAAATTTGTCCATTCTGTACACTACTTTCGTTTATAAATTCAAAATCAAATGGATACTCTGCATAAATACAAGGTATGTTAATATCTGTTTCGATTTTTGCTAATGGGTTCATGATTGTACGTCAGCGCGCAAACATACGCGATAAAGGAGATAGTTACGATTCAGCGGTGGTGGTAGAACATGTAGGCCGCGGTAGTAAATCATTCGGTTTGATGTGGAGACCATCAGAAGATCAGGTATAAGAGCGATACCGCATCGCGACGACATCAGCTCGCGGTGCCTCGAGTACGTGATCACGCGTGTTGTTGTTCTTTTGATCACAGGGCGGCCCGACGGTCCGAGGCGGCCCGCACTGAGTAATTGCTCCCATCACTCAGATATATTAATCAAAACTTTCTGCTTTTCTTCATCGGACAGTTTGATATGCCGAATGCTGGTATGTGGGGGTATTGGCATGCATAGGGACGTATACAATGGATACCGCACGCGATTGCAGGAGATACCATTAAGTACTATATTAATGAATGTTACATAAGCGATGATTTTCCTTTCTCTTCATATACTAATTGTAAGTTGGCGTAGATATTTAATTACCATTCAAGCGAAATCAAAGCGCATTCCATTTGAACGCTATAGATATTTTAATTATGGATTTATCTTTGAAAATACTTACGGCGCATGTTATTTCCAGATAACTGTACAAATCTTTTGGTAAAATGAGCTTCAATAGCAATAACGTAATACGACTTCCGATTACCGTTTTTACCGTCTGCACACAAAAAACAATTCCTTCGATTAAGATTATTAGCATAATTTCAGTTACAGTATCACACATAAAGACCGCGTCATATAGGAGCTTTTTCTATTATTCATTATAGGTAATTTCTTTTTAGTTTTGTCATCTGTTTATCCTTGAAAAACGCTTTCAAATGTCGTGCATCCGAGCACTTACAACTTTTTTAACTATCAAATTGGATATTTCTTCTTGAAATTGTAAAATATCGCATTTTTTCATCTTTTAAGAAAATATCACAGGAAAAAATGACTTGCTACATATTTAATTTGTTTTTCCTTTTTTACTATATATTATTTTAAACAACCTTTTTTATTTAAATAAAAAATATACTAACGAGGCCAAATTAAATTTAATACGAAATTGATTTAATTTGTACAGATAATTAAAAAATCTATTTTATTTACGATTTATTTTCCGGTCACAGAATTGCTCTAGCATGTTTTCAGTTCGCGGTGGTATTTGAAGTTATGTTATAAGAACAACGAATTGTTTGCTCGATTCTGCTTTTGCTATTACATATTAAGTATTGCTCTTCCCCTTCCCCAAAAATCCATTTTCCTGTATTTCGATTCCACTTCCTTTTCCTGAGCTATACTTCAATCTATAGTACTTCGTTTTAAATTTGTTTAGACAAACTTTTCCAATATTCGCCCTGCAGGGATCAGATCGCGGAATCAAACACGCGTCTATTTAAAATCTCCAGATTATAAACCTTATTTTTGACCCCTGTAAACTTTATTTTAAGAAGTTTTCTCTCAAAAGGAGATATTCTGACTACAGATTTGCGATCAGCGACCTTAAAAACCCCCAAGTAATCTTTTTTAAGAAATTTTCTAAGATTATTAAAAAATAGACGAATTTGTTCTAAAAATGTTTGAAAGGGAACATTTGTGACATGAAGTTAATATATCTCGAGGAAAAAGACGTAGCGAAACATTCGTTGTTCTTGTCAAATAATCCGTTCTATGTAAATGTGTTGCCACTAACTACAAACGACAACAACCGACCAATAAGCGATTCCTAACACCCAACGAATTGAAAGGAGAAGACCCTATAGGGCTCCTCGTACGTGCAATTCTATGATGAAGAATTGATATAACCAAAAAAAAACACGCTAGACTACGCACACAAAAAGAAAGGGAAGAAGATGCGGATCCACAAGAACAACCAGAAACCCACACATATACATGTCGTGCCAGAGTTACCATCATTCTGAGGAACGTTGGTGAAACAAGAAGAAACATCAGCGGGACAAATTAGTAGTAGCTGAAGGCCGCTGTCAGAATGCAGACCATAATATCGACCACTACAACACGAAAGTATTGTCCAAAGCCACCGATTACCGCCAAAGAATTCTACGTAAAGCTTTGGATATTGTGAAGAATCCAATCATTTCAGCCACGAGATTGGATTCAAGATGAGAAGATGGAGGTCAACCCTTTGAGAATACCGACCGAGTACTCCGGAAACGGGGAACGCGGAAATAGCGTATTCTATTGGACTGCACTAACAGGTACTCAGAGCTTACAATTCGAATTCGAAAATCATAGATCGAAGAGTGCCAATACAACACCGAGGCGGAGCGATTTTACGTGTCATGTTTCATTAGAAGAGGTTAAGTGCGTCTGTTACAGTTGCCTTTGTTGTATTTGCAGACCTCAGCTGTCGTCAGTCCCCCATATTGCTTTAGACCGGGTCTCGCTCCTCTAGACAGAGCGATATTAAGTGCCTCGAGCGCAACTCTGACTGCTCTGACTTTACCAATGGAAAATAAATTATTGCTCTAAGTTTCGCAATGGAACAAGCAATCCCTCCGCCGAGTGCTTTAGAATTACCAATGGAATACGCTATAAAACTCAGGTAAAAATGACTTTAGTTATCTGTCATTGAACTTTATCAAATAATATTAAGAACCGCTGCGGGAACTACTCACTCCATTGCTGGTAATAAATTCGAAGACCTACCTAGAGTTTGCTGTTAGAAAATCGTTCCACAAACAACGATCTGCTTCTGACATATCATAGGGCCCCAGTGATAGTTCTCAACATTCTATTCTGCAAGGCGCCAATACTTTTAGTTTGAGATTTGCCAGCAGTACACCAAGACAATACCGCATACGTTATGTTCGGACTGAGGTATATATATAAAGAGTTTCGTTTGAGCGCTTAAGAGACTATTTCTTGACAATTGGGCTATTAACCGGTTTCTTCCCCCTAGATATTTACCCCTGATGTACTGGATGTGGTCTTTCCAAGTGAGCCGTCGGTGAATAATATCTCCGAAGTATTTAACTGGATAGTCTCTTCCGAGAGAAACTGGTTCATTCATATTAAGACACCTTCGTTCAAATTAACCAATCAGCAGGTCCATGGCCGCCTGCAGCCGTCGGACCACCAGATTTTAGTTTCTAAAAGTGGTGTAAATTCATTCAAATGTCATCAGTGAATATTGCTAACGGCATCCCAGTAGTTTCCAAAACGAAAAGGACCCAAAAGGGAACCCTGGCGGCGCCAGAACAAATGTCTCTCCACGAAGAATCAGCCGGCCGACAGACTCGAATCATGTTTTATCAAACACACACACAAGGCACTCCTAAGGCTCGTAGATTTGTATTATATCTACTCCACTTAAAAATACTTTTCAGATAGAATTCGCATGTTACGACATTCATCATCGCCGCTTGTCTCAATTTCAACTTGTCTCATCACTTAATCATCTTGCATCGAGATTGAAGTAGAACTTTTGCAGCGTGAAATCCACCCTCAAAACGAGAAACGTGACCAAGTAACAATTAAATCATTGTTGCAACTAATTGTAGTTTAGAGTAAACGATTTTTCATTCCTCTATTTAATAATAGCACACGGACGTTATGTGATCGTTTCACAACCGCTCATATATTCTTATCCGCAGTGTTTACAAACATATCTCTTCATCTGCATTTGCATAACTCGCCGCCGCAAATGTTATAAAAATCGGTCCATGGGTGTGGGTGGATAGACGCCTTAACAGTAAGAGTATCTATGTAGAAAACCTTACGATAAGGTATGTGAGGTGAGAATTCATTTTTTTCGTCACGTATACACTGAGAGAATATTGCATGTGGGAATGGCCTGGTAATTACAATGATAATACGATGATAATGATATGTAATACATTTTAGAATACATGGAATGGAAGATTCCTTCTGAAAAGAAAGATTATATATTGCTTGTATAATATGGAGATTTATCACGTTAGGCTGTACATAACTCTTACCTATATGGCGCTTGTTACTCAAGCAAATAACAATTCAATTTAGTCATGGGTCGTTATTGAGGTATTACAACCAACTCGTGACAGGTTCATATGTCACTACAAATTGTCTGAAAATCATGGTTAACAGCATTTGATTTGTTCGCCACGAGTATTATACTGAGAATATGTACAATAGCCACAATGTAAATTTGCAACTGCTAAACAGGATACATAATACGGTATGGAATCTGAACAAGCACATTGTTTTATCTTATTTTTATTCTATTTTCCGTTTTTACAATTCTTCATGAAGTTAACAGGAATTTTCTAAAACAACGATCGATAAGTGACATTACAAATTTCAACTTCAACTATTAGTAATACCCCTATACATTCCTAAGATTTTTACAATTTACTGTAATAGATCACTTAAAATGCCTTAAACTGAAACGTATCAATATATTATTATTATTTGTAAAGGAGGGTGCGTCTATATAATTAAGAATTTAAACCAATATTTGTACACTGGAGGCTGCAGCAAAACGTATGTAAACGTCTGCAGCCCACACGCAGTACATTAAACTGTATCTTTTCAAGAAACGGCAAACTATTAATTTCGTTATTTACAACTTGCGAATGATAAAAACTAACATTTTAAAAGCACCCTTAGTTATCTATTTATGTGATTTTGAAATGATAATTTTGTGTCACATATAAAAAATCTTCAATTTGAGATGCTTCAGCAAGGAGAATATTATTTACCTCATATGGTAGTTATAATGAATTATGTTTGCCTTCCTGGTGATACTTTTATATGTTAGGAACATTTAATTTTTAGGCAGCAATCTTTGAATAGATCCTAATTCAGACTGCAATATTGTTTGGTTACCATGATAGCACTAAACAAGATATACTGACATTCTGCTTTTAGATGTTGATTCAAAATGTTAATCCTAAACAGCTGCTCGCGAAATTAATTACATATAAAGTGCTAAAACATTATTTGAGTACAAGAATTAATTGTTGTACTAAGAAAAATCAACAACAGCTTTTACAAGCAAGTGCGCAAATGTATCAAATCACTGTAGATTGATAAAAAGTATGTGTAACTATTAATTATTCCAATAAAAACTACAATTAGTGTTACTAAGTTTATTCCAACTGCGTTACAAGTTGTTGCTTTTCCTTAAATTTTTTTTGTTTTGAATTTAAATTTATGCTGATATGTTTATGTTTGTATCACTTATTGTTAACCAGTTCGAACTCATGTTAAAATATTGTTTCTCTTGCTTTTTTATGGTTAAAAGGATGCATCAGTACCATAACCCTTCTCTCTTATTTTTAAATTAGTAAAATGAATGTCTTCAATACCAGTATTGTTGCCATAATAACCAAATTATATTAACATCAGAAACCTGAATATAATTTTCAAATGCAAGACTCGCTTTCGGCCCCAAATAGCTACTTGGGCTCGAAATGTTTAATCTACTGTGTAAAAACATCGTGGTCAATATTTTTGTTTTCTGTCGTGTAACTGTAACAATAAGCTTCAATGACTTCAATTACGATGTGTAGTATCTACCAATTATCCCTGCAACCATAATTGAAGTAATTACGTCACAATTGTCAAAGTATAAAGGGATGTATTATTAATAATTAATAAATTAATTACTACACTTTAAAAATTGCCATTTCAAAAATTCTCAAGGCGACCCATACTTACAACTCCAACAACTTCTGCTACAAAATATATTTGAAGTTTTCACACTAGTGTTCTACGGAGGCTGTTCTTTTTTCGCTGAATCTACCAAAGTAATACACAATTTCTTGACAAATTATATTTATTTATAATTTTCTTAAGTGTTTCTAAGTATGATAAATCCATTTCTTGGAATTTCTGTGGATCTCGTTTGTTGAATGCATTACAAATTGTCTCTATACCGTCCACATGATCACTCCCTACTTTAATGGAAGCTTAATCACCTTTTACCGCAGAGCATGGCGTAGTGTTTTAACACAAAGGTTAGTTCTTCCCATGCAATTGTTTGCGTGCATAATAGAAAGAATCTGCAGATGATTAATGTATTCTATTAAGAAGCAGAAATCAGAGAAATTAGAATAAGTGTGATTGTTCTACCGAAACCGATAAGTTTGTCTTCATTATCTTACCGTCCGAACACCTCTGAAGATATTCTAGACCAGAACATTTTAGTCGTATCACACGTACTCCTGTTCTGTCCACTGGCATTTTGTCTCCCAATTGTATTGTAAACCTTCAAAATTCCAATTTATTTAGTTATTATACAGTAATGGACGGAAGTCTGGGAACATCTCAATATATCTAATAATATTGCAGGCACTGCTGTGAAATCTATTATTTGTAGGTAGCTGATTATGAGAACTAAAATGGAAATATTGGCATTTCAATATGACTCCCAATTTTTCCGAAATCCACCAGCTTTGAAATTTGATATAAAACAACCTGTATATTTTTTTATATTTTGATAGGAGACAATATTCCACTTTCAAAAGTGTTTAGTCTGCTACATTTCTTTTAATAGAATACCAAGATATTGGCCGCAACTATATTACATTACTTCATCATAATGAAAAAGAGAAATGAAAGCTATTTTATGTAGAAGACCGTTACAGCATAATGTTTGAACAAATAAATAACATTGATGTATCAGATGTTTAAACTGCCGACCACCTACTTGTTGCTAAACTAATCGCTGACGGAATCCCTCGTTTGAAATAGTAATACTTCTCATAATTCTAGCTCTTAAATAATCTAAAATATTAAGTAAGTAAGCCTGAGAATAAATTGAAATAAAAATTTTAAATAGTAAAAAAAAATAATTCAATGAACTAAGATCCAGAGATCTAGCAGACCATTTAATGGTACCCATCCGTTCAATCCTTTTCTGAGATAATTTAAAATCAATTCGTTGACGTGATAACTGCCCCCTTTCTACTAAAACAAGAATAATTTGCATACTTAAGAGGTTCGAATAGGTTACACCTGTTAAATGATTTAGATTTAGAAAACAGTGCGCGATAATCCTGTTTTCCTGAACACCAGCCAAAACGTTTAATTTTTGTGATGCTCAACGTGGGCTTCCTGTACCCAATGTGGGTTATTTTGGGATCCAATGCCTACAATTATACCGTGCCATTTAAACAAAAAATTTTGTTTAAAAGCAAGATTTGTTGCAAAATTAGGATTACACTGGCAAAGCTGATTCATTCATAAAAATTCAGGTCTTCTCCCGAAACCATCATCAGAAAGTTCTCTCATAAGATAAATTTTATATGGAAAATATGTTCCGTTTTTTAAAATATTCCTACCGAGCGTCGGCTAATACTCTGCATATGTGCAAGATTTATTGTAAATGTTTTCAATACTTCTTCTAACGCAATTACTCTTTATTGTTATCTGTTGCCACTTTTGCCTCTTTCGCTCAACTGATAACTTTTTAACGTTCTTCAATCTAAGGGGCGCGTTATCGGTTGTCTATTTGGATGTAAGTAGTTAAATAAATCATCCACTTCACGGTAAGTTCGCCAGCTACTTACAAAGTTAATCATCATTGAAACTTCAGTTCTTTCTCGTTCACTAAATTGAGCGATTTAATCGTTGTCTTCCATGTGTTTCATCTAACAACTGAGATGTCGATTGTTGTCCAATTTCAACAAAATTAAATTAATATCTTTGTAGAATATTAAGGCAGGCGTAAAAAAACTATACTTTTTTGCAACTGGAATATTATCCTGTATCAAATAAAAAGTATACAAAGCGTTTCGTTTAAAATGCAAAGTTTTCAGAATTTTGCAATGTATAGTCTTTCATGTACCGATCGGTGCAGTTCCCAATGAGACAGCCCATCACAATATTAAATATAATCTAAAATAGCCAATATATACAGATATTCCAAAATAATTTCTAGTTGATATTTTGAATATTTGACTTTTCGAATGAAAGCACGCACTAGCTCAAAACCAAAGTTAATGTAACAAAGCCGATGACGGCGGATATTCTTTTGATTTATTACTCAATGTAATAATAAAAGACGTAAACTCAAATAGCGATTTCATTTAAATTCTCAGGTAACACAATTAAATAAAAGCCTTCTAGAACAATAATTACAAAGTAACTACGTTATATCAATAGATATAGGTGGCATGCTACTAAAAAGTTCTTTCTTTTACTTTGTTTTAATCAACAATGTGATCCATTTAAATTAATCTTTCTAAGGCGGTGCTTGTTCGGTAAGCCAGGAAACTACAGACAAAAACAGCATAATCATCCACTTTATTAAATTATTAATCGTTGCGTTTCAATGTCTCTATTATCAACTGCATCATCTATTGTTACAACAACCGCTAACCGAGTTCGAAATTATATACTATCAAAATAAGACAAAAAGGAAGATGGGAGGCGCGGAGAAGGAGAGAAGATTCTCGTTTTAAATATCACTTGTGGAGATTACTTTTTCTACTGCTACAGTTAGCTGTTAGGCTTGATTGTTTCATAAACGGTACAAATACATCTAGTGTTTGTTTTCAATCACAGCTTCCTATAAACTATGTTTGTTAGATGCATTAGTGTTACTGCTTGCAGCACAAAGAGTATCCTGACCATATCGAAATAGTAGAATAATTTTCAATTTTTATAACTTAATAAAGAGCTAAAATGATAATTTAATAGAAACGTAGTATAATTACGCAATTCATTTAAGTTTTTCTTATCGATATTTTGTAAGTTTTTAATTTGTCTGTCTAACTAAGTATGGTTTCATTTTTCTGTCTGACACTGTTTGACTGTTGCGGATGCAACTTGTAGTTCTACTTTTAAGTAAATAATATCTTAAAACCTGTTGATGTATGGTCACCGTACGAATCCGGTCGCCGCCTAATTATAAAATAAGATATTTGTAAAAAATAGTCCTCTTCTTCCAATTTCATTATTTTCATATTTTGTTAAACTTGCAATTTATATAATTTAACTAGCTTTCATTATATTAATTTTTAATATTTGTCGGATACAACTTAAACTAAAATTCTTCTATAAAACATGAAGTAAAATCAACTTAACATTTCTAAAGAAGTTTATTAATTTGAAATATCTTGTCAAACAATATACTCTTGGTTTCTGGGTTGGAATCGCGTCGTTGTCGTAGTTTCTGCCGACGTTTCGTCCTCCACAATGCGAATGTAGTTAAATTGGATTTGGCGGACAGTTTCCAGTCTATGGTATGCTTAGCCAGTCCGAACCCGGTTACACGCAACAACCGCGTACAAGCTCGTGCTCAGTAACACAACTACAAACCGACCGGTTTGTTTCACCGCACACGAATCCGGTAGACACCAGGGGCTTTCGGATGATTGCCGTCTTTGATGGGAAGGTAGTCTGAGAGTTTGAAAATGGGTTTGAAGATGGTTTTTATGTTGTTCCTGAAAAAGATCTTGTTGGCGAGATCGGTGACACCTTGAATGTAGGGTAGAGTTGCTGTAGAGAACGATTGATGTGGCGGTTAATGATAGCTTCTATATCTTTCCTAAAATAATTATTATGGATCAGAGTTTTGGTAACGTGGTTCAGTTCTTGAGAAAACGAATTGGGTTCAGATATGGAAATGGCCCTTAGGATAAGAGAATTAATAACACCGCGTTTTTGTGCTAGATGATGGTGTGAGAGGCCATTGAGATATCTATCTGTGCCCGAGAGTTTTGGGTAAATGGTATGTTCCAAGACGCAGTCAGGATGCCGATGTACAAGAACATCCAGGAAAGGGAAGAACAATATACAACATTTTAGCCATTTGTCTAATGTAATATCTACCCATTATTCGAGTGGATAGTAAGAGAATGCGGATTACAAACTATAGGAGAAGTGCTCCAGAATAACCTCCTTTAACAATACCAAAAGAGCGATACAATCAATAAAAGAACTAGCCACAGCTTACGGTTGAAGAAATGTGAACTAAACTTTAACGGAAACAAAACAGAATACGCTACGATTTTGTTAACACATTCTTGCTCTTTTAGTGAACATTTCGACAACGTTTTCAGTCAATTTCACCAATTACGCCTCGAATGCCATGCTTAAGTTCATCAACTGTTATCGTAACCTACTCAAACCATACATCGTACAGATCAATACCGATCAAGACCACAAAAACTCCCTTATCATGTCACGATAATGATCGCCATTTGCTGCAACTGCATTGCCGGCTTCAAAACTTTGCCCAATAACTCCATTTTTCCAAAAAACATGTCAAACGGTAACTTTTTTTGGTGCATTTTTTTCTCTTGAACTCACTGAGAATTCTTACAGCCCCAAACACGAAAGTTGTGGATCTTCACATATTTATCCATATAAAAATACGCATCATCCTTAAACAAGATTTTTTTCTAAAAATTCACGTCCCCTTCTTGATTTTGAAGATTTTACAAATGTAAGTCTCTGCGCATGAACTACATGCTTAATTTCCTGAACCTTATAATGATGAAGATGATCATTCGTTAATATCCACAGTGCGGTTTTTGAAATTGCCAACTCATGTGAACGGTGGCGATGGTGAGCCGAGGTTGCTAGGTTTTCAGCAGCACTTTTTCTCACGGTAGACCGTTCCGGCCTACGACGAATCGATATTTCTTTTTTATTAATAACTAAACAAGATTCGGTACGTTTTTTTTTTGCAAAAATTGCACATAATCTGCGAACTGTTCCCGCGAAACTTTCTATATATTTAAAATAAGTTTCTAACAATTAAAGTGCGGTATTCAGTCGTGCAACGCTGCATTTATTACGTTTGCTTGATATTTATAATATTTTCGTCCCAACATACTAGAACGAAAGAAAATACCATGAAAATCACCTTTATCCTGTGAAACGATTTGTTCGCAATTCATTAACAATTGTCTTCAGAATTTTATGGCTAAATATGGAACAAATAATACTAACCCAACTAACCGATGTCTTGTTTCCAGTATTTTACAAAACCAGATAAATACTACAACCTGTCTCAAACAAACTACCATAGATAATTCCCAATCAAGCGTTCGTTGTGGAGAAGTGCGTATCTACAATAACGGCCAAGACGGACACAATCCGGCAGTAAAATCGAACCGTAAATGAACACAGAAAGACCGAAAAAAAATCGTTAATTAAAACATTATTAGTGCACAATTCTTTGTGCTCGCGGCCACTCAATATTTTTAAAAGTTTTATTACACGATATCCGTATTTATTATTGCGCGGCGATGGCCTTCTTCTTCCTCCGCGATAGCGTTCATAAAAGAAGAAGGAAGAAGTATACGAAGAGATGGTAATGTAATATAACCACCCACAGCGTATGTCGTGAGCTTTTGACGTCCACAACTTGGGGCTTTATTGGAAACAATTTTAATTCAATACGTTCCCCTACTTCTATCCTTGTCCTGCTCTCTTTAACTACGTCTACACGGCAAGATGATAACTTGACCAACTAGGATAGTAATTACCAGGCATTAGTGTGCTTTTAAGGCGCAATTAGAGATATATGATATTTATGGTGATCCGCTAACTATAAATAACAAACAATCAGTTTGTTACATTGAGATGTTCGTTAGATAAATATATATACGATTGTTCCTAGTTACTGACTCGAATGTATACGATTACGTTTTTGGGATGTATCGATAGGATCCCATCGAACAACTACATTTGTGAGATCTTAATTTCATTTTGGGCTAGTGTAAACATGAATATTTAGTGGTCAATATAGCACTAGCCTTGTTAGCGACGGATCTAAAAACGTAAAATAATAGAACAATAATTGAAATGATATTTGAACACTAATATAAGGCTGCGTATTTCACAAATTATAGTAAAAAATGCGCACCAAAAATGAACTTTTCTATTGTTAATATTTCAGAAAATGTCTAAAACTACATTTTAGCTAATATGAGATCTTTGTTCTTTGTTGTATCTAAAGTTGTTTTCAACAAATCTATATAATAGCATAGTAAGGCCGGACAAGAGCACACAGAAAAGAATAATAGTACAAGCGTTTTTGCTATACAGGGTGACGAAAAGGATCCGCAAGCCCCTTATTCTCAAGATACAAGATATTACGCGTTTGAAAATGTATTTTTCAGAAAATTTATTTCTCTTCAGTGTCTCATAATCGTTACTTGGTCGACATAAGCTAAAAAATAACAATAAAACATAACAAAAAGAAACAAGCATTGAATTTAAAAAAATATAAGCTTTAAAAATTGATGGCTTTGTTCTTGTATATACTTTCCTAATGTTTGTGTTGGCAATTGGCAGCATCTTTGATGTGATAGATTATACCGGAATCTACAAGCAGACTCCACAAATCTGTACCATAATTGCTCTTCGTTATTTAGTTCTATGGCATACACTTAATTTTTCTAAAGCTCCCAAAATGAAAAACTGGGGTAATTAAGTACGAGACTACGAGATGACCATGGTATGGGTCCCCACGACCAATCCAACTGTCTCCAAACCGTCTTTGCAAAAATTCCCTTGGTCTTCGAGAAAAATGAGCTGGCGGTAGTGGCTTCTTTGAATAATGTTCAATGGGACATTTTCTGATAAAATATTCAATTCTTTTTGCAAAACATTTCGATAGAGCTCGGCTGTCAGTCGATTGAGCAATCGAAATGGGCCAATTACGTTGATTTTACAACCACGCGCAATATTGTATACGGAGTAAATAATCCTTTTCTAATAGGGGATGAATTTTTTAAAAATGAAACGGGGAAGGAGCTGTTCTTTGAGGACTTGTCTAGCTAATACAGGGTTAACTTTCCACACAGCTGAACTGATTTTTCTGGTGCTTATTCTCGGATTATTTTCTTCTATTTGCACTTACATGTGCCATAATTTCGTAGCTAATTACAGGTAGGCGTTTTTCAACGCGTTAAAAATATGATAATATTCTAATAATAATTGAAACTAACATGCATCAATTTTTGTTCAACTATGTCCTCACAATCGGAGGAATTTAAAAGAATTGAATTTTCTAAGAAACTTTTAATATCCTGCATCTTGAAAACAAAACGCTTACGGACATTAGTGTATAAAAATTTCGCTTATTATTGTATGGTCCTGTATCGCCTGGTACTATGCATTTTCGTTTTTTCAATGACGCCCTATAATATGATAGAAAAGCGTCATCGAATTTTCTGAATTATTTTTTGTTAGTTACAGTTTATAAGATACGTCAATAAAAATCAAGAACGATTTTTATCACTCAAAAGGCTGTTGAAGAGCTCAAAAACCATGTTTTGGAGATACCACCTTCACAAAAAACAACAAAACAATTTGTATCATTTTCTTTTCTTTCCATCGTTTTTGCAAAAACTTTAAATACATTCCTCATATTATGTCCACATTATATAGCTTCACAGCGATTATATAATGTGGACAAAGTACTAATTTCAAATATCATCTCAATACAAAAACAAGCCTACAACCTGTTTAATTTCAGTCCTACTGATACGACCTGATACTTAATGCCAGTGTTATAGATTTGTTTCGTTTTAATAGAGTTTGACATGTTTGTAATATTCAAGGCATTAAATATCCTAACTTTCGAAACCACAAACTGGACACTATATGATAGCGTTGAAAGCGGTTTTTTAAGATTTCCCATAACTAATTTTTCCATTACCAACACATAACTCGGGGATACACCTATATCCCATACAGGTAGATGCTTCAATAATGTACATCACAATATATGTTGTTATATTCGCAATCGTTTAAAATTAGAAATGCCTCTAACCACGAACGAACAAATTAAACGCAATTCCTAGTCTAAAGAAACAGATTAAAAGGTGAGACTATAAAGTAAACCGCAGTATATTATTACAGTACACAATGATTAGTGTTTATTAATGAAAAAAGGGAGATGGAGTTTATGTGTTATATTTATATTCACATTCATATCAATCTATTCCGAACAGGTTACAAAACCCAAGTACTGGAAATGCACAATAAACTAAACTGAATCTATGTGAATGCATAAATTATATCATCAAAACAATTAAATGTAATTAAATTGCTGTTCAAATGAAATGCTCCACTAACAAAAAAAATTGCTAAAAATTAATAAAAAAACATTTTTTAATAAATTAATTGATATTACTTTTAGTTTGCATTGTTATAAATAATTAGCAATGCACAACATGTCAAATTTTAACTTATTATAATCTATTTATTGCATAAGATCTAATATAAATTTATTTTTTATTAGTTAGTGGAATATTTCACCTAAGATGAAAGGTTGGCATTGATTTTTCGACATTGGCTCATATCTGTTAGTTTATTGCTGAGTTAAAACTACGTTTATGTTACTTAAAGTACTAAAAATTCCACGTCTTAGTGAAGGTATTATGAAGAATACATTAAGATTAATACAAATTGGATATTTTAATAGGGAAGCGACTATAGTCTACAATCTCACAGTGTCATTCACAGAGTGGTAGTACAATTACGGGATCGTACGGAGAAATGGTAATGGTAGCCATCTGGGACGCCGTCGAAGACGAAATGAAGTTCGGTCGTCTAGGACATTGAATGACGATCTTCATTCAACTACAGAAGTAGCTGTATCTAATTTGATAGTTAAAGGAAGGCTGCACGAATTTGGTTTGATGTCTAGTAGAAGGGCCACATGCCCGCTATTCTCGAGGCAACGCAAGATCGCTAGGAGGCAATGGGCTGCAAAATGGGATGCCTTTTCTCGTGTCCAGTGAACCAAGATTCACTCTGTAGCATCATTCTGATAGCAAAGTTTTAGTGAAAATGGGCCAGATAGGTCCACGTGTGCGTGATGGTGGGGGATTTGGTGTGGTATATCTTTAAACGGTCACACTGAGCTGGTGGTTTTAAGATAAGTATAGAAACTTGGGTATTTTGCCTATCTGCACGAAATTTTAAAAGAAATATTGTATTTGGGGATAATAATGCTCGCGAACGACGCCATTGTTACCAATGATATTGAAAGAATGATATGGTCCCTTATTCTCGCGACTACAATTGCATCGAGCATCTTTGTCCTTCGTTTTAGTCCTCCCATAATGCTGGATGAACTTACAGAAACGGTATAACAGGAATGGAAAAGAATTCCGAAAGGATTTATTAATACGCTAATAGCAGAAGATGCTTAGCTCTATCACAAGCACAAGAAAGTCCCATAAAATATTAACATTAAAGTTGGCACATTTAAAGTTGTTAATTATGTTAAAAGAATATGGCCTAGAGATTCATTTTTTTTATGAACACTTAATGTCATTTTTTAACAAATTATTAATTACTATCATTCAATTATTGCGTTTCTAAACAGTTTTAAAATAGCATATTTTGCTATATTTCAACCATCGTTTATTATACAAAAAAATAAATTTTAAGTAATTTCTTATTAGTGGACCGGTTCAATCGAGCAGCAGTTTACATTATTAAAAAATTTTATAGTTCACAAGAACAATCATACAAAATCAGAAGACCTTCATAAATCAGTGATAATTGTGCGAACAAATTCAAATGGATCATAGCGAATATGCAAGTAAGAGACCTGATGAGCTAGTTGACATAGCCGACTTAGGTAGCAAATTAGCTTTGCTTTTATTGCGATAACACATTTTCTTACACACAACCGGGTAAGTACAGTCAAGGCAATCGGTCTGCAAGTGTAGAAAATGCAAGAAGACTATTTTAATGACAGCTCGATACTTGATTTTTTCCACTTTTAGAGAAACACTAACATCGACTGACACCAATGACCGTTAAACAACTGTGCTGAAGTATCTAGCACATGCGCAATTATTTTTTTCTCCTTCCTTATTGCTCCTTCCTGGGCCTGAAGCCGATATACAAACAACGCAAAATTCAGCACGAAGAATCGGACTTTCTAAACAAAACTTTTTCGATGTTCAAATTCTAAAATCCGATGATAAAAGCCGCACCGCATGGAACATTTTTAAAAAATTACAAAACAAATCTGATCCTATCCAACATAGCATGAAATTAGCTGTTACAGTGAATAGTGACACTGTAAGTTGTCCGTGTGTTATCGCAGATACACTTTCAAGAGGCTCCAAACACTACCTCTTGTTCTGTTGCAAATATTTCAGTCCCCAACAATTACATTAAGCAAGTTTCACATTCATTGTACTTACTTCCTTCCTCTGAATCTGAAATGATCACAATGTTCGATAAAATTAAGAATAAATTCGTCTGTGGTTCTGATGGTCCCCAGAAAGGGAAATGACCTATTGCCCTTTTCTAAGCTATTTAAATACGCTATGTTCAATCGCATAGATAGTTTTGTAAATAAATTTGATATCCTCTTCTCAATTGGGCTTCCGCGCTGGGAAATCCACAATCACCGCTCTATCCATGCTAACATAATTCGAAGTATTGCAAGTAGGTTACGCCCGATGAGTACATACTATGCGATCTAACTAAAGACTTGTATTGTATTCAACTCAATTTGTTATTATATAAGCTTAACTGTTTAATATTTACAGGAAATGTGCAATGAGCAACATTGGTGTAGTACAAGGATGCAGTTTTGTTTTCATTATTAATTGACGACATCGTTGATTTTTTAGGTGACTACAGTGTAGCGTGTTATGTGGACACTACAACTATACTGGGTACTAGCAACGAGCAGGATATTCAGTGTTGCAAATAGCATGTTAAATCGAATGTAAATTTTAATAAAACTAAGTACATTCTATTTCATACTATCCAAAAGAAAATTAACCTATATCTAAATTTACAGATTACTAACAACATTATTGATCATTCTACTTCAGCGAAGTTGTTGGGAGTAACTCTAGCTTCGTGGCTGAAATGGGAACTTCATTGTCAACCTCTAACCTCAAAGTGGAATATAATAATTATTGAGTACTTAGAACAATCATTGGGTATTAACTCTTTAAGGATTGTATATTTCTCTGAATTTCAATCTTGATTGCTACCAATAAAGTTTTCTTCAAGCAGAAAGCTGCAATAAAATGTATTGCTGGTATCTATCTAACATCTTATAGATACTATTTCGTCTCTCTAAAAATTCTAACCATATTTAAATTACACATTTTAAAAGCTGCTTGCTACATTCACAAACATTTAGTCTCATTTAGTAGTATGAACTCTAAGGTTATGCTAGCTGAGCAAGGTAAGTATCGCAATATCGCTAGCTCATCCTTAGATATAGAAGGCCACATTCAAAATTGATAAAAAACAACAAATCTTCATAAAATAAAAATGCATTCGTACCCTTTTAATACAACGTAATTAACATAATTTGATGATGGTGATTCACTCTAAAAAGAAATAGACGATGTTTTCAAGAAAAAATATATCGTCAATCTATTAACACATTGGAATGCTTTGTTGCTTATTGTTTTTTCCCAATCCGATAGAAAATACCATTCTTTCCATGCAGATACTAATAAAAACCGATCCAATATAAACAAAACGTGTGGGAATCTTGGAGGATTCCGTTTTTTTCTCGTGTACAACCGTTTTAGTCCTATGTGTATCCGATCCGTAATATTACTAGAGATTCGTCATACCGTTTTTACAATTGGTGAACCGTTTCTTGAATGAAAAATCCACTTCGTACCCGCTTGAGCGGATTAGCTGTTTTGTTCGTAGATTTTATGATTCTAAAATACGAATCTTACATGCAACCTTTGTCTGTTGCGTTAGTTTTACCTGTCTGTTTCCGTTTACCACGTCGGATTGCTGACATTTTTTTAAAAGTCGTCTTCTTCATTCATGCAAGCAAGGTGTTTCCTCGGTTTCAATGAAATTCCATCCGCTTAAGGATGAGGTAATCATTTACTACGCATAGTATAGCCTGTCAACGGAAGTTTTTGAATAATAAACTGCAACTTTTACATTTTTATTGTAACTTTAATGTTTTCATAATTTTTCAAATTTTGACTTTTAAACAACACAAGCAATTAAAAATTTGTATTATTGAATTTCTCACAAGGAATCCCGCATCCTCAGGTTTAAACGAAACTTTGTAGATTTCAGGGTCGATTGAATGTAAGAACGGATAATATTTTTAGGTGTTCAAATTCATACAATAAATAAAAAAAAGACGTGGTCGAGTAGATTATATTAATTATTTTTTATGTTGACAATTAAATCGAAGACTGAAATTCTAAGCTACATTTAACATTTACTGACAGGTTTGACAATTCCAATTACATTATATGTTAATCGACGAACCTATCTTGACAAAACTGGTGCGATAAGTAGCAAATTCGATAATTATAAACTCAACAAAAGAACGTTGGAACTATTGCGGATGTTCGAAAGTGTTATTTTACCTAAAAAATCAATTAGAAGAAACTAATTTGCCATGTGGTGCTTAGCATATTCTTAGAAAAGATCCCGAAAAGTATCCCTATAAAATTCATATTGTACAAGAACTCAAGCCCATTAATCAAGTAGTGAAAACTCAATACTGTAATTGGTTTAAAAATCGCAGGAATGGTAATAATATCCTTGTCGAAGCTCTCTTCACAAACGAAGCTTGCTTCCGCTTACTAGTTTTACTAACAAACAAACCATACGTATGTATATGGTCCAGAGAAAATGTATTAAGGTGCAGAATCCATTACATTCTGAAAAGTTTGGTCTTTGAATAGTATCTTCACGCACATACTGTATTGTCCACTTACTGGTCTGAATAGCTTCTCTCTGCCTACCTTTACGATTGCATCGTCCAACATTATTTTCATATCATATTGAGGTGGTAAAGTTTAACAAAAAAATTATTTCTATGAAATGCTGTTAAAGAAGAAATCTATATTATCAAGAGTGGCACGAAAATGTCCGCCAAAATTCCAGAGAGATATTGTAATTACTTTCAAATTATGTATAACTACAGGATATTTCAGGAAAGTCGTTGAAAGTTTTATTACGAATGGATCTCTGAAATTTTGGGATAGGTAGTTATATTATATTAAGTATTTGAGAACGTAATGGAGATTAAGGTATTTACTTTTGTCAAACGAAATGGAAGGTCATCCGTACGACATCTTATCATTTGCGATACTAAATTTTATACGGTATGTTCATAAATTGTTTCCAAATATAGATATTTGGAAACAAAAATATCCGCACACTCTATAAACTTATAATAAATAATAAACTTATTTGGTGCGGAGTATGGTATTGTTTGCTATACTACTCCAAGGCCCTTGCTATCATTACAGACATTTTCAAACTGAAAAAAACCATTTTTATCAAATGGATCGTGGAATCTTTAACTACACGTACTTTGGACAAATTTCCTAAGTTTATTTTATGAGATATTTGCTCCGTTCCAAAAGGAATATGATCTAAATGGATCGCTTTTTTGGTTAGCCATCTTTCATAAATGTATTTTTTGGAAATTGTCTATTAATTCTGGTAAAGACGTTTATAACAGAAAGGAGTAAATCCTTCATTTTCTGCGTCCAAATTAAATCGTATCTTCAACTTTCTGTACTTAAAGAAGCAAAGACAATCTCATTCATTTGTAAAACTAATATTTCTCAATATTCCGCAAAAGAGTGACAAAATAGACGAGACTGTATTTTACATAAAAGTTTTACACATCATGTATCACATGTTTTATTCGACGCGTTCGCTCAGAACAAACGCATTTACTGTCATTGTTCTGACTTTCATCTCACACCCGTAGAGAAACTTTGACTTGCTAGTAGTAGCCACTACACAGTAGTATACTAATCGAATACAAGTTCCCGTCATTTAGAAACGGCTATGAAAAATATCGGCTGAACAATATCGACATTTATAATCTTGCTGTTAAAACTAACCGCTCCTCCACCTACAGATGCGTTTACTCACAATATTTTAATACGCGCATAACCAGATTTCCCACGAAAATTAACTTCTGATCGGTTGACAACTTTAAAGTTTGGGAAACATCTAAAAAATCGTCAATACCGTGACGAAAATTCTTTTCCGTCCATTGATCTATCGTTTCTTTGCCTGATTTGCAATTATTCGAAACGGTAAAGAATTACTATCCGAACACTAAAATCTGAACGTTTGAATTAGAAAAGTTCTATTCTTATTCGGATAAATAAAACTTATTTAATCCACTTACCGTTAAGCTCGGATAATTTAATAATCTCATTGAAGTTCAACGTATACCCACCACTGACAGCAGAGCGATTACAAAATCGAGCGAATAGGCACATTTAACTTTGGTCACGTCTAGAAATGAATTAAATAAATTGCCTAATTGACTTTTCTGTATTCTCGACGTTTCACTTAAAAGGAAGAAAAAGGAAAATCAGTAGTTGTACTGCTACCATAAGTGCAATACACGCTTATGAAATTTAAAATAATATCAGGCAAAGCGACTAAAAATTTTTATATATTCATATAAAGACTAAAATCAGCTAAATTTCATTCAGTTGGCATTTGTGAACGTTGGCATGACAAGGATAAAAAATAATTGATAAGAGTATTTAAAATTCTTAGAGCATAATCTAGGTACAGTGAGAGAATTTAATAACCGCGGTAAAGAAAGAGATATGTGAATGTAGTGACGCGTGTCTGTTTTTTATCTCGAGGTTCTTTATGACGCACAAGTTGAAAGCAGAGATATCTGCTTGAAGTATGTTGGTGTGAAGTCCTGTACGCTTTTTAAGGTGATAGTTAGACCCACTAATGCCTATACCTATTCCAATATAGCCTGTTTCTGAATGTGGATGTGAAGCAGCGTTAATCTCAGCAGGACTTCCAGGGTTGAAGCTGCTGTTGCACAGTCTTTTGAATTGTTTTTGGCCATCAAACTAAGGAGGCGTAGGTGATCTTGGGTCTAGTTATTGCTGTCTATGACCAGAAGATCATTTGAGGCTTAAGACCCCAGTTCTTAGCAAGTAGCCTGCGGCATACTAATGATGCCCCAATAACTTTTTTTTTATTGGACGTGTGGAATCCCAAGACTGACTCTTGTAATAAAGTCACAGAGTTAGTCTCCAAACTTGAACAATGCATTGTGATTGATGCTTAATTTGAACAAATTATCGCCAATTGTTCAAATATTGCTGAAGGAAACCCCTTACCCCATAACGATGTAACTTTAAAAGTAATAGATTATGATCAACAAGATTAAAAGCTTGACATACAAACTACTACCGTTTTTTGATTTAACATATTTGTCACCTTGACCTTGGTTATGAAACCATGTTGATGAGACATTATTATATTACATAGATTTAGATGATTTAAACCTTGCGTTTGTAAAATCATTTCAAGTATTTTTGATAACGGTGATATGTTTGAAATAGGACGTAGATTACGCAGGGTACATGTCCAAGAAATACGTCCATTCTGTAAAGAGTAAGGTAAGATAATAAAGTCATCATTAAAAGCGTTACCAACATCAGTTGAATCGTCGATAATGTCTCCAGTAGTTGAAAGTATTTTAATGTTTTTAAAGAGGAAATTTAGTTAGTTTCCGATTTGACCAAATAAAGTTTTAATAATGTTGTTTGGTTGGAGAAAAATTAAGTGGTTATGCTAAATTATTCGCAGTCTTTAGAAAACGCAAGTGTTTTATAGTATGCGACGATCACTTACATTAAAGGAAACAATTTTCGCTTGTTACGACACGACGTTCTCGGCCCTTTTGACATCTAGATTCTACCTAACGTATTTTCACGTCTTTCCAATAGAAAACATATGCCGACATTAGCAAAAAGTATCATAGTGAAAAAGCCGTTTCAGGATGGTTTCCGATCAATCAGTTTGCGTTTTCGAATGAATCTTTTACAATTGTTACCAAAAAACCAGCGTCTAAATTCAAGGTAATACGACATAGCAGGACGTACGGGAAGGATTTGAGAAAAAAGCATCCAGTGTGGTACAGGAGCGACTAAGTTCTCCACCGTGATAACACGAGACCACATACCGCTTTCATCACATAATAGTTTTTGGAAAAAGAGTCATATGCCCAGTCTTCTTCGCTCAGCGTACTTTCCTGACTTTGACTTTGGAAACATAAGATCGGGTTGAAGAAGCAAATATTTGACACGCTAAAAGAGATTGTTGAAGTGAGGATGGAGACTACGATTAAGTTAACAGAGATGAATGAAATGCTATAGATGTTGTCTGTACTATCTTTTGAAATTGTAACCACATCCAACTCCAAATTTTCCCAATTGCTTATTGTTTCTTCTACTTTTGCTTCTGTTATTTGTTTATACTTCCCTGACATTCTTTCTTTGTTTACTGGGACAATACTTACTTTAGTTCTGATTATAATAATGTAGATTACTTATTGTAATGACAAATAGTATTTGCATACGAACATATAAAATTAACATACAGGATGTTACGAAATTCGCGTACACCGACTATGATACGCATCAGAAACTCAAGGGAATGTTCCTTTATCCTGTATCCTTTGTTAATCTGATATCTTTTAACTTATAGCAATTTTAAGAATAAAAAAAATAAAACATGTAAATGTATTTCATATTAGATAATTGAAAATTTATAAGACGAAACACTTTATAACACTTGTTCGAATACGCGACGTTACCTAATATTTGCGATGTTATTCAAATAAGTAACACCGCAAATGTTAGGACTTGCGTGTATTTCAAGGGACTCAATAAGTCCCTTGAAATACGCGGCTTTCTACTTTATTAACATCGGTCATAGATGTTTGGTAAACCAACGCTTTCAAAGCGCTCTATACGAAGAAAAGGTATTAGATCTGACGATCGAGATGGTCGAGGTATTGAACCACTCTTATCAATCCAACAGCCAGAGAAAGTATTGTCCACGTAATCTCGTACAATTCATGCAGAGTGGGGATCTGCCCGTCGTGCAAAAAAAATTACGTTTTGCCGGGGATTTATAGGTATGTCATCCAAAAATGCTGGAAGCTGTTGTTGTAGAAAATCTAGTTGTTCTGACTAAGAATAATAGAAAGTAATTGAACAGTTGTAAAAAAAAAATAAGTTTTGGCATAACCTTGCCAGTCATTCGCCCAGCAATCTCTAGGCACCATTAAATGTGGATTCTCATAACTCCAGTGATGTTGATTATCAATATTAAAAATACCATCTTGGGCAAATAAGGTTCAGGTCGTGATTTAGATACCATTCACAGAACGCTTGCCGAAGTGGACTGTCATTATCTTCCAAATGCAGGACACTTGTGAAATCATATGGATCACGATATTCGCGAATTTGATTTGTTCTCAATTCTCTCGCAATTAAGTTAATACTTCTTGGATCATTTCTTATCAAATCAATGTCAGCATCATCACCTAAACGAGAACGGCCAGCATTACGTGGTTGTATTATAAAGCGCCCGGTGAAAAGAATTCTGTCTTATAGTTTTCTAAAGACATTAATATGTAGCAAAGTACGCTCACAAAATCGCATTGCACATATAGAATCGCGATGCTTGGCCTGTGTTGTTATTTGAAGCGCCAACAGTCATCAATAATACTCAGCTTTGGGCCGTTATTTCAAACGTTAGAATACAAAAACCATATCATTTGAATGACAAGACTAGATATATCAACTAGTTACGTAAGTAATTGCAAAGTCCTCTTGGATAATGTCCAGCTGCTGCCAGAAGATATTTTGACCAAATCTTAAAGTGTTTTGTGTTATCGATTTTCAGTTGTCTAATATTTAAAATATTTACTTCATTTTTTAGTCAGATAAAAAATTATAAAGGAACGTTCATTTCAGTTTTTGATGCTTAACGTCATCCCATAGTTCGTGTCCACGAATTTCCTAACACCCTGTATATTTTTGCTGATAAACGAAATGGATTACAGACATCAAATTATGCTTTTCCTGATACAACCAAAGCTGCTTTATAGCTAAAATAAAAAACTTTAAATAATAACGTCGCAATATGTGAAGAACAAGATATTAAGTAGGCCCTAACGTTAGGTTTCATTTAACAAACCGTCTATTTGTTACCGTTTCGGATATCGTAATAATAGTAAATACATTAACTAAGACACTTTGTATATGAATTATGAAATGTATAAATATAATAATAATGGTGCTGTCGTAACAAAAAGGTAAAAGGTGGAAACATAAACATTTTTAAAACATCTAATTGATAATTATACTAGTTTTAATTGTACGAATTAATTTACAACGTTATGTAAAATGTAAAAACCCGACATGAATCATGCTTTTTCATTGAAACTTATATGCTTACATACATATCTCTAATAAAAAATAATTACAACGTAATTAAAACCTACAATATTGCATTTTTAAAGTAGAACGTCACGTATTGGACGGCTTCTGACAATCTCCGCCTCTGTTCCTCCCCATAGCTAGCGACAAATAAAATTATTTGTCATTATCTTTCCTCTTGAACCTCCAAAAAGTCAACAGTGTAGCGCAAAAATATAGAAAGGGCGTGCCGCTGATGTTACGCAATCCACATTTTTATTGGTCGTTCGTGGCTTTTTGCAATAAAATAGAATTTAGCGAAAACGATCCGCTGAATATTGCCCTCCTTCCGCGCATGGTATGAGAGCGTTTCACACGGTTGGACATTTATTCTTATTCTCCTATCGAGTTACACATGGACAACTCCAATACGCCAAAAACCAGTATGGTCAGGTAAGTTATCCACTTGAATACTTAAAAAACAAATAGAAACAAGTCCTTGCTATCATTGTTGAATAGAAACAAGCTTTACGTAATTGCTTTAGTTTATCGTATCGTTTGTAAGATTGAGACTATGTTCAATTTTAAAAAGTGTAATTCTATTATTACGGAAATTATCTGTAATTTACCAGGTATACATGTTAAGAAACAATAATAACAACGTAAAACCGTATCATACCGTTCATAGTTCGTTAATATATCAATATTTTATTTTCAGTAGCGTTAATATTGGATTCTTTTACAGTTCTATTCGTCATAAAAATCCAAATTATGTCAAAGGTAATGCTGTATATGCAAAATAACCACCTCTTGTAGCAAATGCCACCACAAATAGTTTTAGGATCCGTAACGTGAACAATTTGTAGCAATTAGTGAGACAGTATTATAGGAAGCAAAAGTATCGCAAAACTTGAAACATTTACTACAATAACAATAAAACTTACATGCTTTTCAACAGTTGCGCATAATAATAATATTAATAATTATGCCTTTATTGTGCGATTTACAACTTTGTATAACATGTAACAAGAATATATACTGTAATGTTTTTGATAGATTAATTTAAAGAAATTGTCGAAATTTTTACAAATGTCATAAATTTACTAAAATTGGGGGTCGTGAATCCGGGAATGTCCCTAGACACTCTTTCGGCAAATGAAAGTTTTGTTTGCGGATAGTTTCAAAACGGAAAACGAGAAATGAAATGACCACTAACCTTAAATGTTGTAGCCTTCTTCTACATAAACACAATATTCTTCAAATGCACTTTTGAATAACTTGTAAATAGTGGATCGCAACTAGGAAAAATCGGAGCAATTTGTCAATATATTATGTCTGAATGATATATCGACATAAAGTTACAAATAATAATTAATTATTGTTAGTTTCCTTGCTAACGGTTTTGTTTTCATAGATACCTATGATAATTCTTAACAATTTAAAATATGTGATTATTGAATTGGATTCCGAAACGAACGATTTTGCTGTAGTGTGACACAAGGACGCAACTGCTACCGGGATTCTGTGTTCTAGGAAGACACATTTGAACAAATGCAACACTACAACGTTAAATTGTACTGAGAATTTAGATGATACGAATCGAAAGACATTTAATTGACATTTATAACCTTTGTACCACTAACGAATGCCCTTGCTGTAGAAATTTCTAATGTTACTTTTCGAATAATAAAATGATATATAAGTAGTTAATATACGTCTTCCCCACGCTTGTCGTTGGCTGGACTTCTATTAATTTTAATATTAATTTTATTATTTCTACGCCCCTTAAATATTCGGCTCAAAGCAGGATTCTTTCCCTAGGGATCGGGCTTCCTACCAACAGATGGACCCTCATACCCGATAGGTGTACAATGTGAACTTAGCAAAGAAGAAGTGACTACAATGCTGATGACAGCTAACCTCATCGTCTTAATAACATTACAATACATATAAACAACTAAATTATTCAATTAAAGGATTGAGATAAAACAACAACAAAAATAGTACAATTTCAGGCCGAGACCCAGTTACATAATGATTATGTTAACTGGTTCCGCCTAACCCTGAACGTATAAGAGAACATAGTAAATCTTAAACTAAATTTTGTGCATGAATGCATGAACTCAGTGATAAGGAGAGAGAAAACAAAGAAAAATTAATACTGATCCAAAATACAAAAAAAAAGAAGGAGAAAAAAAGAAATATATGCATATACGTATGCATATGTGTGCCCCGCCCTAATTCAATCCTCTTGAAAGAAATAATATTGATTTCCGTTTTGGGTTAAACAGTGTAACTGTGCACTTTTTGAAAGTAGCAAATAAATCGCCGCACTTTGTATACATAGCGCGTGAAAAGAATGTTTCAAATAGAGCAAACTTGTGAGACGATGGTGAAATAAATCCACGAAATCGTGCTACCAGATTGTGCACAATTTCGTATTTTATTACACAAATATAGAGGACACTTTTTTTTAAATATTCTGTGATGCAACGTTGACTTAATACAATTAGCTATAACGAATGGTTCAACCCCAGACTCCTATCCCCACCAACAATAAGAATGTACAACCTAATCGAATCTTCAACAGTTGACTCAAAAAAAGACTACCAAAGATTAGAACTTGATTTGGTAAGATTAACCCCTGGTGAATGCATATTGGATGTAGTGTGAATAGCTGATAGGTCATTATTTATATTTTCGTTAGCTACAACCCAATCCGAGGCTTTAAATGTAGACATCATCTGCATATTGGTGGGTTTCTATAAAGTATACATTTTGCATAAAAGAAGATGTGTACAAAGCGATCAGGATGCAGCTTGAAATCGAGCACTTGGAATAATGCAAGAGTAGAAGGATAGCTATGTATGTATCGCACTTATTGAAATGCTAATTTTATAATTATCATGTTGAATGAAAAACAAATAAACGAAAGAACAATAACCATCCCATGTTTTCGAATCTTCAACAACTTTCGCCATTTACAGAGAAACATTGACCAGCTAGGAGAATATTACACACCTCCAAGCATTCGGCAAATTCGGAGGAGTAAGCCAAACTATGACAGACCCTACATTCAGAGAATTGCGAGACCGATAGTTTGGCGAACTAGACATTACACTGCCTGTTGATAGCGATTTGAGTATGTAAGCAGGTCTTTTATTAGAAAAGGATTAAGACTTTTCGTTGAGACGCTACCTCCAAAAACTTAGATCAAGCATTAAACAGGCTTCGATAATGAAATCGTTTGTGCATACAACCTCCACGATATGGAACATGATGCAACACTATAAAAATCCTAAGTTTTGCAGGTAATTACGCGATTGTACAGATACATGATACAAGAACGTAAATCTAATCTTGGGTTTTTCCCTACTATTTCACACATTTTTGTAAACTGTAAAACAGAAATACAGGAAAGATAATATAGTTCAGTTACCCTGTTTGGCTCTCTTTAGAATTGTTTGAATCGTTATAATGTTGAATAGCAAAATCCTTATTTTTTTTCAGATAAATTTACTTAATATCTACTAAATATCAAAACAGCATATTCTTTTTCTACATTTTTAGAAACTGAACTACCTTTCGTGCATTTCCCACTAGTATTAAAGTATATTTTACTACAATAAAATTATTCCAATGTTACACAGCTTTCTACAGTTACGGGAATTTTCAATTCAAATTAATACGCTGTAACGTTGCTGCAGTTATCTTCAGAGGATTTTTATCTATGCAAGCACTGGGTAGGGCTTTGATAGTTGGGATTCATTTTTCAAACGTAAAACCAAAAGCGAATAGCAAAATAGATTTAACACTAACGAAAGCGGTTTTAATTCAGAATTATATTCAAATCGTACATTAACGTAAGTAGGTGCAAAAAAAGTCAAATCTGCTGTACAATCAGTTTCCGCTACAACACATAGTCGCACTATTCTTCCTCTGGTATCAGAAGAAGGTTGACTAATGTTCCCTCTGCTTATAGTTTTAAAGGAAATTGGGAAAAAGTTTGGTCCTTAAGTATAAGTACAGTGACGGTTATTTCAGGTGGTATTTTGGGATCTGTAATTTTAATTAATATTCAATTGTTAACATTAATTTTAGGCATCTAAGGGACTTGCTTAAACATCGCATTCTGAAAAACTAACTAGCGAGTTGCTCAGTTGATTGTTTAAACATGTACATGTAGCACACTCCGGACCTAAAATTAAACAATAAACTACAACTATACGCAATAAAATCATTTTTTCATCGTCCACTCCAGCACACTTATCATACCAGCATACAACCAGCTTTCTCTTGGTTTTGACTCACAAAATTTGTGGAAGCAATGAATGCAAATATTATGGACAATTTGATTTCATCACTATCTGACAAGACCAACAGGGTACTTGCATGTCAAAAGTGTGTACATAAAACTATTAGCAAGTGTATGAAAGAAACGATCCAGTTTAGCCCAAACTTTGTTAGCAATAACTAACATCAATAAAAGCACTCTATATGAGAAATTACTGCGGTACAAACGATAAAAGAAATACTTGCAAATATTAAATCACTTACCGCTAAAAATAATTTCTATTATTTCATAGTTGGAGTCTCGATTCTTCTCACGTTCTGTGATGAATGGCAATTATAGGTGCTATTACAATATACACCATGTTCAACGAGGAGTGCGATAACGCCATATGAAAATTTTTTAATTCTGAAACCTTTGATAAAAATGCACGGTAAAGGCGTCACCGCTTACTTTTCTATCCCTCAAAGTAAAAGCGAAATTAAATTAAATTAAGCCTTAAATTAAGTTCCTCTGTCACATTTTACGAATTTTGATAACACCTAATTAAAGCTACAGTGGTTAAACTTCCTGGCGCTATACTGGTATAATAAACTCTTTTAATTCTCCGACATTTCTGAAAGGTGTATCGTAGACTACACCTTTTAAATGTCTCCAAAGAAAGTAGTATAAAGGACTTAAGTCAGGAAAAGGAGCTGGCCATCTTGTAGGACCAGCATCGTCTCAAAAATACTCTGTTCAGATGGTTGCTTATTATTTTACTGGTAGCACCAGGAGCGCCATCTCGTTGAAAATACATCACCTATCACAAAAGAGGTAGCTGATGTATTAGAAAATCCAGGTATTGCGGTCCTGTTAATATGAACCAATTAACTGGTCTCCCAATATTCCGCATACTCCACTTTCTTTGGAAATTAGTTTCTTTCATCCAGTATACACTTTCAGACGACTAGTAACTATTACAATTGACTATCGCGTTGTTTCAAAAGTTGTTCTTATCAGACTACAGAATACGAGCTAAGAAATTTAGAATTTGTGAATAAAGATCCGTGATAAAATTAAGTCTCTGAATTTCGTCGCCATCGTGAAGTTCATGCACCAAATGAATTTTAAATGGTTTGTGTCCTAATACTTTATGAGCTGAACCAACTCTAACACAATCGTCAACAATAGATCTCAGAAACATCTGAAAACTGTGGGTAACACTTAATAATATACAACGCTGTTGGGTTCATTTGTTGCCGTTCTTCTTCGATTTTTCCTGTTTACCTAAAGAGTTACAGTACGAAAATATCAACAACTTTCAAACTTCATACTGTGTATCAAAGGTTTTATTTCCTACAATTTCTAGAAAGCACTCTGTATATTTTCGAATCTTTCTGAATAAAATTTGTGTTGCGATCGTTCGTCCGCATGTGTATTCCATCTACTTAGACATGTACATTTAAGTCGAATATTGCAGATGGGTTTAAAAGGAAACGCATTTAATATATTTAAAATTGTTGTTGTTATACACCGCGGCATTTTTTTCTTTCGAAGACGAAGAACTGGTTGAATTACTCACGGGTAAGTCGACATCGGTGCTCACATAGCGTGTAATAACCATTCTTGAGCTCACACCTTGCATTACATACTCCGCTTTCTGTGAAATAAACGCGCAATCAGAAATGGCAGCAAGCGTTTCCATGAGTGCCCTGTCTAGTTTATGTCATCTAATTGTTAGAGAATTTGAACAGCAGCATCTCGTATAGATTTCATTTTACGAATATTACACGTTCTCACATCGGCGACGAGCCGTTTAATGGGATCTTTAAGCGTTTCACGTGTTGATCCTCTTGCTTTATGCGATTGAGGGAATAGGTGTAGAAAGTGTACGACGCGCATAGATTAAATTTAGTGGAGAATCATTTTCCCACCGGCTAATTTTACACAGGCATACAATCAGTAAAATAGGGAACCAGCCACATAGTGTTAATGACCGACCTACCTATATAGATTTATTTATTTTCTTTTTATATGCGATTACATGATATTTACTTTATTATTATACTAATTACACAATTTCATTGAATTTTATTAATCATATTTTTGCCACTGGCGTCACGATTTAGATTATCAAATTTATTCAAAAAGAAACAGAGAGAAAAGGGTCCAATGAAATCTAATTAGATAGGATAATAAAAAATACCAACTATTATCAAGAAAGGAATGTAAATCAAATACACTTTGGTAATGTATTATACCTAAACATAAAATGCACGTCGACATGAAAATTAATACATACAATGGGAATCAAAGGTTTAACATCCTTCAAACGAAGATTCAACACAAGATGTTCATTAAAAGTTTTCGCAACTACTATCTCAGCTTAGTTCTGGAAATTTGCAGCGGGCAATAGGGCGTTCGCTATACTGGGTGATTTATAATAGGTGTCAAATACTTTGACATCTTGATCAGAGAGTCATATAAACCAAAAAATGTTATATAAGCACAGGTAATATTTTTTCATTTACAGGGCTACAACAGATTTAAATTTTTATTGATTTAGAAACGATTTATATTATTATTGCATATATATAAACTTGGCCATCTGATAGTTTATGTTTAAAAGCTGAACAACAAATCTCGAAAAAGCTAAATTAGCAGCTCTCAAAATGCATGAGTTTAATGCAGTTTTTAGTATGGATTAGTTAATACAGTAGTCTATGTTTACAAGGGAAACATTACAATTTGCAAAAAAAATTAATTTGACAGTTTTCAAAACAAATGAGTTTAGTGCAGATGCACATACAAATATTGTTTATATGTATGGATACTGCAATGGTAACGACCTTCAGACATCTAAAAAGTATCACCAAAAATTTCCTGATAAACGTCAACCTTCTCACACAGTTCTCAGCCGTTCTTTTCAGCGACTCGGAAAAATTGGTTCGCTTCTTGTTCTACCTAATACTCGAGATAATCACGCTGTGTCGATGAATCGTGAACACTTACACCTCTATCTCGCTCATCGCATCCTAGCACTACAACTGGAAGACTACGGTCACCGTGTAGAGTTCTGCACTTATTTACTACAGAAAATTGCCGAAGATCCGACATTTTTCGCTAGAATATTATGGACAGATGAGGCCCAATTTACTAAAGATGGTACTAATAGCAGTCTGTTAGACAATTGCGATTTCAACACTGTTTTAGTATGAGTACTTGGGCTAATATTTAACGGAGAACTGCTTTAATTAGTTTTATCTCTGAGGCTAATTGTAAAACATTATCTAACTTTTCTAGATAAGACGTTTTTTGAGCAGATTGAATATACTCCGCTTTTTGATCGCCAACAAATGTGGTTTACATAGGATAGCGTTCCAGCTCTCTACAGTAAAACATCTGAACGGTGGATTGGTCGTAGAGGTTTTATTGCTTGGTCCCCAAGATCTGTCGATCTAAACCCCTTGGATTTCTGTACTTGGGGCCATTTGAAACAATTGGTCTGCAGTGTCGAAATAAACACACGCGAATAATTACTTCACCAGATAGCAATTAGATTTAATGAAATTCGTAAAGATGGTGCAACAATACTGTATGTTTACGACTCAATGATTCGTAGGTATCATACTTGTATTCAAACTAAAGAAGAACATTTTGAACAACTATTATAGGCAATATTTTCTTACATAGTTATTTGTTTCACTTTTTGGTTATTTATTTTTAATGTTGTATTTTAATAATCAGCTTTGATTCATTAACAAATTTAAATTTGTTTTAGTTCTATAAATAAAAAATAGGACCTGTGTTCGTTTAACATTCTTTCGTTTTAAATGGCTTACTAAACTAGAAATTCTTTTACATTTACTGTAAATCACCCTGTACAGTAACAAATTATTTCTAGACTCGTATTACTTCCGGTTATATTCAAAGTCGTAACCAACTTCATCAAAACGTGGTATTAATATTTGACAGTTTTAAATAACCAGAAACTACAACAATACCTGTATAACATCGATCAATCACGTTAAATTCTTAGTTACGAAGTTCTGTACAAATAGATTGCAACCTAAACCAGAAAGAAAATGTTATAGAACTTAGCAAGAGGCTGGCAAATGTGGTTTATGCCCTGAGAGTAACCTCAGCAGAGGTTGAAGCTGAGACAGCCCTAATAACGTATCATGTTTATCTTAAAGCCCAATTATCATACAGAAAGAAAACAAATACTAATAGATACATTATTGCCGATTGTAATTACTGTGGGCAATACAAAATGCCCGCGATTAGTTTCTTAATTAATAGATTGGTAACATTTCATTTGAGTATAAGTATGTCACAAATTCATTAGAAAATGTAGCTATTTGCAACTGTTACTCTTCTATGATCTCTTATATTCTTGAAAAGAAAACACAGGCATTATGTAAGAAATTCTACAACTTTAATCCCAGCAGAAAAAGTATTAGTAAAATTTTTCAAGGTTCAAGGTACCAACGTATGTTTCAGTTCGCAAAATAGACGAAAAAATCTTTTAACCAATCCAAATGTTAAACCGGACATGAAGGAAAGGTCGGGAACTTTGCATCTAGTGACTACGATAAAGCCTACATATGTTAATTAAACGAAAAGAGCAATATGCACCAGAGTCAATGAGCACATTAGGTACCACAGATACGGAAGCACAACACATAAATGAACCCGGTCATAATATGAAATTAGAAATAAAAAGGAACGCAGATTTGATGAATAGAGGAGAACGGACCGTTGTCATACTCCAATCTTCTTGATCTATTAGTGTAAGAAGGACATATGCTTCGCGTTTCATGCTACAATGACAAGGAACCCTTTCATCTATTTTTCCGTCTTTTTCGCATGTCTTAGTTTTAGAGAATATAAGCGGCAAAAGTAAATATTTTTAAGTAAATATTTTTTCTTGAATAAGGATAGAATAGGCATCTTAGAATTAAAACAACTGTTCCCAATTAAATCATTAAACTTGTGTAGTGCGGAGTGTGCTTTAATGTTGTTTGCCATACTACCCCACGGTCCTTGCTGTCATTATTGTGTGTTAAAACAAGTTTGCAAAGTCTTCAGGCTCAATTTCCTCGAATATAAAAAAATGTAGTAACACAGTAAGTAACACAACTACTGAAAATCTGTAACACAGTACCGCAAAATATAAAATCAGAAAAGAAGAGAAACTTAAAAGATAACTGAAGATCTATTTAATTGAAAAATGTTTATATGCTGATGATATACATACCTTAATTAATTTAATTTTATGTCTAAGATACATCATTTTTATTTTGGTTGTTGATTTCGTAGACATAATGAGATAAATTACCATTATTATTATTAGAATAGAATAGAATATTTTTGGGTTATAATGTACGTACAAATGCGTAATATTTAATGACCAGTTAGATGCAAAATGACTAAAATTAAAAAAAAAACTTATTTTCTTTCACTTTATATTCAAGGAAACATGATAAAACAGGAATAAACAATGACGCCGAAAAAGAAGTTAGGACGTTAGGTAGTTTGTCAATACATCATCATGAAATTGAAGAGGGTGGTTAGACGTGTAGAGTTTTTTGGGGTATATAAGGGTGTATATTTGGGTTTAACTAATGAACGAAACAATCTTACACTAAACTGCTATAACTGATTCCTCAAACTCCACTACTTTTACTAACAAAAACATATTTAACTCGGATGAATTCAACTAGTTTGAATTTTTGCAATGTAGAAGATACGCACAACTAAAAGTCATAATGTGGTCGATTTAACACATTTATTTTTCTCAGTGTATACAGACTTCATGAAATTCCTTGTTAGAAAACGACTTAAGTACTCTATTTACAACAAAAAAAAAAAACTAATCTTAAACGTTGTGATGTGGAATGAAGTTTACCTACTAGAAATCGGTACAAATTCCTCTCTCACTATTTGTCAAGTAACGCTCAGAAAGAAATTCACTTAAATCAATAAGAGTAATTAACGGGATAGCTTCTTATACATATTTATCTAGGTAGGATCCACGCTTAACTTTAATTTCCAATGACAGCGGGACTTCCATTCCGCCTTCGGCTAACTTACTAATTACCGGGAAACGAGTAAATAACATATTTCTGAGAAAACTGAATTTCAAGTAAATTTTCTCGCTACTTAAATGTGTAGTAGGTAAGATGCAATTTGTTTTACCGCGGCTACTGCGTCTGGAAGTCTCGTGCCTCTCCATTGGTCGGCCTTAAGTGAGGAGCGGAACGCTACTCCAAAACGCGTGAATGTTGATCGGTATGTAAATTGAGTAATCTTAGGTTATATTAGTGGTTTATAAGAATTAAGTTTACTCGGGAACTGCATTTGCGTCTACCTTGCTCGGTAACCAAGGTATGTCATAATGAAGATGTAATTATGACTAGGTATTATAATTTTTTAACACTTTTTCACATGTTTTCGTATTAACTTTGATCTTTTGTATTACTTTATGTAAATATCTGTCTCGCATAACAACAATCAATTAAATTTTAGTCACAAAAATCATAAATTTGGATTAAATACATGAACGTAGTTAACTTGTCAGTAACTCTAGAGTAACTAGAGAAAATTTATCCTTGGAATCGAAGAGGTTAACACAAAAATGGACCTTAAGGTGGTTTCTTCAAAACAATAAAATTTAACATTCGGTACATTTAGTTACACTAGTATAAACATTTTATTCTGATACCAATATACTGAAAATTATATACGACTGCTACACCGCATCAGTTACATTCACTCACTTCAATGGAATTAAGAAAAATATGAACAAATTTCAGTTAAAGTAAATGTAACCAAATAGATATTTAAATGAAACAAATAAAGTGAAGTGAAAGGCAAAATAGTTGCCGTGTTTACTTTCAGTCAATGGTCGACGCTCTTTTGACGCTTTTTCGTCGTAATCCTGGCAAGTTTCCCATCGATACATAACTATGCACGAAACATGGATACAAGACTATGCTTCGGAGACAAAAAAACAGTCAAAACAGTATGCGATTGAAGGCGAACGGGCTCCGAAGAAGGTGAAATCAGTCGGCAAGACCTCGGTTTTTTGGGATGCACGCGGTATGGTCTACACCGATTATTTGGAAATGGACAAACAATAATTGGAAAGTATTGTGCATCGAAATCGAGAAAAAACGACCTCATTTAAAAAAGAAATATCCTCTTCCATCAAAACAATGCACGAGTGCACACCTGCGCAGTTTCCATGGCCAAAATTATGGAACTAGAGTTCGAATTAATACTACATCCTCGGTATTCACCGGATTTGGGCCCCAGTGACTTCTTTTTATTTCCAAATTTTAGAAAATAGCTCGGCGGACAACGATTTACCTGGAACGAGGAGGTCATCGCCCAAACATATGCCTATTTTCAGCGTATAGAATTAAATGGAAATTATGTTGAAAAATAGGTCCACAAAAAATACTTTGTTTTTCTATTTTTCTCTAAGGACTTATTGAACGACTAACGTTTCCCATCACTTACTCATACGAGAAGACATTAGGTTTACGAAATCTAACAAATAAAACTTGAGTTTTATATAAACTACTTCTGTTACACGCATCTTCCGGAAACTGTTCCAGACCATTCAACTGAAGTTTGTGGACATCTTCATCGCAATCTTTCGAATGCGTCTTTGCCACCCGCATGATTCCTCCAAAAAGCTGCTCGTCTCAAAAAAGTAAAAGAAAAATTTCTTATACATTTAACAGAAACCCTTTCCGTGGTTGGCCGAAGCTTAATGAAGTGTGCAGTACGTCTCTACTCTACGTAATTCAAACAAAATTAACTCAAACCAAGCAGGACTCTAGCTGACCTACAAATTAAACTGAAGAATCAGAGTAACTAGATATTATTACAATATTCATTGGACTGGCACTGGGGCAAAATTATGCTCCAAAAATTACAATAATTGGAATTCATACCCTGCATACTAAACTAGTATTGAGGAATACAGTGCAGTAGCCCGGGACGTCCAATCATTAGGTAAATTGAGTTGAGTTGAGTTGAGAGCAACCGGGTTTTAAAGTTATTTATAAATTATAATTTAACACCTCGGTGGCCCAGTGATAAGAGAGTCTTCGCTTGACTGAGCAAAGTTAGGCGCCAAGAGTTCGAATCCCTCTAAGATCAAAAAATTTTGTTAGTGAGTCCTGTACACTCCCGAGTCACCATTCGCAGTTGGGGGACATTCAACTGTGCTTCATGCTTTATGGCGAGGGGTTATAGTAACAAGGCCATATAACACTTTACACACACAATCTACACGCTAAAAGATTCGTGAGGTTACGACAAGCTTTAAAAGCTTATACACCCCGTCGGGCCACCACTACACTAAAAATAAGAGAGATCTGGCAAGTGTGTTGAGCTGTGCAATAACCAGCCAAGCCATAGACAATATAAAATATTATTTTGGGGACCTAAATCTGATACATGCCAGGAATGCGATAAGCTAATGAATAAGAAAAAATCGCCCTGAAGATAGAGAAAGCTGTGCATCTAGAACAATCCGAAACCTTTTATTCAGATATACGAGGAGAAGTAACATTAGCAAAGGCTAACTGAAAACTTGAAGTATTAACGTTTGGTATTCAACAAAATCTTCCACTTCCTATATCATCCAACAGAAAAGCTTTTTAAAAAACAGTTGTGGGGGCGGGGGGTTATATATTCATGTAGCCGGTACTGGAAAAAGTTATTTTTATATCACGTTTTTTATAGTCTTGTGCAGGTGAACAAACTTCATATTATTCAACATCGATATTCCAAACCTAGTCATAGTTTCTTGTGATGTGATCCAAGTTTTGGAGCTGTTGGACAACATAAAAGTTAGCATGATAAAACTTATTTACCTCCGTAGTGCGAGTATGAACATTATACACAGTTCCGAAAGAAAGTTGCAGATAGCAGTGGTGACTCAGGGTATACTTTTGAATTTTAAAGGACATTTACTGTTTCCTTGTTAAATCGAAGAAAAATAAAAGAAAAGTATGCAAAAAACGGAAGGAGAAACTCTCTCAGAATACGGTACCCGGGCAGTCGGTGTGTCCTTTGACTTACAGAATAAAAACATTTATAGCCGCTCACGTTATCAACTGAGGATAGTTTGTTATACAGTGAAGGTACACAACTGAAAAGAAATAAATTTGGACATGTTATGGCACTCACAAAAAATTATATACGACAAAATACGGTGCTACAAACTCATTGAATACTATCACTTAAACTTTAGATCTGAAAAAACGGAATCTGAATACAACAGTAACAATGTATAAAAAAAGTTTAACTAAGCATTATTTATTTTAATTCTGTTGTTTTAGCTGAAAAAATAAATTAAACAATTAAAAAATTATTTTGTATATATTTAATTCTTTTTACTGAAATTACTGAGCAATAATACTCGATGATCAATTTTTTTTAATTTCAATAACTTTAGATGCTCCAGAACCTTTTAGTTCGCTTTGCAAAAACCTACCTGATTTTACCGTTAACGATACGCATACTTGTGTTAACTGTAATCCTGTTATTTTCAGTTTCAATCGCCTTTTTCCTCCTCCTGTAAATTCACCTAACTGGAGGACATGGTTGGTTATCGTACAGGACCATTCAGTTATATATTGTGCGGCACTTGTCTCTGAATATTTTTTATTTGAACTTATTTTCTAAATTCCTCAGGGCAGGAATTATTTTCCCCCCACACATTAGGGGAACGCGCTATGCACGTAACAAATTTTCTTTCAAACCACAAAACGCAACAAAACTAGTCAATTCAGTACCACAATGTTAACATACGTACATATTTTTACCTTGTTGTCCGTCGATATCAATGTTATAAAATTCACCTCAGATATTTTCAAATCTCTGTGTGTATTGATTTGCCGGCTACAATATTAGACAATAAGAAGGCGCTCCTTTGTCGATTCCACAAAGCATTAAGCCTTAAGAAATCCTTCCCAATCTAATTCAACCCGGCGAAATAAAATATACGCGAAGTTTCGCGATTATCAAAACATAGGCCATAAAAATACAAATCTCCAGAACCGTGCCTGCAATATTAAACAATCTACGAAATTAAAGCTTCAGTCCTCATTAAAAAGAGAATGAACAGGGAACCGGGAACGAAAGAGAGGAGGTCGTTGATTAGTTACTGTAATATAAGAATGTACGCAAGGCTTACTCATCAGGAGGTTTCGGGAGTGATGGAAGATGGGAGGGTGTTTCGATAAAGAAGGAAGTAGCTCATTAACGAAGCGAACGGTTAGGTAAGAGTGAGATAGACGGAGATGTAGCGGGAGACAACGCCACTGTGTGGCGTTTAAAATGAAGAAATTCTATCTACATTTGCGAGAGAAGTTTTCTTTGGGCTGTCATGCAAAAATCTAACCCCGCATCGTTCGTATCTTGACTGTGTCTTAGCTGTAGGATGGGTAGATGAACGGTGAAGTGCGGGTGGCGACTAACCCCTTTACAAAGCTGCAAGTGGAAACAATAAAAGTAATTCTTTTCTCTTCACGAACATCTTAGACCAGCCATTCGTTGGTAGTCTTTTCAGTTCCGTTAATTGTAATTTTTTAGAACTTTCTTCAATCCATTTGCTTGGCCTATTTAATGAAACGCTTCCCCTTTCGCACATTTGCTGCAATATTAAATGACACTTCGAAAACAAGATTTATAAACATTGTGTCATGTTTCTATATTTTCTTTAAACAATAGCAAGTCTTCTACATTTGCAGATATTTGTAGATGCTTAGTGAATATAATAAAAAGAAAACCATTTTAAATAATACAGGAGTAATCAGAAAAGTTTTCAGCCTAATACGGAAACAAATATTTTTGTAAAATTCTGTTATTTCTCAACATAGTCTCCTTGTAAATCCATACATTTTTTCCCAGCGATACTCCCACCTCATTAAGCCGTCCAAAAAATAGATGGCATCTTGTTCTGTGGAGTAGGTGTTTACTAATACTCTGTCCTTCCAGCAAAACTTTAAGCTTAGGAAACAAAAAAGAATCGGTGGAGGCCAAAATGTCAATTAACATAACTCCTGATAGAAGAGACTTTACCTTTTTTGGCTTAGCGGCAGGAATCTAAGTATCATCTACTTCTTCAACTCACTTAAACTGCTTCAATAATGTTTCGAACATGTTCATTCGAATGCGATTTGGGTCTTGAGTGAACAAGCGGGGTTAGCTTCTTCATGCCCAAATCATTAGTCAATATACGACAAACACGTTCTTTCGACATGCCCACACCCTCTACTATCACCCTAATGTTAACTAGACGGTCTTAGAGCAGTATTTGGTGAACTTTTCTGATATCGGTAATGAATGCAGTTTTTTGCCATCCCGAGCGTTCGCTATAAACCAAATTGGTACAACCATGACCATTAAGCTCAGTTGCCCAAATTTCACTGTGGCAAAAGAAGGCGGCGGATTCCCCGTAAACAGTACCTTTTTCGACTCTAATTTCTGTACGTATTGCCCTTCAAAAAAAGAATTTATAGTCCGTGTATTACCGTTAATACAAATAGTTGAATACAAAGAAGAGTACAGAACTTACGTCTGCTTACATGCTTACGTCTTATAGTTGTTGTTGAAATACGGAAATATAACCGTATTTCCCGCAAATTAGTGGAGATGAACTAGAAAAAAAGTACCTTCGAATGGCTTCATTTTTTCATAAAATTATGACACAAGAACCGCCTGCTTACTGGTGCAATTTCACTTACTTATACAATTTATGTTTTAGAGGTACTAGTACTATTAGGTGCTAGATGGTGCCCTTTGAACGCACGTTTTCCTGCCAAATCTACAAATCCATTAACTCTTTACCATCCGGCTGTCGAGCTAGTTTTTGAAAAACATTGCAAGGTTCACTTGTAACAATTGATTGTCAATATCCATAGATGTTAAAAATTACTTTTTATGAATTTATTGATATAAAAAAATACACTTAATGTCTAATGACAAATCCATAGCTTGTTCCACTTTGTAGAAAGTAAATTAGTAAACGGTAGTATTTATTATATTGATAAACAGGTTTCAATTTAATAAACGTTGTTAATTGTTGTAATAATTATTTTAGTAATTATAATAATGTTTGCACGATTTATTAAATTGATTTTTTTCAGTATAATGTAACTGTAGCACATCATGAATTAAAGATTATTATTATTATTATTATTGTTTGATCAGGCACACTAGTTAAGACTGGCGATTCGAGAATCTCGTACGTCTTCCAATGACATTGTACTTAAAACCTCCCAAATTCACAACAAGAGTATGAAATAACCATACTAACATGGGTCACAAACCATTAAAAAAACAATAACATATTCCAAAAATATTGGATCTAATAGGTTTTAATATATTCGCTATTGTACGACTTTTCTGACGACAATTTTTAATAAAGTGATTTAACATTGGGAACATTCTATAATTCCAATAAGTAACACATTAATCCTAATATGAAGCAAACTACAAATTTAGATAAAACCGAATACCACAGTATTTGGTAGTTTGTTTAAATCGATCGTATTATTTTTGTGTAACAACGAGCTTCACATAATTCAAACGATTGTGAAAAGGATAAAGAATTGCCCGCCGATCTCGCGAGTGCACACGAAAACATGGCGCAGAAATACCGAAACATCGGTAATCCAGTCCAAAACTAAAGAAAAAAAGTCGAAAGCTTTACGTAAGGGGGGTAGAAGGAGCGAGGAGGGCGATAAATAAAATCGTCCGCAGTCGTCAAAACAAATAAAAAGAAGCGATGACAGTGAAACAAACGCCCGTGTAACACGAAGATGCATTCAATCAGCGGAAAGGTAGGGCGGAAGAGCGAAGCTACAGGAAACGGTCCCGGAACCGGAACCAGTGCACCATCGTCTATTCTCTTCTCTCTTCAGCTAGCCACACCTTTCCTTCACCGTCTCTGTCAGATGGCGAGGCACGGCACTCCGTATATGTAAAATTGCAGTCCGCAACAATGATTATCACGTCCTTAAACAACTGCTAAGGCACTCCCTTTGCGACCAACGTGACACTGAATACTTTTGAACTTTCTACACAAATTTGATCATATGTACTGGAAGTATACAGTTGTAGGGTCTAACCAAAGGAGATATAGCTTTAAATATTATGACATAGTAATTAGGACTGAATAACGAATTATGCTTTTAATTAAACGTTAATAAAACGAAACGTAAAATCGTAGATGGGGGTACATACCGGATGTCCCCATCATCTGCGATCGCTATATCGCAGAATTACTGAGGTAAAGCTTATTTAGAATCGCATAGTCTATCTTATAAAAATATAGAATGCTCTACATTTTGAACTCCTTGATAAGATATTTTTTTAACACAGAGCTAGTATATTTTTTGATACATACATAGAATAATGTTATCCAAATTATGAATGAAAAATGACCAACCTACCTGACAAGCTACGTCAACTCTGATTAACCTTATAATTACCACTTCAGTTGTACACCGACGGCTTCTCCATTAGGTTAATTGGTCAATGGCCTCCTAAAGATATCAAACAACTAATAAAATATTTTTTCACATTATAGTTTATATTTCCTTTATATGGAGAAAGAAAACACAAATTTTCTTTCCTTTGATTTCACTCTATTTAATTACACCTCAGGCATTCTACAAAAAGTTACTATTATTGTTTTTCTTTTTCCTAATATTCATTCATAAAGTATTTTGTTCAAGAATATGGTAAGTGTAACAAATTGTTCTACCGTCTCAGGATATTCTCTATCAAACATATTGATAGCGACCGGTTTCGTGTAAAAAACAGATCTACACGCCATAAATGTTTTTTTACACGAAACCAGTCTCTTTTAATATGTTTAATAGAAAATTGTCAGATGGTGGACCAACTTGTTTTACTTATCTTTAACCATGAACTCACACAGAATCTACATAGATGATTTATTTTGTTTCATTTTTCAATTTCTTTTATGCAGTAAGTGTAATTTTCTCTCTTTCTCTTCCACTTTTCTTCATTTTAATTTGAAATATTATTTCTTTTTTTTCTCTAGTAAATTGTAAAAGGAACATTAAAAACGGGTACTATCAATTCAAATAGAAACTTCACCAATGCTCGGCGTGTCTTCTACGAACAGCCACACATAGTTCTTCTTCCCCTTCCCCCTTCTTCTAAGTCTCCCCGCCAATCCATATTTTCCATCTTTCCTCCTACGTCATCAAAAACTTGCTCGATTCTAACCAGTAATTCTTCTCTGGTATCTTCCGTCGTTCGCAAGGCTCTTTACGTGACTCCACAAGCAAAAGTCGGTAGGCTTAAAATCGGGCGAAGTGTACGAAACCTTTAATAGACGAATACGACATCCATCGATTTGGAAACCTTGCGCTGAAAAAAATCTGCAACGATACGATGTTGCCCCGTCCTGTTGATATCACATTTACTGACCTGTTCAAGCATTAACGGAAGTTGGTCTCGCAATAAATCTCCATACACTGCACTGTTAAGATTTCCCTCGAAGATATTCGGGCCAAGCAGAATATCACCAATCAGTCTTCGCCAAATACTCACAGAAAAACGGTGCTGAAAATGGTTCTCTGAAATTGCATGTGGGTTTTTAATATTTCAATGATTCCCTCTCTGGTGAAAGTCGCTTCGTCACAGAAAAGTGTGATGTCAGAATCTATTCTTAATTTTCTAAAATCCAAGTTCAAAAGGCTTGCCTAAAGACACGAACATTAGGTTACAAGTTCTGATCCGACTAAAGTTAGTACAAATACTTGCCATTTTCGTGTAGCGTAGTGTGCGTGGATGACTTTGACTGTCCTGTTACTGCTGTAATTCTACAGGCAACTTCTATATTATCCCTAGGAGGTACCTCACGTTCGTTATTCGATATCCGGAAAGATCATTTTTCTCACAAGGAGCTTTTCGATTCAGATAACTCTTTGCGTATACTCTTGCGGCTCTAGCAGCGATAGAATGTTTTCTGTGGAGGTGGAAAAAGTCATGTGGTGGTCTACGCCAGGATATAAGAGAAGCCATGAGAATGCGGGCGCACTAATAAAAAATAGTCCCGACATTATTAAATATTCAATCCATAACATGAATAAAAGAGCAAGCAAGTGCACTGAATTTCATAGTACATACATTCTGATGTTTCTTTTTACTAATTTTCTTCTTCAACTCCAATGAAATAAAAATTCGATTAAAAGAAATGACTTGTATTGCTTCAAGAATAGTTGACTATCGCACTTTAACTTTAACTTACAGGTTGATTTTTGTAATTTTAACCCCCAGTTTCTACATACAAAGTATTCCCCATTTCTCCGATTCACCCTGTATACAAGTTTTCTCGTTTAAATAACAATACACGATTTTACAACACATTCTTCTCAATGTATGGGATACTCAAGTTCTACTACCTATTTACCCCAGAAAAATGCGTTTTTAAAGAACTAATTACTGTCCTCGTTAGGTTAAATTAAAGCGGAAAGCAAAATTTTTCATCTTGTACACTAAAAAATTTAGTAACTTTGCTATAGTAACTTAGTAACATTTACTGATAGTAACGTTTCAAATTGACAACGATAAGTAAATTTTAGTTTACTTGTCTTTTAATGCGATAGGTTTAAAGATCTATTGCCCGCTTATAATTTAATACTTACTGTTAATTGCCCTACTAGAAGAACGAACTCGAGTGTTAGTTGTATCGACAATATTATTATATCTGAAATTTTTGCTAATAGTAGTGATGTTAAAACTGAAACGTTCTTTACAGGGTTCTCAGACCACCTAGCTTAATCGTTAGAATTTGTTGCAGATGTGCCTTTTAATCATGTTAAATACCGATTTGTAAGAAGTTTTAATCAATACAGCTATAATAGTTTTCATTAAGATATTTCAAGTGAAACATTTGCAAATGTATACAACAAATGTTATGTAAATGAAATGTTTAATGCCTTCTTAGACACCCTTTTATGGCATTTTGAAAAACACTTTGCTGTATATAAAACCAAAATTACAGGAAAAGTAACCAAACCACTATATAACAATGAAACCATTTTAAATGCTAAGAATAATGTTATATTGACTCAGATGTTGTCAACCGTTGACCTCAGCTATAAAGAATTGTTTATATATTATCAAAACCAATATAACTGTTTGCTTCAAGCGCATAGAAAACCTTAATGTAATCGTAGATTAATGAATTCGAGTAATAGAAACAGAGAAATGTGGAATATTGTTCGAGAAATACGTGGCGATGTAAAAGAGCTAATAGTTCCTAAAGGAGATTCTTTAATCACTGTGACTACTTCCTCTAATGTTCATTTTACTATAATGGCTACAAATCTAATAAATTCAATAAAACAACCAAAGGATAAGGTATTTACCATAGTAGTTTCAAATCTAACTCTGATTCATCCTTTTTTGCTCCTGTTGACGCAAATGAACTTAAAAATCTAATTACAACCTTTGAAAATAAGAAATCATCTAGTGTGGATGAGATTCCTATATCTACATTGAAAATATGTGTCAATGTAATAGTTCCTCCAGTTTCCCATATAATCAACACATCCTTTACAACAGGCATTTATCCTGGCAGACTTGAGCATGATTATTGTACAAGAAACAAAGATAATTACACGCTACCTAAACACAGATTGACTGCTAGTGAGAAGTCTGTGCAATATGCTGGTATGACTTTCTTTAATAAGTTACCACACTGTATAAAAACAATAACAACTATTGGTTTATTTAAGACGCAACTAATAAGGTATCTTTACGATATAGAGTCATATTCAATACAAGAATATTTAAATTATTAGAAACATGCAGCTTCCTATTCTCTGCTTTTATTACGAATTTTCTTCATTTTCTCGTGTTGTAATATCACTTTGTATTTAATTGTTATTCAACATTTTGTGATTTAACTGTTAGCTGAGTATTGTCTCTCTTCTATACACACTTGACTGTTTTCTCTAACATTTTCTTTGTGAAATACATTGCTATTATTATTATTATTATCATTGGACTTTTCAGATATAATAAAAATATTCAAGTAAAGTTCACAGTTTTTTTGGATAATTTTGAAGGTCGAAAAAGAGAATTTTCCCAGGAAAAGATGTGTATTCTTCATTGACAACAATTGCTATAATACCAGTACGTAGTGTATATTTCCCAGCAAAGGCAAAATTAAATTGTAATTTGAACGCTATTAATGTGTGTGAGTACTTACCCAATTCATCTTTTTATAATAGATGTATAATAACCCGAATTTTGTAATCCTAAATTAATATTACAGTGTTGTCTATGTATCATCATTTCCTTAATTTCTTTGTTTTGTTATTTGAATATCGCGTATACCCTAAATATTTCAGATAGCGAAATAAAATGAAGAAAAATGTTCTAAAATCAGAATAAAATGGAGGGATACTGTTAGGCGAGCGATCATATAGATGAAAATTATAATACGGATACACACAGCAAATGCATATTTCATACGCTGGCAAGACGAGGACGGTTAACTGAGGAGGAAGTAAGAAAGAAAGCTACGCGATCAAAACTTCTGAATATTTCAGAGCTGGAAATCGTACTCGAGCTTAAAACACAATTAAAATTTCCTCAAGACATCAAAAATAAATTCTACTCATTCCTTCACATTATAAATCCTTCTTCTATACAATATATCTACGTCTTATTTCCAACATTCAGACTGTGTTTTAGCATCCCCCTTTCTTTAATTAATCTCCCCCACCCTTAGCAACGCGTAGAAACGAATGTTAGGTACAGTAACACAATACAGTTTTTTACACTTTTGCCGAGTTGAAAATCTTTAATGTCTGCGAAGGCTGACATTAATTAAAAAATCTTGTTACGCATGCAGAGACCGGGACTACAGAAGAGGCAATTTTAAGACCTGAGACGCCAGAGGCATATGCAAAATAGTGTCTAATTTATGCAAGTTTTTCTTTTCTTTTCCGACTGTCCTTCTCCTTTTCTTCCTTACCTTTTCTTCTTATCGGGAAACCATAGGAATTGAAGTCGTTTCTATTTAATTGAAACTTTTATTCACTTTGAAGAATCATTTATCATTCATAATTCAAAATTTCGATAATTGAATGTTCTGATATTTTGATTGCGGTCAAATACGTTCGTAGAATCTTCTTTGCGTATTTGTAAAAGATAAAATTTATGATCCATATATAGATTTGATAAACTATTCAAACGCAGCAAATTAATAATAATAAACTTTATTCAGTATTAGTTTACATTTCAAATAATTAGTAGTTTATGAACACAGATACGCTGCATGCATACGAATCGTACTCCCAACTCACGGGAAGCACATAGAGCGAAGTTGGCGAATTCAAGAAGTTCCACAACGGCAAAAGCGTGGCAGATGAGTTACACCTAACACTTAGAGGTGGTTCCTGAACGACCTTGATCGTAGTTAACTCCGTTATGTGCTATATGCACAAATCGTGTTCCCAGCTCACGTGGGGAACATAGAGGTGAGCTTGAGAGGTTCCACGACGGCTAAAGTGTGACATCTGACACTTACAAGTGGTTTCTGCACGATCTCGAACGTAATTAACTCCGATATGCGCTATATGCACGGATCATGTTCCCAGCTCACGCAGAGCACATAGGGCAAAGTTGATGAACTAGAGAGACTCCACGATCACAAAAATGTAGCAGTTGGATTGCATCTGACACGTAGAGCTGATATCTGCTTACGACGAGCACATAAGGTGAAGTTAGCTCCATGGTTCGTTCTGAACGGGCAACTTGGAACGAACTTGAAGAGCCGTAGTTTGATGGAATATTGATGGAATTGAGGACAGAATGCTTATTAATGAGTAAGACTAGTGGAGGTCATCACTCTTGAAAATCCCGACTAACAACTGGGAAGCACCAAATCCAGCGGCCGAAGGGTGACCGTAACATAATACTAGCAGAACTTGGTAAGTAATAAGGATCACCGAAATTTGCTTGCTATTCATCTTACAGGATTCTAATCATGGAAACATAATTGTTCGACAATTAACTTTTTAGTACATCGTTTGCTTAATTAAAACTCAAAGGGATCATCAGAAGTGCAAACTTTAATGCAGCATAGAAAGCATGGAAATGGAGTAAAAATTAGAAATGTAAAAAACACATTACAACGGATTGATAATACACGATACAAGACTTACTCGAAAGATGCTCAAAAAAATATTGTCTGAAGTTGATCTCCTAATTATTTTTTTATCAAATAATAATCTCAAAAACGTCTTAGGAAGAATCATAATGTTATTAATATAAGGCTAACTTAGAAGCCAAGCAGTAATGTACATTTAAATTATTAAGAATTCATGAAGGATGACAAAAACACACACACAAACACACATCTTAATGAATTCGGATTTAAAACTTCTGACTTCCAACCTTTACTCTTTGTTAAATCAGATGCGATCGCGGTCAGTCCACCGCGACAATTAAAAAGTGTATGGCGTAGTTTTAGCTTAATTGGTTTGTTCAATGTTGAAGATGATGGTTTAGGTGTCGAAACATATATCCAGTTTTAGTGAAGCGTTGTAGTAAGTGTAATAGTGGGGTGCTTCAACGTTCCAGGGCCACAATATACGAATACTTAATTTAAGTGCATAAGTTAATGTTGTCAAACCTTTATGGGATAATACATTAATGAATTAGGAATGGGGTCTATTGATTGAAATTTGACGGTGTCACTTCAACACCATCGCGTGATAAGCGGAGTCGTATAGGAACAAAAACTTCCGATGTTACATATGTTCCGTTCCGGTATTAATCTATTGTTTCTATTAAATTAATGTCTATTGAAAAAAATCACTAACATTATCCCGTTTCGGTGAAACAAACCTTCTTTCGCGGTGAAACAATTCCCCTTTTCGGTGTTAATTTTCTGCTTGGCAGTGAAAACCTTCACCATTCCGGTTTTAACATTATCAAGTTTCTTCGATTTGAATTAAAAAAATGTGTCCTGACGGTGAAGAATTTCTCTGTTTGCATGTTGAGTGCATTGAGAAAGATTTCAGAACCAATGTTTATCCCATACGGTGAAAAATATCTCTCTTTCGGTTTTATTGTTTTCCTCTGTGGACTAGACCTTATTCGGTTCGATGTTAAAATGTGTCATCCACAATAAAATGTACCTACTCAGATATTAGATGTTACCAATAAATTCTCCTGTTTGGTACGAATTGTTCCAGCAGCAGTAAAAAAATTCTCTATTTCAGATTCTATCGTAGTGTAAAATATTTTTAGTTTGAGTTGCGGAGAATAACGAGAATAACCTTTGAGTCTTTTTTTTTTCTTAAGAAGCCGGTGAAACTCGATATGTAGACTGAAAGTTGCATCAAAAGAAAGGGCGTGTCAGGTATTTCAGGGCGAAAACAGCAAACCGTCCTCAAGGCTTGCTGTCCTCGATGAAAGACAAAAATACGCAGAGCTCTTTCAACGCAAAAATATATTGACAGTAAGTAGGAGCAAATAAAATGCAAGAAAAAAAAATAACGATTGAATATTCATAATATTTGACTTATGATGATCCAACAGGTTGATCAGGATGGAGCTCACCATGTATCCACACTTACACAGGAACACAGGCAAGTGCCTCTCGCCGATATAAATGAAACTTGGTGACTTTATAGACTGATGTAGTGTAGGAGCAACGGTAACTTTCCCCAGCCCCCATGCTAAAAAATGCAAGAATTTATGTACAACAATTTATGCATATTATGCAACTGTTATTAACTATACACATTCGAATTATTTGTCCGAATTGGATTCCGATGACAGGTCTGACGATGATAATGATGATGATGATGTATTTGCTGCTATGATAAATTCTTCTACCATCTTCAACAATATTATCCAGTTGATAGATCTTATTCTCTTCTTCGATAACATGATTGATACAATTTCTTCATACTTACAATGTTTAGTCCCTCAATTAGTAACGTTATTACCTCCGATAATTTAAAAAGTTTGTAGTTAGCAGCAACATGGTCCCCATATAAGCTCAACGGCATTACAGTAACATGGAGGCAATCTTAAAGTTGTACGACCACTGTCTAATACCATTTCATTAACAACATATATCCGCAACGTATCTCTTTGCTAGTTCAAGTAACTCAACCTTTAATAAATTATTGTCAGAATCAATTCCTTCGCAAAAAAAGACATTCAATCAATTCTTGCTTCTTCTAGGTAGAGGTAGGCAGTTTTCCTATTCTGACTGAGTGGTAAGGAGCCAAGAACAAAATTTGATTCAAGAAAAAGTAGTACATTTCTCATCCACTCATTGTCAGTGAATACTTCGCTATTCATGTCATCATGGTAACTATTTTCTTCGATTCAAAGAAAAGGAGACCATTTTTAAGGAAACCATCTTCGCTACCAATCTCCAATACAATTAAACAACCTCCTTTTCCTGCAGAATTCCTCAATTCTGTTATAATCCGCTCCATAAATGATTGTTGTGCACTAAGTACTGCCGTGTCTTCCCATATTTGTTGTTTTATCTGCGTTGACCCAAGTTTCGTCTAAGTAGTATATCTTTCTACCATCTAACAGATACAAATTATAAGCTTTTAACCTTTGCTTACTGTCAATATTCTTTTCTGGAGGATTCTTTGATGGTCCTCACGGTGGGCGAAATACATCTTCATCAGCCATACCAAAACTGTCGTAACAAAGCAACGACTTGCTTCATCACAACGGTGTTACTTTAACATAAAATAGGTGATGATTTTATTAAACTGCGGGGTATATTTTTACTTTATTTCGAAGAAATTTAACACCGTCCCCTTTTACTTCGAGAAATTTTTATCTATGTAGCATTAAAACAATTCCTCCATTTTGTATCCAACTGATTGCAAGCAATCATCATAAACAGATAGTTTTTACGTTGTATTATATCATGAATGGCAACTATCGACAATTATTTGGAACACAATGTTAGTTGCGGTTATTTTACCATTTTCTTCACCGTCATCAGCAGCTACCGTTACTCAGTCAGTAACAAGAATATTGTTCGCATAGTGAACAAATCAAAACCGAAACGGATGTAATACGGAAGTGCTTGACGCTGCTGTCGACACTCGAACTAATCCAACTATAACATTCTTTTATAGAGGTAAATATATTCTAATGTGTCTCCCAATGGATACGTTGTACATTATATTTCTTCAGAAGTGGAACGTAAAAAGATAAACGGAAATGTGTGTTGCAATGCATATACACCGATATATTATTGTACAATTATACCGGTATGTATTGTTGTGATTTTTCGCTGGTAATCATTTAACGCTATTCATTTACGACTGCGGGATAGAATCAATAATTAATTCGAATTAAAAGCTTATTTCAATTACCGATCTATTCCAGGAATAATAATTGAGGTTGTTAGTGCCCTACTTTGAAGGTTTTTTTGTATTTATTTAATTGGTTCTGATATAATAGGTACGACCGACACATGCAACATAATTACGATTTTGGTATTGTACACTTATATGTATTGTTATAAATGTAAATGTTTACTACATTTTATAAAATCTGTTTAATGAACTTACAGATCTACAGGCAAAAGAGAGAAAGAAAGCAACAAAATTTAACTTTTCTAATATAAAATAGAATGACGGATTCGTTGAGAAGCTGAAAGGTTCGAGCCTCCTAAATATCGATCTTAAAAGTACGAAAATTCTATGACGTACCACTGGTTATATTCCGCTCATAAAATAGTAAAAGGTGTCCCCAACAAAAGACGAACATTTAAATTTGGCGCCACTTTTGCAGTTGTGATCTAATAGGAAAGCCCTCTTATACTATAGATGACCGACTTAATGCAAAAAAGTTATTCGAGAAATAGATATATCTTTTATGTCTCGTTCACGCAGCATCGTATGAGCCTTTTTCAGGTGGCGCTATTTACCGAGTAGCCAAGATTGGCGGAAAATTTAAATTGTTAAATATTTTATATACGAACGCAGCTAAAAGTCGGCATTTCGTAAATAAAAACTACAAGGGAAGTTCGCAAAGTTCTGGGAATTTAGCTATATTTTTTTTATTTTGTCAATTTAAATCAAATTACAATATTGTTTTTCTACATAATCTCCATTTAATTGAATACAGTTATCCCAACGATAAACTAATTTTTTTTGCCGTCCTCAAATTTTGCGTCAGTTAAACACTCAAATCGAACACCCCGCAAATGTTTTTTCAAAGCTGAGAACAGATGAAAATCAATAGGCGCGACATCTGGTGAGTAAGATGGAGGCGAAAGCATTTCCCATCGTAAATTGTTCAAAACAGCCTTTGTCTTTCTTACGGTATGGGATCTTGCATTATTCTGCTGCAATAACGGATGCTTATGCAACTTCCCATGCCGTTTTCTGACAAGTGCCTGCCGCAGTTGTCCGGATAATAAATTCGATTAATATTCTGCGTTAATCGTAGTACCTTTCGGCAGATAATCCCTTCACAATCTCAGAATACAGTAAACATTACCTTTTCAACAGGCGGAACTGCACGCGCCTTAAGTGGAGGCCCTTCTTCTGCTTTGCGACGTTTTTTGGATTAACTTTTGGTCTCAGGATTGAAATAAGGAATCCACGTTTCGTCAGTGGTTATTTATCCGTTGCGAAAATTCGTCACCTTAACGAGCTAACAGCTCTTGAAGTTGACAACAAGTGCCAGACCTATGGAGTTTCCGTTCCGGCCCCAACAGTTTTGGCAGCCAGCGGGCTGAAGCCTTGCTTAACTTACTATTCCTACGCGTACACTGATTTGAAGAATAGTCATTCGCCTGTCCTCTTTCAATAGGTGCTCCAGCAGTAATGTTTCTTTCGTTTATCGACGTACTCGGGCGACCACTGCGTGGATTGTCTTCTAAAGATGTTCTGCCAGTTTTAAAACGATCGATCCACCGATATACATTACTTCTAGTTTCTACAGACTCATCAAACACTCCTTGCAGACGTTTCTGAAGTTTTCACACCCTCTTTCCACAAAAATAAAATTACTGCTTTTTAAGATTTAACCGCGTCTTCCATGGTTACAAAAACAGTACTACGAAAACGCGTCTATATCAGTCGAACACCTAAGTTAGACTAAACTATATTGCAACCAGTAGCTGCACAAACATGTTAAGTCTATTAGCAATAGCACTGCCTGTAAGATATGTGAAATTAAAGCATATTACCAAATTTACGTAATTTAATATACATAAGTCAAAAACATAAGTTAACATAAGTGAAGTAATTAGAGACAAAGACAAATTAGAACCAAGTAAATAAGATACAAGAAATTAAATACAAACTCATGTTAAAAATAAGCAATTTGGCAACATTAAGAAAACTCGTGCTACGAGAATTGATTGAATCTGGTAAAGTACCAAGCGATGCCACCATAACGAATTCTTTCCTTCTGATAAAAATTAATGCTTGATCTTGAATGTTGGCTATTTTATAATTTACGATCTAACAATGATATTCCCTGCCTTCCAACTTTTATTGTGTACCTGTGTTCACCGTATACCTCTGCCGTCCAAACTTGGAAATTTCCCTACTTCAAACGTATTCATATTTCGGTTTTGAATTCATGCAGCGGCAATGGATCATCTGGATCACTTCCATTAAAGCTGTCAAATAACTCATCGACCTCTCGGATGAACATAGCTCCTGCTAGCGTTCATTGTGGTAGTCATCCTGCAAATATAGATATTTCTGCCTGTAGGCGTAGATGGTGGGACCTGTCGCTTCTTCGTATTAGGAATGTCTTTTAATTGCAAAGTATCTCGCCCAACATCTAACTCAGAATTTCAAGAATAACCACAGTAACGAGCTGATTCGTAGTAATAGAAAATAACGGATTTTGAATTGACGCACGCTAGCCACATTGGTCGTACATTTAGATGAAACATGCCTAGTTTTCTTACAAAGAAAACATCTAATCTCGTCTGTAGACAAGAGATTCTGAAAGCATCTTCCTGAAATTGAATTAACAAGGAATGCGGTAGCCTGTCCTTTTCATCTAATTCAATGTATACGTAACGTCGAAAATTAATAATATGCTTATAGCCTTCTTTTGCAATATCGCCACTAATTAATTTTATTGGAGAAGCAATCTTTGTTGACCTATTTCTTTCAGTTCTTTTTCGATAATTTCATGGTGACACCGTTGAAAGAATTAAACTTTTTGCAGGCCACGCAAGTCTGCTAAATTTATACCTTCGTGTGTAAACACAAATGATTGTACGACTTCTTTAGATGACAAATAAATGCACACCCTATTGTTTAATACCCGTGATGCAAAAATAATAATTTTGGAAATAACATTATTTGCCACACCAAGACGTTTTTTAAATTATATCCAAACATGATTGCTCGATCCCTATTTGGAAACATAAATTTGGTAGAAGAATTGTTTTTAATAACTAAGGCGAACGATTGTGAATTCAAAAAATGCCCCAAAGCATGTGTTATACACGTTAAGACTAGAGGAGTAGGGGTCAAAGTTCAACACGGGAAAAATTAAAAAGAAAATTCCAAAATAAATGAGAAATCCCACAAATAATAAACTCGAAAATAAATCAACCTTTCCCCTTATTCAATAGACACCGTTTGAGCAAGAATTATTAAGAAACACTATATACAACCCCGAGAAAAAAATAACTTTCACACAGTGATAACAACATGTGCTTGTACCTAAAGAACCGCACTAGAAGTTGTTTACTGGGCTCTTTCTTCTTACGAAAATACTTCCCGTCTATATGTACAAGATAAAGATGAAAAACCGATCTGGAGGAAATTGGAGGAAAGAGATCACCAACACTGCTTCGCCTCGTAATAAAATGAAACTGAATGTATGAGTAACTAAATATCATAACAATAAAAAGATTGATGTTTCTCATCCTAAAATCATTTCTTTTATGCTTTTCGATATTTTAGTGCGTTCCCTTTTACATTTCAACCGCGAGACTCGGGAATATAAACATAACTTTTGGTGCTCCGCATTTGATTAAGAGCGTATTGTTATATGTAGAACAAAATGAGTCGAAAGACGGCGAATACGAATGTGAATACGACGCCCATCATAAGAAGCGCTCTTGTCAGTTTCTGCATCGGAAAGATACTCGCAACAATAGCGCGTACAAAGGGAATCGCGCTTTCGACGGCCTCACTCGCCGATATGTAGCAAGAATTTGCAACGCGAACGTCGTCGTATGCTTCCTTATTTATATGTTGAATACGTCAAGTGATGCGCGCTGATCGGATACAAGAGGTTGGGTCGACAAAGTTTTATCGTTGATACGAAGTATAAACAGTCATGACGGGGGAAGAACATAAAGAGGACCAACGACTGCCAGAAGTTTGTGGCATTGCTGAGGTATAATCGAAAGTAACAGTAAAAGAAAAAAAACACCTACAATATTTCAAAAATTAGAAAATAATATTTTTGGTGGAGGCGATGGGAACTATTTGTGAAAAATTCATCATTCGATACTGGAAGATGTGACTAAAATTAATATCAGGAATAACCAGCAATTTCTACTATTTAAGCGCCTTAATTTATATAACTAGGTTTAACCGTTTTCCGTACGCTTATACGAGGGACATCTTTTAAGTTTCAAATCATTTTAGTAATTTTGGGTTCAAACCAATTTTCGAAACATTTTTTCCGCTCCAAAGATGACATCTCCAAAACAAGGAACCGTTAACTCGTTTTCTCTCCCCTTCAAATAATCAATTGTGTCTTTCCTAATTTCATCGATGACTAACGAATTGTTACATATCATTCAGCAACAACCATTCTTCGAATATCCAAAGCAATGCTTACAGCAACTAGCAATCACATTCTTAGAAGTCTTTATTACTTTGTTTCTAGCTCTCGTACGAATATATCCAACTTTTATCACTTGTAACAATGTTGTACATAGATTTTGTTCGTCTGTGGAATTTATTTATTCGATTTATTCGATAGTGGCATTATCCATAATTATTTCATTAAACCTAACGTCTAAGCTTCATATGCGCAATACATGCGGTACCTGCAATCTGCATACAATTTCCGATATACAGGTATTGTATATGTAATACTTTTTACACTACCCACAGAAAAGATCATTCGTTAAATCAACAATTTTTTTTCTTTAAGGTCTTTCGTTTGGACACCAACACCATCAGTCACTTTAACAATTTAAATTCAATTACGGCAACATAAATTTATTTTTGACTCCTTTTGTTAAGGCAACTGTTTTTCTGCTGGAAGAGCAGCTAGTGTTACTACATACACTGCTCAAAACAATCAGGGGATATTTGGAAAAATGGTAATAAAATAAATAAATAATCAATGTAGCACCTCGCAAATATTTTTATATTTAACTACAACGTTTTCAAATAAGGAACCGAACGCATTGACAAGTTTGAACTTGTTTGTGTACATTATAAAGCTACTAAGGCACTAAAGTGAATAAATATCATTAAATGAATACACAATTATGAGACTTTATAAGAAGTTTTATTGATAAAATAACGAAAAATCCATTGTTAATAATGTGTGTGATCTCCACGAACGGCAATAAAGGTTTGACATCTCATCTGTATTGATCGAATCATTAAAAACATTAAAAAATTCTTGAGGAAGATTATTTCAATCCTCTATCAGAACATTTTGAAGTTCCCGAATTGTACGCGGTGGCATATTTCTTGCTGCAACACGTCATCCTGAAGCATCCCAAGCATGTTCGATAGGATTACCATCAGGAGAATTTGCTGGCCAGTGCATTCTATCGATTCCCAATTGTTCAATCCAGTTGTTCACGATGTTTGCCTGATGTGGACGAGCGTTGTTATCCATTAAAATGAATCTTTCACCCATAGCGTACGAAAGAACAATGGGTCTCAAAATTTCATCCAGATACCTCTGAGCAGTTAGGTTGCCATTCTGCATCACATAAAGGTCTGTATGACCTGCTGCGCTTATCCCAGCCCATATCATTACATTCTCACCTTCATATTGCGGCCTTTCTCAAACAAATTGTGGCTGATTACGTGTTTCAGGTTCACGCCAAATTAAAATACCCCTATTATCTGGATTTAGGGCGAATCTGGATTCGTCACAAAACAATACTTGTTCCCAGTCATCGTGATTCCAATTTCTATGTTGCTCAGCCCATATTTTTCGCGTCCTTTTATGAAGAGCAGTTAGTGGAACGTATGGTAGGGGTCTTCGAGCATACATACCAACATTGTGAAGACGATTTCTTATTGTTTAAGTTGATACTAAGCTCACTTCTAACCTGCGTTGCGTTATACCACAAAATACCTTTTAGCCGTTTTTGTAAATTTACATCTACGTAATTTGTACATTACGTCGCAATTTTTTTTGCGGTTTTAATATCAAATTTTACTGACGAAAGTTTTTTTAGTTGATTCCTACATTATGCAAACAGCTCTTAAAACAGCATCTCACGAAAAGAGAAAACAAGTAGTTACAAGTAAATAAACAAAATATCAGTTTAAATTTTGTGCAAGAAATTGTAATTTGCTTAAGACCAATTTGGTAATCGGTGTAACATCACATAATAGTTTCATTACACAAGTAATTTAACCCAAGAAAATATTCTACTAACTCTTATGTTTGCATCTTGATAGCCCTATCAATAGCTATCGGTATGTACTATCGATAGTATTCGATAGTCACTATCGATAGTGCCCATCGCTAATGTATAGAGCTCTAAAGACTCTAATTTATAATTTAAAAACTCGCTCTAATTAATACCGCTGCCGCTTCTGTAAGCGGTTCGCGACGCTACTTTTGATTGCAGTAAAATAGCTTTCGTGTTTTATAAATTTGAAATGAAAAGTCACTGTAAAAGCAAACGTGCATAGCACAAAGACAAAACACAAACCACAAAGCTATTTGTGGCTCAGTTACAACTGAAGTGACCAAGTTCGAAAATAACACATATGGGTAACACCTCCAACTGCGACCCGCTGGTCATGAGCGGAACAAGTGCGAAACAAGGAAGACGTTGGTAATAAACAGAAGAATATTTATTCTTATAATTCGAATGATAATGAAAATCTGAGTTCAATTAATAAAGGAAGTAACCTTAAAATATCTACGATCTATAAAATGAAGGTAATACACTGCAGATTCATATAATAAGGAACTCTATTCTGCTAACGACTGGTACTTCCTAAAATAGAAAACTTAAATGTAGAGAAAGTAAACAACCGTTTGTTACTTCTTAGACCTTACTACTTAAAATAGGAATTATTTGAAAGAAAGGCTGGATTCTGAAACAGGAAAATAAAATTTCAATGAAATTGTATCGCTTATCCAATAAAAACAATAACTAGAGCTATTATTATAAAAAAAAAAAGTAACAAAAGAAAAAGGAAAACTAGATTTTGTCAGGGATGACAGCTTGTTATTTCATGGCTCTCTAAGCAACTTTGTCCGCCTCACCTTACCAGCCTTTTTTCTGTCTTCTTACTTGTTTCTACGTACTTACTTAGTTGCATCCTCCAACGGTCAATTCCGGAAATAAAAACTAGTTTTAATGAAATGCTCTCGATCACTCTTATAAACTGTAGAACTTACCAATGCCAAGATACAACTGCTCTCCTTTTTAAACGGGCACCATGTATATAACGACGTTTCTCTTGAGATTTTATCCGAAGTTCTGTAAGAATCAAGTGCATCGCGAACTTCTAATTTTTCGTATTTCTGTCTACAGTAAGTCAACATAATAAAAACAAAGCATTCGATGAATACAAATTGCTGTTTTCTATCGCAATGACAACCCACAATAAGCATCCTTCCGTAAATTTGAAATACTGTCTACCACGATCTTTACGATTCTTAACGTAAACGAGAAGATGAGAACTCTTTGAATTCGCTCTATACGACTAAGACGAGCAAGATGTGTTGTTAATTACCGGGCTTCAGAGTCGGTGCCGTATATAAGGAGGCGAGTGGTTGAAGCCTGACATCGGTCGGAATGCTGAAGCGGTTGAAGGGAAATGAATTGAATATGTCGTCGGATTGCGTTTATTTTACTATTTTTGCTGTGAGACATCGTGGTCCTACTCGGTATAGATGCATCATCTGCTTGGACGAGATATTAATGCATCCGCCATCGTTTTCTTGTCATTAGTAAGAAGCAGGGTGCTCGATGTGGTATGTTCCGTGTTCGAAATAATAATTGGAACGAACGCGGTTAATTTCGCTCTGGATGCGGAGGAGATGATCTCGGGGCGGATCAGGAACCCATCTTTCCGGTTCTAATTGCGATCAGAATGGAACGATGTCACTGGGCACGTACTGGGAAATTGCACGGAACTTTTATTCTGTAAACTTTTACAAATCGTCAACTAGCAGGAAATATTCAAAATGAAACGTAAGTAAAATGAACTAATTTTCTATTTTACAAAAGTAGATAAATTTGTTTCACAGTTAAAGTTAAAGTAACTTGCGTTTTATATGTGAAATATTGCTGGGGAAGAATCAAAAGTATTTTGAAACAAATGTCTTTTCTATTTATTTTTAAACTGATTGTAAAGTCCATGCTCTGTGAATATTAGCAAATGTTGATTGCGGAACCTTCAGAAGGAGCCTTTCGTTGCCACGTATGCCATACTCATGTGGCATCTCAGATGATAGCAAAAAGTTAAAGTTCTTCCTCACAAAACAAGCACGCTCAAATCTGAAAATGCATGGTGTGGTAAGTATATCCCTAACTTGAAAGACATTCGCACATGCATCCGTTCTGTGCGCTTCTTATGGAAGACTTTTGCAACCGAAAGATCTTGAGACCGTAAGATGAGTGTGCCTAGAATATGACGCCATATTGTATTCTAGCGTCAACATAAGCATAATAGCTGGATAGTGCTACCTCCACATCAACCACTATTCTTACTCTGCAAAATGCATATATAAAACTGGACAGTTTAGAAACAAGAACCTCTTAGTGATTCTTGCAGCTTAAATAGGGATCGGCCTGCGCAGACGCCTGTGGAATATTTCTTAGACTTCCGCACAAACAGCCGTAAGCTGTTCAAAGCTATTTTAATAGGTGCCGCCGCGAACGACACTTCGGTAGAAAATGCGTAAGTCCCTAACTATGACAATTCAGGACACATCAGCTACCCTAGGAAGAACGTTGATGGGCGCCACGCTCAACACATTCACTCCACCCACATATTTCGTCTATATCTATATTGCTAAGTTCTCTCCAGAAAGAAAGCATGCGTTACAATGCATATCGCTGACCACGATCCTTTGGTTTTCAAGAAAGGCTGGTCCAGTTAGTCCCCGTATTTGTCCACCTAACTGTTATTGAGGCTATTATTTGTCACATCGTGCTTTGTATTCGCCCGCGATTCAGCAGTAAAAATTTGCTTCTCCCTTCGTTGTAATAGTTTTTAATTGTGCGTAAATGACCATGCCACCATCTTATGGTATGACCTTTACTTCTTTTCAAAAGAAAAACCAATGCTAAATCCGTAGAATGTAGTCCTCGAAAAATTGAATAATTCTGCTTCACTATTTGCAGCACTTAAAACCATTTGCAATGCGGGTGGAACCATTGCTGCTGGATGGTTCTCTTTCTCTTGTGAATAGAATACACAATTCTCTTGCCGCAGCCAATCGCTACTTTCCCCCACTGCCTCGGAGAGTTATGCTTTTTGCAAAATGCGTAAAGCAATTCAAAATTATTTACCTTTCTCTTAACAAATAAGTCGCCATCGTCATGAGCGACTCTGTATGATAATATCAATTGAAACAACATATATGCATACTCTGGAAAGAATACGCTGCTAAAAGATATCCTCCAAAACAAAGAGCCAAGGGTGAAATTGTTACTGAACTTTTGGTCGTCCGCACAATGAGAGTATATCCTTTGAAAATACAGCGAATCGCTCATTCTAGCGTAAAGCTTATATAGCTTCATTAGAGTAACCGAAAAAGTACATATCAAAAATTAATCATTCCGACATGCGCGTAATTCAAGCTTCCTTCAATTACTTTTGTTTGCGCGAATCCATAGCGGCAACGAACTTTTACGTCGTCTACCTTTAGGTTGACTCTACGCTTTTTCTCCCTCTTTTTTTTTCCTTGTCGATTTATTATTGTTTAAAGTCTCCGAGGCAGAAATTTGTTTTTCTTGTGCTTTAAAGGGAGCCTTGATGGAGTTTTATGTCCCTTTTGTGCTCACCTACAATTAGATTAAAACATTAATTGCCGACTCAAGGAATTAAAGATTGACGGTTCATCAAGCGGGTCTTCTAAAGCGGAGCGCTGGAAAGAGAAAACTAAAGAAATTATCCGGGTAAAAAGGGTTGAAGATTCGCTCTCTTGTAAGATGCGGGGTGATAGGGTGATACGATGTTTCCGTAGAAAGGGGGTGGATATTGTTGGAGAGGGTAAGACGATCTTCTCATCTTCCAGTGCGTTTCTTAAATGGAAAAGATTATCCGGAGTTATACCGGGTGCAGATTCCTATTTTAAAACGAACGAAATTTCACCGAATCGATATGCATATATACGTACGTTGAACGAAAATATCTATAAAACACTGGGATCAAATAGAAAATATGCCTTTGATTAATATACTTCAACCCCTTTTCTCCATTAATTATTAGAATTACGAGAACATGGCTCATAGTGATGTTTTACGTCAGAATACTTTCCTGTTGCAGAAAACTAGCACAGGTGGATAATATTACTGCTGAGCGTTCTTTGATTGCAATCAATAATAAGTTTAAGGCTTCAATTTTAGATTTGTCAGTCATTTTAGATTATTTTTTCTTAGATATTGTAGGCGCCGAATGTATACCTAGTAGCGATTTCACAGTATACATATTTGTGTAATTTATACAACACCAGATGTTGCTGCCGATTATCTTGCAAACTTTCCTGGACTATTAAAACACACCGTCATAAACTATAAGATTGTCTTAATAATTGGCGACTTTAATATTACCCATTTTAATGAATAATGTAAATGACCCGCGTAAATATTGCATGTTAACTTTTTTGATTTTGTTAATTTATGCTGGTATAATGTTATTGAAAATTGGAATAGTCGCTTATTAGATCTAGTTCTGTTAAACTGCAAAGTGGAAATAATTAGAGATGCTTATCTTATTTCGTATAAAGGTGCACAAATTTATGAATTTTCCTACAACTCCAACTATAACCCTTATAACTTTAAACGCATTAACTTCAAATTTGTATAATAATGATTGGTCGTTATTGGAAGATTCTAAAAACGTTAACACTGCCTGCAATTTATTTTATGAGAAATTGTTAGTAAGGACAACAAATAAAAGCTGCTTACCAAAGTTACGTTTCTTCACAGGCATGTTTGTTGTAAGAATACAAATTAGGTTTGTTGTATTTGACAATATAATGGATGGTGTTGTCATAATAGTTAGTCTACTTGAAAGACTATTTTGAATACATAAATAATTGACTATTACAACGCAAAGACAATTAGGAAGGTATCAGAAAAGTGGCTGTATTTGTTATGCAAGCCTTACCATTCCTCCAGCTTTACTTTCATTTAGTAGCTAATAATGAAGTTTTATTTAAAAATCTATTTGCTACTTACGGTATTCTAACAAATCTCTGACAAACCTCTGACAATCTCTCACAATCTCTGTCAATTGTTAAAATACGTTAGTCCACATCGCGATATTTTTTTAGTTTAACAAATGCACCGCGTCCAACAACTAATTCTTCATATTTGTCCCAATTAATGATACCCAATCCAACAATAAATGGCCATATTGTGGCTTGCCCATGCCAAGTTCAACTTGTAGACGACAATATACTATCTATTCCGTTTAGTAACCTATTATATACATTTCATTTATGAGGAGGAAGCAGGTTATTTTCGTCCGGTTCGTCACTTATTTTTTCGGCCAGTATAGTTATCTTGAAACCAGTCAGGTAATTATTGTAACTGATTTGGCAAATCATCTGACAATGTAATGAAGTACGAGCGATAAAAACGTCTTTTTTATTGCTCGTACTTCTTTTTTCTTTTTGCCAAACTAATAGAATATTGAGTGTAGGCTTTCACGACCGTAATCCATAGTAGAAATGTCTTTCGGGTGATGTCGTGTAGTTAACATTTTACTTGACGTTTCGCTGACCATGCTGTCAGCTTCTTCAGAAGATTTCTAAAGACTGCTGTTGTTGTCTTTTGCGCCTCGTTATATATCCTATTTCTGTTCCGCTTTGCTGATCCATAACCGTTGCGTTCCGCTTCGCTTCGCGTCGATTGTTGTATCAGGACTCCGTAGTGCTAACTTCCACGTGTTAACTACACATCACCCGAAAGACATTTCTACTAATATAATATTATTGAAATACATCGGTTCATTGCCTCCCAAAATTATTTCCTGATCGACGGCACTGTTTTTGGTGTCTTTGCCGAGCCTAATATGAGTGCTATCGTCTGCTTTTCCTCTGCTATGCTTTGCCAGCGCAAACCATTTTTAATCTTATTTAACGACAATGAAATACATGTCTATTGCTTCTTTGGCCAGCTTATCTGCATCTTTACTTCCTTTGATTCTTCAATAGCTTAGAACCCACCGCAAAGTAACGTGGTTATTGCATCCTAGTTGCCTTAGATGTTGTACACAATCGTGTATCAGACCAGATTCACATATACGCCTCTTAATAGCCTTTAGTGACGCCTGACTGTCAGTAAATATATGCATGCTTCCGCTTCGTTTCTCTTTTTCCAGGATCTTTAAGGTGCTCAGGTTTAAAGCGAAAATCTACGCTTAAAATATATTGATATGGAGTCACATAGACACTTGTGGGTACCTACCCCGACACCTTCCATTCTCGAGCCATCAGTGTAGCACTCCAACATTCCTTTTTCTTGATCCCCATGTTCCCTGCTTCTTTAGCCTAGTTATCTGCCTTTATATTTCCTTCGGTTACTTGATAACTTGGGATCCACCGCAAAGTGATATGCTTATTGCGTCCTAGTTGCGTTAGATGATGTGCACAGTCATATATCGAACCAAATTCACATATTAATAGCCTTTAGTGTCCCCTGACTATCAGTTAATACATTCGTGTTTCCGCTTCGTTTGTCTTTTTCGAGGTTTTGGCACATAAGTTTAATGCAGAAATCCGTGCTGGAAATGTATTGGAGTCTCATAGGCACTTATGGGTGATAGTTAAGATCATCAATGTCTATACCTATCCCAACTCCCTCCATTCTCGAACCGTTCGTGTACCATGCCAAGGTTCTTCTTTCTTGTTGCCCACTTGTATTGCGTAAGAATCGTGTACTTTGCGCTCTGCATCAAATAGATTATGTTGAGATCTTCAAAAAATGCTCCAAGATGAGCAGACTTTAATCTCTTCATTCTAGTAAGTGCGCTTGATAAAGCTTGCTTCTGAAAGTAGATATGAAGCGGCGTTATTCCCAGCAGGACTTCTGACGCTGGTGTGGGACAGGTACATCTATAGTGTTGAGGTATGCGAGTCTTTGAATATGTTGCAGCTATTGTTGTACAGTCTTCTGTATTGTTTTAACCCACTAAACCAAAGAGTCATGGTAATCCAATTATCGATGTATATGACCGAAAGATCATTTAATCCTTCAGACCTCAGTGATGCTGTAGTGGCTTTCTTCTGCAAATTGCGTATGGGTGAGTTGCGTAACAGCTTTTTATCAAACGTAACTCCTAAGTATTTAGCTTCGTCGTTGAAATTATAGTGTTTCATTCTATAGAAGGTGATTTTAGGCGGACTTTTCTTCTCAGAACGACTGTAATTTTCTTCGGGTCTATGTGCAGGCTATGCATTTGACATCATGAATACGTATTGCAAAGATATCTTTGCATAATTTGCGGTATGATATTTCCATGGTTTTCACGAATCCTGTTTACCGGGTCGACAGTGTATCCTTGCACCTCATGTCAGTTAGCAATTAAGTCCTACAGGAGATTATCTATAACAAGATACCGGAGTAGAGGCGGCAAAACTCCTCCTCGGGGAGCAGAGGCACTTACCAAACATTTTGCTAAATTTCGGTAACGATTAAAATTGATAATTCCGACACTACAAGTTCATGTTTGCATACGTAGAACTACCAACGCAGTTCGAATTTGCTGCAACAATTTAGACATACCACTATTGAAATCAGCGACAAAGTCTCCCCAACAATCATTAAAAAATAATTGTCGTTGAGTGCATAAAAAAATTCTCCAAATTCTTCCAATACTGTTGAAGTTCACTAAGGCAGCATATTCACATTTCTCTTTAGAATCAATCCGTGCTCCTATTCCTATTTGTAGGTTTTTCTCAATCCGTACGTAGTACAAACACATAATCAAAGCAACGGACATGTAAGCATTGTATCCTACAACCAAATATCGTATATTTTAACAAGAGCTAAACTTCCTAATGTTCAATAGCTGGGATAAGTTTGTGCAAAATTAATCTCTCATACATTTTAAAGGAAAATATATCATAAAGATCGAATGAACGTATTTCCTTTCAATATCAGCGCCTTGAAAATTCCGTTTAAAACAGTCGACACAGCAGCAAAACTGCTTAACTGTAACTTTTTCGCGGCTTTTTTTACACATACTTGTTAAAAAGGTATAAAATTGAAAATCTCTGCAGAGCGATGAACACGAATTCTCCATTAACTTCATTTTTCATGACGAAGATAATCTGTAGCGTCGACCAGATCATCTTCCTCAAATTTAGAATGCAACGCAATGTGTGTAGACTCAGCGCCGTTAAAAACTCCACATCAGGTTGAAGTTGAGAAGTTCCCTATTAAAATCTCTTCGGTATAAGTTCGAAAGTTAGAAACTCGCATAATAGAGTATTTAAAAAGCACGAAGTATAAACTTCTTCTTTCGAGACAAGCGAGAAACAACGTGAATCGCCAACGCAATCGACTTGCCTTGTGATAAGCGACGTGATTTTTTTCGTTCGCAGTGTAAAATACCGTGTAAAAATTCACATCTGCTGTACCTATATTTTTTTTGTAAAATATAAAGTACTTTATAGTTAACAACGAAACATTTCGATTGATCTTAAAGAAATTTAGTAACCATCCAGACCTTGTAGCTGTGAATAAAAATAAGCACACACTTGCTCTATTTAGAGTAGTTTAGAGTGAGCTTCCAGAACTCACTTGAGCGAGAAAAAAATAGATGCATTAACAATTAAAATGAAGACACATTTCAGGCATAGAGAAATGTTTACAAAAAAGAATTCTACAACATATATATTTATTTAGAGCAATAAAACAAATATACAAAAATGCCCCAATATGTAGATAAATTAATAAAAAAAAACAAATATAAAATTGTATATAACAACAGATAAGAATATTTCACACAGGAGCAATATTTACACAGATATTGCACTATTGAGAAACTCATCAGAGCTACAAAAACTATTATTACCAGTCAGATACTTCTCGATTGTATCTTTATGTCTTTCCCTTGGAAGACCTTTGCATTCGATGGGCAACTTGTTAAATAATTTAGGACCACAAAAGTCAATATAATGTTATGTTTTGGCAAGACGACCTGCAGCTCCATTCGTTTACGTGTAGAATGCCCGTGATGTTCACCATTGGTTTAGAATTAACCAACATGCCAGGCAATGCCAGACAGGAAACAAAGAACCCGAATAGCTCTTTTTTTGTAGGCACAAGATTCTTCCAAAACGCGCAGAATGACCCCACAAAATGATGCTATACAATATGATAGAATGACAGCAGCTAAAATTGTATATCTTCGTGCGTTGCCACTCTCTTGAGTCTTTTTATAGTTTAAACAACGAAAGTTAAACGTTTACATAAAGCAGCAGTATGTTCTCCCAAGGTTAGGTTGCTGTCGATGTGTAACCCTAAAAAATTTTACTTCCAATGTGACATAGTCTCTCCTGTTACTAAAGACAACACTTTTTGTCTTACTATTGTTTTGCTTTAGACTGTTTTTGACAAACCAATCTTACCGACTTTACATTGCATTTGCTGATTTTCTGCATAGTTCTTCTATATCCTTGCCTTTGACTAAAATAGAAGTATCGTTGACATAAAGACAGACTTTCTCATCAATAATAAAAGGCAAATCGTTGACGTATATTAGGAAGTGTAGTGCCAAAAGCTGCAAAAATACGAGGAATAAAATCCGAATCACCGCCATAGCGTTTAAACCGTTTAAGATATTGGTCTTTAAAGAATCACCAATCTAAAAACGTAATGATACACAACGGGTTTTACTTAAAAACCCAAACTTGTATCTTTTGTGATGTAATTTGACCATCCTGTTTATTTGGACTTAATTTTATGTTGCACAAAACTTGTCTTCCAATATCTTCTACTTGAAAAGTTTTCTCTAAATTATTCAAGAAAGAAATTATCTTCTTCGCACACAATGAGCGGACATGCTGTATATTCAACTGTTTTCGAGTTATTTGAAATTTGGTTGCACCAAAAATGTCGCTATTGTATTTTTAATGCGTTTTTAGAATGTTGTCCCTTACGTTTACTAATGATATTGTGTTAATCGCGGATTCGTACAATGAGCAACAATATAGACAAAACAAAATTATATGGTAGGGTTACAAACCAGAAGGAAGAAAAATGCAGTATAAAATTACGTGAAAAAAAGCTTGAACGGGTGATATATTTTGACAATTAAAGTGAAAGTGGATATAAATAGTAACATGAAAAAGCAAGAAAAGTATATTATGATATAAATAAAATAGATTTTAGGAAAAAAGAAAGACACCAGAAAGTGAAGCTGCTATATTTATTAGGTTAATTATACCAACAACCACAAACGGATGCAAAATATATGCAGTGCATCAGAAGAATGAATCGCCAATAAATACAAGACAGATGAAGTACATAAGAAGAATACCAGAAGTCACAAAACATGTTAAGTTAACAAATGAAGAATTGGAGGAATATTAAAACGAACACCAATAATGAATATAATAGAGAGCAAACAGTTGAACTGGTTTGAACATGTTGTGAATATGGAATAAAATAGACTAGTTAAAAGAATAGCAGAGGCAGGAATAGAGAGAAAGAAAAGAAGGGCAAGATCAAGGAAGACTTGGATTGGGAGAATAAAGGAAATAGATTCAAAAAAGAAAATACAATACAGTACAAACATGAACCAGGGATAATAAAGGATAGAAGAAATAGGTGAGAGACAGCTAAAGACATCGGGGTTTTAAGAAAGAAGAAAAAGAACGTTTTGGTGAATCATAGTGCCAACTAAAAGATGTTCGTGACGCAGAGTATTCCAATAGTAATGTCAAAACGGCTCAGTGATCCAGTGGTAAAGGGGCCTGCGCTTGACCGCACAGAATTAGGCGCCATGAGTTCCGGTAGGATCACAAAATTTTCTTAGTGTGCCCGTTACACAATAGAACACTTTACACCCGCAACTTATACGCTAAAACGCTCCTGGGGTTACGACAAGCTTCAGAAAGCTTATACACCCCGTTATAAAACCCAAATCAAAGATGATCTTAACATACATCTACTTTTGCTTATGAAGTAAAATCACTACTTTTTAAGCTCCGAATATGACTTTTATATTGATTTTGTGATGTTGAAAATCACTCTAGATGCCATTAAAGAGCATAATCTTTAAGAAACTTATTAGCATTTGTAATAGAAAGTTGTACTACACCTAATAAATATCTTCTCAACTCTCTTGACTTTTGCCTGTGAACTAATTTCTTCTCTTTAGGTAATAATGTTTTCTTGAAAAGCATTGCATTTTCAACAAAATATATAGAAGAACAACTACAATGGACCAAAGAGAAAACCTTATCTCTTAATGTTGTTGAAATTTCTAAAGAAAATTTTAACATTCTAATAAAGCCAATTAGCGTATACTTATTTTATCTAATTCATTTCCTTCATATATCTTCACAACTAGATATCCACCGAGGTAATCGAAATTACATGTACGTCTTGATAAAAATTTGCTATATTTTAGCTTGAGATGTACTCATTCCTTTAATAACGATCAAGTATTACCCATAATCCCCTTGATTACACAGGCATGCGTTTGAAACTCTTTGCGAGTCGAATTGCTCCAGAACAATATCGCTGGTATTATTTAACATGGTTGCCGGGATTTCGCAGGGCGGATATGATTGATTAAGGTGAAGTTTCAAGGTGGATATTTCTTATTCGCATATTTTAACTGTCACTGTTTTCTCTAATTGATTTCTTTGAATCTTAATCATAATTAATTTAGGCAATTTGTCAGAGCTGAAATAATTATGGATATCGCGCACATTTCAAAGACAAAAACAAAATTAGAAACAGTCATTAATTTTCGAGGATGAGATTTCCTCTCGTAACAAATGGAGACTGAAAAAGAACGTCACATTTTTAAGCACCTCGAATATCGCTCTGAAGATATGGAAAGGAGATGCAAACAATTAAAATAATACCGTTTACTTAAAGACTTCAACTACAATGCGTATTTCTAAATTTGTTGGAAACATATTTTTTCTTATGTTGCTAAATTTTGTTAATAATAACTAAATTGTTTGAGAAAATATTCTTGAGAAATTATTGTATAACTTTGTTCTGAGAATTAACGAAGGGTGTAAATAGAAATTGTCCCACCGGTATTGCTAAAAAAAGGAGAAACAAGAAAGAGTAAGGAAAGGGGTACGCTGAAATTCAAAGAAGACGAATTGCTTTACTGTCTGTATAACTAACAAGAAAAAATGAGCTTGTCTTGAAGAAATACGTACTGCTAATATATCAACCGAAACTAACACCAAAGTATTATTAATTAAGGCCGATCTTAATTGCTAATTAAGATCTGCTTCGTGGATTACAATATTCAGTTTCTAAAAGCTCATTTTTTCTTTGTGTTCGTGGATATAATGCAACAAACCGTGTGGGAAAATGTATTAGTAGAAGCAATGGTAGGATTTGCAGAATCTTTAACTGCGGTATATTTTGTCTATAAAATCAAGAAAAAACATGATTTATGGATAAGAAAATAAGATTAGGCGGCAGAACTATGGAGTAAAATCGCTTAATTTGAAGCAATTTGTTTTTCAAACAAATACTCAGAGAGGTCAATTTTATTTTTTTAAATAAACATTTTCCCATCAATTTTAAATTTCCTCCACTTCTTCCTTTTAAGTAATGTGGCTATCGCTGTTCTTTTAAACGACAACCCCCGATTTCCTTTTATTTTGAAATGTCATTGAATTTTCTAAATAGGACCATCAAAATATGAATACTTCAGATAACAACATTTTCAAACAGGAGCCTAGCAAAAAACAAAGATAAATTTTTACAGATCAAATGGGTATCAATCAATTTTGTACGCACTCGTGTAGCAAATACTTGTTGTTCTTAATAACAAAAAATGGGAGTTAACCCTACAAACGGAGCGCGCTAATGTGAAGCCCGGAGCGCGGTTTATCGTCTAGGCCAGTGCTAAACACCGACAGCGATATGACGGTGAGTTCCGCCTTAGCTGGTGCTAAGCACCGATTAGGCCAGTGCTGTACACTGACTGCCTCGAAGGAGATTTTTGAGCGATTTATACCCTTATAGGTAATGACGTGGAGACTTCTTTTGAATTACGTACGGTACAAAAAGAAACAAGTCGAGAATGTGAATCGAAAAATTATGTAAATACGCACTATAATCTGGGGTTTTCCAAAAGTTTATGCACATAAAAGTACAACTAAGTATTCGTAACAATGATTCAAAAAATGATTACAAAGTTATTATCTTAATAATAAATTGTCTCTTTCTTCCAATCAAAGTTCTTTGAATCTGTAACGATCAGCCGTTCGTGTTTGAGTCTTTCTTACTAAAAATAAAAACATCTATGCGTACCAGGTTGAATTTCGTGATTAAACTTTGCTCCCGATTTCCCTGACAGATCGAAACACATTTGTTTCTAATGAGCGACGCTCAAAATGGTCTCTAGTCAGCGACAGAATAAGATCTCTCTTTGAATACCAGACAGTTTGTTATTCGAGGCATAAATAATCTGTGCATTATCACCTACTGTGTTCATTAAAGAATATAATATAACCATCGGTCATGTTCTATATTCCTAGCCATATCATACATAAGTTACTTATACTTATCAGCAGAATATGGCAATCAATGGCATCATCATGATATAAAGTGGGCACCAAAATTACGTTCTTATATTTCTTGGGTACGTAAGATACCATCATAATGTCTTCTTGGAATCCGAATACCGAGATCTCTTGTTGAAAAATTTAAGAGGAGGTTCTCTTTTATTTTTGTTATAATACCCACATAAGTTATTTTGTGATTTGTATGTAGTGTTTTAACTAAAGGGGTACTGATAAAGCAGTTATTACAGTTTAGGTGTTCCCGAGATCGGCTCAATCAACCTCAAAACTAAACTACATGGATCGTTAGATTTCCATATGGACTGGCAGACTATTTTCCAGCATAAACCTCTAGGTTTGAAGCATATGATGTGGAAGAATCTACCAATACAAATATGTTAATTCCATATCTGTTGGACTTACTTGGGATTACCACTTGACTAATTTAATATGACATTTAATCAATTTTCTTTCCAACAAAATATAGATTATTTGCACTGATACATGTATTAGATGAGTGACATTTTTATGTTTTGTCTCTCCCTGAGACGACGTATCTATGCTTTCCACCACTCGTAGCCGTGCGCTTGGATTATTGTATGAATCGCAGGCAGATTTTATTATCGCCAATTTAGTTTATGATGAGTATTCCCAATAAACGCGGTTCTGTGCTTTTATTTTCTGAGCCTAAGTATTTGGCCTTGCTACGCGGAAGATAGTATCGATATTTAGTCATTGCAAGGGGGAGACAAAACACAAACCGACCACTGTACGTATGTGACCCGGTTTTAAAAAAAACGACCGTGTCAAAATGAGTTTTTGAATAAATTGACAATTGACATTGGTCACAAACAAGAAAAGCAAGAATACCAATATAGTAGTAAAGCCTTTACATCAAGAAAATAGTAATTTTGAAAATATCTGTTGTAACTGAGATTTTAGATAAAAGCTATTTATTTTCGACAAACAACCGCTTTCTTCAATTCAGTAATCTTTTCAGAACAGCAACTTTCTTGCTTGTAAAATTAGAAAAAAATATTCTTTTCCGTTCTTCCACTAGACCCTAGGGGAACTTTAGAGTAAGAAAGAACGATAGCGATCTACTCTTCTCGTATCCAAGAATCGAAATAAATAAGCGCATAGTTCGTGCGTCTGCATGTCAACATTTTTTTCTTTCCACACTACACCGTTCGTCGCTCGAGAGTGACCACCAAAAGCGTATTCTTGTTATAATCGACATAACTGTTAGTTTCTGTTAGTTTCGACATACGCACATGGGGACAGGAGGCGCAGTGCCTAATGGGCTCGGTCAGTAGTCTCGAGACCAGGTTTGAACACCGGAACATGTTAATGTTTCAAGATTGTGTTATAAATCTATTAACCACGCTCACATTGGATAGAAATATGCCTTTTAAATTAATTAATTAATCATATCGCATGCAAATACAAAAAATGTAAAGCTGGATGATCGGATGTATCGATATTTTCGAATTAATAAATCGATTCAGAAAACCTTTTCCTTTTCGTAACAATGAAAATAACGGGTAAAAACAAAAAAAAAAAAGCAGAAAGAGATAGATCGTTGTGGGAGGATGGACTAGAACCCGAATGTCCGGGTGAACTAACCAGGCCACTTCAGCGATAGGTCGTCGTAAGCTGTCGAAAATGCGTTCGCACTGATCAAAAACCCATTCTTCGCCGGGAGAATACAAAAAATTCGCGCTTTCTCTCGCCGATTTTAACGATTCGCCCACGTTTCACCTGACAGTTCCTATGGTTCTTTCGCTACGGAGTCGATTTTCCGAACGCTCGTTCATGTATTTGCACCCGCCCCGTGTGAACGAAATTACGTGCGAGCACTCGTTTTCCCATCGTTTACCGATCGATCGCTCGCGTAGATCTGGCGCGCGAACGACGACGTTAGGACTTGCTTGTTTTCGCCTGTTTCGCATATCTCTCGCGCCCGCTACGGACGTCCTTTATAACCGAGGACGTAGCTAGATTACGTGCGGTCAACTATCAGGGTTTATTAGTATATTGTAACTGCAATTCCTTATCACCTACCAAGAGTGATAGAGCACCCTAGTTTCCACAAATTCAGCTGTGCAAATTTTTTATTTTTGACATTAGTACAAATTAAAAAAATTTGCTTTTTAGTTTTTAGTAATTCATGGACAGTTTATTGTTCACATTTAATTCGCACTTCCTGGATCGCACTTGATCATCAGTCGACTATGCCGTTATAAATGTATTGCAGTTATTAATGTTTATGCGTTGGTGCCATACATATGAATAAATGTAACAAACCCGGCTTGATTGACTTAACCACGACGGATCGGCTTTATTCCAGTTGACGGTATCTAATTATTTAACAAAATATCGTAATCAACTAATAATTTGTAAATTATTTGTACAAATTAAATCAACTTTGCATCAAATTAATGCAGTTTTATATAGCTATGTCATTGATAACCCTTCTTGTAACAATATATGGCACCCAAGTAACTTAGACAATTTTCTTATTAAAAGTCTAATTTTCACTCGCCACAAAGTTAACAAACCAATTCGGATTAAGAAGACGATACGCGTGCGAAAGGCACGGGAGAGGATTTATATTTTAATTTTATATGCATGGGCTTGCCGAAACGACACAAAGAAAAGAAGACGTCCCAACGTTTTATTTGCATTTAGAATATAAACAAATAAATTTGCCACAGAAAACGGAGACATATAATCTAGTTAGTGGAGGATGAGGTTATATATTCCCATTCCTCCTTAGTCTTCGCCTTCTTCTCCTTCTTCCAGCATTTCTTAACGCGCTGGCCTTCCGCTTGAGCAATCGACTATAGGACTGATGATGTTCCGCTAAAGACGCACGAAGACGATGAAGAACAAGGAAGAATGGCGTTCGATCGCTTCTCTTCTCTCATCTGAATACAGAGGCAACCGCAGAACGGCCTATTACATTCCAACAATCTTGCATTAATGAGTCGAGTGTACACAGTGCCGCATATTAAAATTCTCACACGCCATAAGAAATGTGGAAGAAGAGTCGGGGGTGTACGATCGATACAAGACTTAATGAGCCCAGCGAAAGAAGGCGGCTTGCGAAGGGAAATGAGTAAGGTCCCGGATGCTAACCGAAAGGGAGGCAAAGCACGGGAGGGCGACGTGGCGATGGCTCAGATGTAGACACGGGGAGAGAAGAGGTACACGCGAGCAGTATTTAAAAGAAGGGTGAGGACACACACACACACATACACATGCACCGAAAATCTTTTCAGTTTAATTAGCTTCTAGAAATTCCCTTCACCTTCTTCCGCTTTCAGCGTACTACTCGTGCTAGCTTCTTTCGCTGTTAGAGTCAATCCAACCGGAAAAATGTTCGTGACGGTTTATTTTACATTTCGTATGTGTATACGATAGTTTCCGCTACGGCAGCGTCAGTGCTGCTTCCCTATATGTAGAAATATAAAATATATTTCGAAGACTAAATACCTACTTTCAATAAAAACCAACAGAAACAGGAGTACAATCGAATGAGCTTCACATGAATTAATCAATGCTGCTAGGATCGGAAATCACTGATTTTCATGCGAAAATTACGGCGGTGCCCCAGGTACAAATTATTTAACTCTCCTCAAGATTACAGGTAGAAATATCAACTAAATTCACATGAAAAATTGCTATAATCAGAAAACAGTTAATTTTAGACTACTAAAATTATAGTGACGCTTTGTTAAAAGGAGCTATGCTGGTTTCACATGTTATAAATAGCTGACAACTTACGCTACCAGTAATCCTCCTGTTTCAATAAAAATGTAAATTAACGTTGTCGCCGCCAGCTATCTAGATGTGCCCTACCTGCGGCCTAATGATTTTTATTATAACCAATTAAAATAAGCAGGTCCCTTCTCAACGTTACTTTTCAAGGCAATAGTGGAAAAATCAGAAGAGACCGCAGTTTTAACGGAAGAAGGAGTTTATCATCAGCGCTTGGCTATACAGGGGGGTGCACGACATTTACGTCGACTTATACCATATACTAAAAGGGATAACATAATTTTTAAATATTTTTATCTAGAGCTATGTAGATTCATTGGGAGCAAGTTTTAAAATTGTTTTGATATCTACGGGACACACCGAAATTATAAAAGTTTAAATACAACACCTTTATTTCATTACATACTTTGATAATACAAGCTAAATAAAGGTAAGTGGGTGTTATGTTTCCTATGCCTAATTCAAGACGTTTTTTGAGAAATTTAACTATTCTTCAAAATGCAGGCCAAGAGACGTACCTGTCTTATTTATTTTTTGTCGAAATCTTAGACTTGATGGTAAAATAAAAATGATCCCTAAAGATTATACAGGATGGATAAAAATATACTTTCGATTTGGACTACCGTTAAAGTCAAATAACTTTCTTATATTAAATGAAACACCAGGTATTCATTATTGTAATTAGATGCTAATTTTAACCATTTATAAAATTGTATTAAGGTTCTCTATACGTATATCTTATATTTTTTTAGTAATTCAGCCTTGGCAATTTCCAATACTCACTTATTTTACCTAAAGAGGAAATATTTAAAAACATTCATACATAAGAAGTTAAAATATAATCGATGTTTACCAATTTCATTATTTTCAGACGCAGAGAATTTATTCAACTGTTAATATTACGTCGCATTAATTTTGTCCTTTGTTTTTCGACGATTAAACGACGCCGAGGCCTGGAGAAGTCGCCGCGCCGCTACGCTCGCTTTCGCCCGTTAGAAACACAACAGTAATAGGTTGTGTGCTCTCCGGCGTTTAATATCAGAGTCGAAAGAGACTAAACATCGCATCGAAGAAAAAATACGAAATTCCTAATTGCCGCCTAAGTGCCTGTCACTTGCAATTTTAAATCACATATACTAAGACCAAAGGAAATAATCTCGCACTCATTATTCATTTGTCCTGAAGGGGGTGGCGAAGGGGATCGCGAGGGGGGCGGATGGAAACCATCGGAAAAAGAAAGGAAACTCTCTCCGCGTAAGAGAGAGAAAAGTACGCATACAAAATTTACGCTATATAAATTAAGACTTCCATGAAGAATGTTGGACCATTAATATTTTTAATGATAATCGCTTCAAATGAGAAATGACAATAATGTATGTGGAGGAGCGCTAGCACGGCGGCGTCTTTGCCTTCGTTCGCGCTTATGATGGGCGTCTTCTTCTGTTCCACGGCGTTTCCAATTCTATGTATACGTATATATAGATATATATATAAGTACGTTCGCTCTCTCGGCTCTCTCCTTCTCTATTCGAAGCGAAAGAGAACAAGAAGAATAACGAACGCGCCGATAAGAACAAAAACGAGTAAATTCTCACCCTTTTATAATTTCCTGCACAACCTAGCGGAGCCACCCGTCATCCACTTACTCCTCTTCTCCCTTCCTGAAACCCATTCCCCCCTTCATTCATCTAACTCACAATCAGCGTTTCTCAACCTGCGATCTACAGATTACTTATAGCTCGCGAAGAAATCCTATAATTTGATTCTTAGAAACTCACCAATTTTCGCATACCTAATTTATGCATTTTTTGATCATGCAACGATAGTACCCACAACCTCCAACCTTCATAAATATCCTACAAAACGTAGATTTGTAATTTTCCACTGCTCTACACATTCTAAACCACGAAAGAGAAAACCAACCTCGTAGACATATCTACGTCGTGTAGATTCACAATTCCAAAAATATTTTAAAATATACAAAATGTTTCATGACGAAAATATATTTTGAAATAATTAAAAATAAATACCGTATATTGATCCGATTTTGATGGTTATGAATAATAACAGAGTGAGACAAATCCTTCAGCATTTAAACCATAATAGCCCCATTATGCATCCTTCTATGCCGCGAATCCCTCTAAGTCGTTAGCCAACCCACTGCCTTGGCATAGGTTAGCACATTGCCCAGAAAAGTCACCGTAATGGAGGCGACATGTAGCCGCTCACAGCATCTTGTAGAGGTGCCCCTTAAGTCGGTGATGTCCAGTCAGAATCCCAACGGCCGTGCAAACTATCTTAATGTTGCCCGCGTGTTAAAATGCGCCTAAATGACTTTCACAGTAGAACAGAAACTAGTTTCATGTCATCTCTTCAAGAACTTGGGTGTTACAACTCATGGGTGTTAGTTCAAATCCTTCTATGAAGCGGATGGTTGGATAGAGGGTTCTGAACCATATGCAGCCATGCTCAAACTCCACCTGGACAACCTTTTTCTTTGACAGAATTACCACTGTGGCCCTTCACCCGTATTTCATTAATATTGTTTGTTTCACAGACTAACGATAGAGCTGTATGGCTGTCTTGACCCAGATTCGCCATTATTGGTCGATTTGAAGCTGAGCTGAGATTTCTGCCTCGAAAGCGATGATCTCCGTTCGTAACAGTCATGACTCTTTTTGGTGGAACTCCTAAGAAAATACTCCAGCCCCAGTCTCTTTATTGTTGGCGTCTACGAAAAACGTACAAGCGTATCTTCAACGTCTTTGTCCCTGTCTAATGTGTCAAAAATGTATAGTGTTTGCCATGATCTTTTCATCAGGATTTAAAACTTCTTAGTGCCATTGGCATACGCTCACAAAATATACTTTCACATTTACCTCGTAGCAATGTTGCCAAGTCCTCTGCGTAGGTAGCCGTGTAGAAGCCCTCCCCGTCCAGACGGGTCTATGACAAGATTGCAAAATAAAGATGAAAGTACCCCGCCGTATGAGCAGCCTTTAACTGCCACGCCACAGATGCTGTCGGGTACTAGTGTGACCCGTTCGGCAAACACGTTGTAAATCCAATCTGTCAATGTATATGGAGCTTTTCTCCAGCGCTATAGTAATTTTCGAGAAGGTAACCTTAGTGATGACTGCACACAAGGTGGATTGCTGCATATTCAACGATCGTTGAATTCTGGCTGAGACAATCTTCAAGCAAAATCTGTGGATTTTCCCGGAATGTAGTCGTGTTGATTTTTGTTAAACGTATGGTTGTTCAGAATTCGTTTCTTAATGTATCGCTCGCACAGTTTCCTGGCTAATTTCTACAAGAAGGAGGTGAGACAACATTTTAAAAAACATTTTAATTAAAATAAATTCATAATTTAGCGACCGGATAGGGGTTGATTTAAGTAATTGCTGAAACTTTAATTTTTTCAAATCAATTGTAAATTCTTAAGCACTAAAAAATGTTTAATATTTCTATTCATTTCTATTCTCAAAATAAAAATAAGCAAATTCCACACATTAAATATATTTGTTTCAAACTGAGAAGTTCAATTTAAGTCAGAGCCTCATTAGAATAATGATAACAAGGACTGTGTCGTAGTATGGCAAACAACACAAAAGGATCAGCAACCTCCGCACCACACAAGTTTAATTAAGTAATCCAGGACGGCCGTTTCGAATCATTCGGTCACCGGTTGGGAATCATTCGTATCCTCGAAACGGCCTTCGCGGATAACAGTACTGAATCTTATTCATCTACCGCAAAAGTTTGAGGAGCGCAGATCCAACTGAAATCGAACAGCTCTTTACGTCCGACATCTCTTTCGTTTTGTTTCGAGAGACATGGTGTAAGACCGACGTGCACGCACTAATTTCTTTAAAGGGGTTAAAACCTTTGAGTAGCACCGTCGCTTCTGCCGCCATCCTCTTACTTGAATGGAAAGATTTCCGTTTTTAACTTAAAACATTTTCGTCACTAATTATTTCTTTAATAAAAAAAAGGAACAAGCGAACGCGCTGCGTAATTTTCTCAACCGATGCCGCTAGCGGACGTTCTTCTTTTTCTTCTCTTTTTCTCTTCTCCATCTTCAACATCTTCATCCTGCTTACATGTTCATGAACTCTTCTACTGCTTCTTGCACGTCGTCATCTTTCTTTCTTTGCTCCTTTACCCGCGCGTCAAAAGGGAAATTGATTCTTAGAGACTTGCGTTTCGTGTAATATTTACATCGGCCCCTAACTGCCGTTACGCCCCTGTCGTTGCTGACATCCGTGCTTTTCCTTCTTTTTCACCGGCACCCGTTAATCAATAATTAATTATCAACTAAGTGAAAAATAATCCCGGTAGGTAAATATTAAAGGCGACGGGTCGTCAGCCGTCATGAAACGCGTTTGCTTAATTTTTTTTATTATCTACATTGCACAAGGTACGAAAACAAAACATATTCGCACATATATTTAACGGTAAACAAGAAACTAATTTGTATCACATTCGCTAGTATAGCAGTTTAGATAAAATGAACGAAAATAGGTGTGTTAAACCCTAATACGAATCAATGTGAACTTTTCTTTCCAATCCAATAGTGTAATACAATGGTCCATTTGACAAAAAAAGAGTTTTCTCAGTTTGAAAATATCTATATTTGGAAACCAGGTTACAAACACCCTGTATAAAATTTAATAACGATAAAGTATAGTACGCATATATTTAATTTTAGCAAGAGGGGTGCACATGCTAGAATTTCAATTCGTAAATATTTCGAAAAAAGTGGACTTTCCGAGTAAAGTGCCCTATTTAAAATTATTAAGATGCGATGTGTACATTCGCTAGAGCTAATAAAAAACGCACCATTGTACTTAAAATAAGAAAGTTGGCGACCACTTCCAGCTCAACCGGAAATGTTGCGTAGGTAAATTAATAACCCCGATAGTGTAACTACCTATTCCAAAATTTCAGATATCCATTCATAATAGCGTCAGTAAAACTTCTAAATATATATATAATATAGTTTCGTGAAATACGCTGTATAGTTTTGACAAGCGAGTGTTGGTAGGTTTCCGAAAGCGCGGGCAAACGAGCCACCGACAGATTTTCGTTCTTGGTAGAATTGCGGGACAGTTAAACACAAGATAAACCGTCTGTTTCCAATAAGCCACTCCATTACTCTACATTTTTTAACTTAGTTGGTTCTTTGTATTTATAATATAATTAATGAAAGAGCATTTTCGAATTATGATTTATTATAACAAAAATGCTTGAGTGCAAGGAAACTTTAGACTCAACATTTAATGAAAAAGCACCCTCAATTTAGTATGAAGACATTGAACGCGAAGAGTTCTGTTCAGCACCAGAAAGGAGCACGTACGGTTATCACCGACGAAAATATTGCCGCTGCTAGAAAAATAAATGAAGAGGGCAACAGAACCACATATGTTGTCATGAAGCATCAACTCAAGATTGGATCCACAACTGCTAAGATAATCATATAGGATCACCAGCACTTAAAAAAATGTGTCAGTCGTTTTGTTCCGCATCAGCTTTCTGATTTTCAGAAAGAAAAGCATTTTCTAAAATTGTGACAGGTAACGAAATCTATATTCCAGTTTTCGATGGATCCATAAAAGCGAAGAAACACCAACAATTACAAAGAAGCGGCGAACTGTGAGAAAGGTTATGTATGCAGTATTGTTTAGAAGCACGGACCTGGTGTGGATGAACAAAAAACAGTTATAGCTAAATGGCGCACTGAAATGTTTGCGTAAGATGTTCAGTAGATTTCCCGAGAAGGATATTATATGCATCACGATAACCGCGTCTCACACCGCAGCTCTCACAATGCAATTTGGCTGAAAAGTTTAAAAAAACGTTTGCGAATGTACAAGATTTTCGTCTGAATAAGAAACTTATACTGCCATTTGCCAATATTTTGTAAATACTACAAAGGAAGATTAATTGACAACCTTTAAATAATCGTGGAAAACTAGGTATTTCAAATGAAATATGGTGCATATGCAAATATTTTATTTTATTATTATATTACGGAAGTCATTTAGCAAAAAGGTAAAATAAACGAGACAAATGACGAAGATGCTAGAAAATTGTATTAAACGCTGCAGCTTTTAGTATTTTAATTAATTAGCGTTTACAACATATAAAGCTTGGCAAAAAAAAACCTTCCCGATTTTGAATAACCATTGCCCGAGATGAGAGAAGTATACGTCTCGCTTGATAGCGGTACAAAGGCCATCTTTAGTTGTCAGAATGAATTGGGCTGGAGAGCATCGGGCATGAAGTATTCTGTGATAACAACGTTGCGAGTATTTTATGTTCCATTTACGCTCCACCGACATGATTCTGTTACGGATAAGAAAACAATGTGCGGGTGTTAAATTTTAGGTAGATAAACACCGGCAAATCTGATTGAATTTCAGTTGCGGAACTACCGAAACGTTCAACTCTTAAACATGCTGCTGTATTAAAGGGTTTCTGATCGAGAAGAATTCAGATTGTATCCTCACAAAACTGTGGTGGTTCAAGAATTAAATGAAAAAAATTGAAGCCCGTGAAATTTTATGTCAGTCCACACTTCCATCTATGCTCCACTATCAAAAAACCACATTCATTTATTGGCCACAGCAAACCCTAAGGAACACCATCAGCGACCGCTCCTCAGCCCAAAGGAAGCTGTTTTTCTGTGTTTTTCGAAAAAGATCGCATTACAATAGCGATGACTTCTAACCTATTTACAACATGCTTAAGTGCTTTCCCCGGCCAAAACTTAAACACCTTCATGAAGAACGCGAACAAAACAATGTGGTGTTTCAACAGAATGGAGCTACTCAGAACTTCTCGACATCTACTCGAAATTCTGAGTAAAATGTTTCCTGAGCATCTTGCTACCTTGCAAGATGACATCGGATGGCTCCCGAGTTATTCCCATACGATTTCTCTTTGTAGGAACATCTTAAAGCCAAGGTTTACCAACCGCTCTGAAATATTGAAACCTTGGCGGAAGCAATAACTCAGTGAATTGCTACCATTCTGAAATGACCCGACAGGTTATGGAAAATTTTCGTGAGGGAATTTGTGAAGTTGCATTACTAATGGAGTCCCCCATTGGAATAGTTTTCAAAACAAATATACAATGGCATTGTATGTGTAAATTTAAGGTCGCAAGTAAGGTCAGAAATAAATGGTGTCGTTGATGACTATAACATCAGATTTGCTTCTCATCTCAAAACAGAACAACATGCGAGCAGTTTATTTGAAAGGAGTCAGGCTTATGCAGGAAAATATTTACATAAATTGCTCCCAGCATGCTTTCAAGATATAAAGAATACAACGTAATTTAAACACAAATTGAAACAATATCTGATAAGTAACCCCTTTTATTCGATTGGGGAATTTATTAGTAGGTAGATCCCATTCACCCCATTCAGCTTATTTGTGGGTTTCAATTAGTTAAAGCGCATGTTTTTCTTTATTTTAATAATTTCACTATACATACCAGTTTAATATTTGTGAATATTAAACTAGTATACTTACTAGACGCCAAAAATAATAGATCATTAATTACAAGCAACCTTAGTACAATTAAATTAATTCGTATACAGTGTATTTAATGATCGTGACGATGTATTAGCTTTAATCAACTAAAAGATAGAGTTACACACCACACAACGAAGACAATCTGAACCCATAGAAGTAAGCGTTTTAATACCTAACAACCTTATAACAATAAGGCCAGTGTGTACTAATGAGTAATCATTATGTTTAATTTAATTCACAAATTTCTACACAAATTTCATAGAAATAGAATAGAATCAAACTTGATCAACTCCACCATTATATATTAAACTAGTTCGTTAAATGAATAAAACAGAACCCACCAATAACGTACATCTATGAAAAGCACACGAAACTACACATGAAAAACAACTACACGTAGCAAGGGACATATTACTTATTAATAATTAGTACAGGTTCGTCAGGTTGACACCTGTATAATGTGTTAATTAGCCCCGGCAGCTGTACGGCCCCTCCTTAGTGGCCGTGCCCTTACAACAACGGCATCGCGAGAAGTGCTATCGTTGTAGGTGGTGCTAACGTAGGACGATTCCAATTGGCATCGAAAAAATCACATAACAAAAGCATTACGTGTTAATGTCGGGTTATGTAACCGTAATTATATATTATCCCGCGTTCTATTACTGCCTTAACGATTGATGATCGAACGAACATGTACATTTATTCAATACGCTTTGCATACCAATATTTTCTTCTGATTAGAATCAACGTTGTGATTCTTATTGAATACATGTGTAGGGTCTATGAAAAATTATTACATCTTAGTGCCGCTGCAACGAGAGTTATGTAGAAAAATATTAGCAACAAATAAATTATATTTTTTTCATTTTTAAGAGAAAAATAATATATTATACTCGCTATATACAAAATTAGTTGCAATCTCGTTGGAAAGGTGAACTACAAGTATAAAGTAACATGAATAATGGCGTCATATTCAAACAAATAAAACTTCGTAAATTATTGACTACTACCAAAGTGTCCCCGGCTTTTGAGAACTGCTGGACGAACGAGTAGCTATAACAATAAGTTCGAAGCCCATTCTTTCTGTATACAGAAGCATATTCGTGTGAGTGATGCGAAAATCAGTTTAGCCCAATAATTTCAAATAATTACTGTACGTTCAGAAAACCGCGATAACACTTTTCCAGCCTAACACAGAAACAAGCATTTTTTTGGGAAATTCAGTTTTATTTCCCAGCGTATCCTCCTTGTAAATCTATACACTTTTTCCAGCGACCCTCCTCTGTTCTGCGAATGAAATTTCTAGCCTAGGAAACATAGGAAAGTCGCTAGGAACTAGATCTGTTGAATAGGGTAGATGATGTATCAATTCTAATTTCAGTTCGTGAATTCTTATTATGACGATCACTGAAATGTAAGACGGTGTTATTTTAGCGCAACAGACCTTTCTTTTTCTTGAAATGTGGCCGTTTTTTCGCAATTCCCGCCTTTAGCTTGTCAAGTAATGATGTGTAGTCAGTCGATTAACACCACTCCATGACTATACCCGGAAAATACCAACAGCATTCGTCTTTTTCGGAGCTCAGTGTATCCAAGTTTTATCGACAGCCAAAACTCTAATTTTCTGTTCCTGCGTGAGCAAACGCGGCGCTCAGCGAGTGGTTAGGTTTTTCATGGCCATATCTTCAGTCAATACATTCTTTCGAGATACCCACAACTTCTGCTGTTTCTCTAACTTTAATTCGTCTAACACCATTTTGTGAACTTTTCCTATGTTGTCGAGAGTGGTTGCAGTTCATCGCCAACCAAACGGATACCACCACGTTTAAATTCTATTACACTTCACTCTACTACTGTCGGACAAATGTACATTTGAAATATTAACCATGTCAAAGGCAACCGATAGAATAAGCTCTTCTGCGACGGTATGAAGTTTTCGCACTTCGTCACTCTGTATATGGCCTCAAAAGATGTTGCTTGATACTGAGGCTTGTTTATTAAAGACACTTTTTTACTTCTGTAAATCTTGCAGCTTCCTACTGAAAAATTCGCGAGATTCTTTAACCATGTTAGAAAGATTGGTTTCAAGACGTAACTTTAGCTGACTTGGGAGTATGCACTCGGACGCTACAACTTTTAAACAGAATACACACTGGGATCACTACATTGTTTACTTCTATTGAAGTAATACCAAGATTCAAATAGTTATCATCGTATTTACGATATTTCCATTTCTTTGCTACTGCACTACTTGTCAAAGCTTGATCGCACCCACTTGTCGACTCAACTGTCGACTTGCTTATTTAATAAAAATCTTTCAATTTTCCTACAACTTCACGAAAACACAAACCAACACACTGTCCATGTTTCTTCTTAGATCTTCACTCTTCGGTTGTAATTTAGAAACTGAATTGGTCCACTAAAGTGCTGCATTTATATCAGCCGCCCCATCAACTTAGAAGGTTCTACAAGGTACGAAAACGATTTAGTCTAAAAAGTTCCATTAGCTTTGAAGCTGTTTCGAAATGTTCATTCTACAATATTCCAGACCGTTGTCTGCCCGCGTTTGCAAGAGTGCCTTATAGCGCCCCCGTTTACAATCTACGGTGCCCCAGGGCGCCGCGGCACACACTTAAGGAACCGCTAATCTAGAATCTTAACTATCTGATATACCTTTGAGCGTTGAGTCTCCAGAATCATATTGCGCACTTTTTCGATATTCCTTCGCATAGATTGTCATCAAGTGGTGTACGACCATGTTCAAACTCAGCCATTAAATTCTTCACGGTTGTAAACGAAGGAGCAACCTGCTTATAAACCATAACCAACTTTATATGAATTTCTATTGGTAATAAACTAGGAGATGAACTTTTCACCTTGCCCTCGTATAGAACCAGCGCCTGTTATAAGACCTACAACTCCACACGGATGTGAACTATAAACCCTAAATAAACTGGAAATGTCGAAAAGAAAAATTCTTGATGAAAGTCAGGAACGAAGAATAAAATAATAGAATCACATCGATATCCACCCAACAACGGAAGTCAATATGCAACGTGTTCGTTTTTGGATCATGCAAGCATAGAACTAGAGTAATGAAAATGGTTTCGACGGGAGACACAGTTGGAAACACGAGGAGGAGAAAACCAAAAGATAATAGATGAGAACAATAGAATAAGATTTAAAAAGATTAAGGATCATGAACTGGAAAAGAAAAGCTGAAAATAGAAAGGAATGAAGCCTTAGGTAAATCTATACGTATAACACAAGTGAACCCATTAGTACTTCTTAATGCGGTTCACTCCAACTAAGATTGCAAAATAAAGCAAAATCCCAAGTTCTATTATTGAAACAAAACGTTATAAATAGGATAACGCCCGCTTTTTCCGATAATTTTATGGTGGTATCACCTTTTGTATTGATCAACGTCGAATATGTATGAAGAAGTGTAAAATATAACCTGGGTCGAAATTAATGGGAATTAAATTACTATATTGTTTCGTCTAGATAAACATTTAGTACCTATTAAAGTTGTTTATCTCTTTATAAAGCCTTTTTAATAGCGGCCCAGTACCGAATGACACTAGTTCGGCTCGCCGATCGGCGTAACCATGAACCGTGGCGGCAGTATACGACCAACCTGTTTAACGTAATCTCCCCAACCATCTATGACCCGTTAATTACTAATGATAGATTATTACCATTGCATTATTGTGCCGACGGAGATAGACATTTCCAATTGGATGGTGGTGCGGATCCAACGAAGAACACTTTCGAAAGAAATCACGTACCTACGGCCACCATTCCTTTCATTTCGGTAATTATGTTTGTTAATTCTCATCATCGCATGGTGCTCCACTACACTGCACTACCACGTCGATTGGTGCTTATTAGGAGAAACAATTTGTATGTTATTGTCTTGGTCGATCCAGTATATAGATTGATGGTATTGAATATTAATTTGAAGTAATGAAAAAGTACTGCTTTTTATTATCGGCTTATGTGTGTAATTACAATTTTAATTACTCGTTCTTTACACTACGTCATAATGTAAAACTTAGCGCTCAACGTCATTCATTCTGTACAGTAAGTAATATGTTCTTTCTTCAATTGAATCGCACGTAGTACAAAAAAAATAGGGTCTAAAACAATATGCCGGTAATTGAGTTCTTTAATCGGCTACAATAAACGGATATAACTAACCATAATTATTTGTCCGTAATAATTTAAAAATATAATAGCAATAGCTATTAATTCATAGGTATATATAACTAGCAGAAATAAGACATTAAAGAACAAAAATACATTTGTAGTAGTAACTTCGAATGTGATCCCATAAAATCATAATTCCGGCTCGGCGGTTACTTATCACATTAATTGGCTAAGCAAAGCTGAGTTACTGTTAAATGATGTTACATTCCCCATTCAATCACTAAACAAAACAGGATAAACAAAGTATCTATAGAAAAAAAATGAGCCTGCTAACATTTCATCCGAAAAGATAGTTTGGCGAATGAAACGTGGATTACGATTGCATTATATGGCAAGCTGCATTCGGCGATCAGATCATTTGAGAGCATTTGAGATGTGTTAGACAAGTATATTTTCTCTCGATTAGATACACTGTGGATTGATTGATATTTCATATTAAACAAATTGCAAGTTCTGATTTTGTCATCGCACCCATAATCTATGCTGAATTTTACTTGAATAAAATTAATACCTAGTTAACTTTCAAAAAACTTTTATATTAAGGCTACCGTGTATTTGTCATAAACTAAAAGCAGAGGATTATTATCTCACAAATTCTTATTAATTGTGAGCGACCGGTTTCGCGTCGATCAGCATATCATCGTTTTGTGTGTTGTCCAGTTTACATTTTTACAATTTTAACTTTTGTTTCCAAAAACTATGGTACATCTATTATCACATTTAAGATCAATTAGTCAATTCTTCACACTTCTACAAATCTAGTTTTTTTTTCATTTTTGACATTAATCGCAATTCTATTAAAAAAGTCGGCGCACTGCCGCGACATTTGAATGACCTCACAAGAAAAAAATAAGAAACAAGATTCTGTGTATGAAAGTAGTTTTATTGCATTACAAAACTAAAACCCTCATACATTTTCAATAATATTTAAGTCGGTTAATACACTGGGCTACTTTAGGACGTCGATATTTTGGTTTTCAAACTAAGTACTAATAACCCATACGGTATGACTCGCAGCGTGATTATGTCGAAAAGTCCAGGATAAACCTCCCATGATCCTATTTGTGATGGGTTTCACTCCTATTAATAGATAGCTCTCTGTACGTTCGGGTAGTTTGAATACAACTTAAAATTTCTAAGTGTTTCATTTCTTCTGTTCACAAGTCTGAAAATAATACAAACATCCGTCGAGAGCATCCAGACAGAATCGTTTTTCGTCCGTGAAAATTACTGTTTGCCACTGATCAATTCAGCCCGTATAGTTTCTCACAAAGTTTAGTCTTTTTTCTTAGTATCTTTGGCTTTTTCTGTAATCTACGCTTGCACACCTTTTATTGTTTGAACAGTAGTTAAATTTGCGTGAAATGTTTTTTCTTTCTCGCTCGGTAGTTGCAATTTGAATACCGCTGCTATCATTTTTTTCGTAGTTTTCTATATTCCGTACAAAATGATTCACAACTCCTGAACTTCTGTTAATTCTGCCAGCAATGTTTCTATTAGTGTAACCTCCTTCTTGAAACGCTGTGGTTCTCCCTGTTTCTTCCGCACTCAACCTTCTACCGCATTCTATCGTATTTCACTGACTTCCTAAATTAATGTAAAATAACTATTACTCCGTACTAAAACAAAGTTTTTACTGATGAAGCTAATTCGTTGTCGCGGTTTAGTCGCTTGTAACAGTAAAACTTATATACTCTCTTAAAACTGAGAAGTACATCATATGCACTTGTTACGTAAGCCTTCCCTATTACACAAAAATGCTAGACTTTACATTTAAAATCATTATATAATTTGTTTCTTTTTCGTTGACGAGGAATGTATAAGCATTTATTAAATGTATGCACCTAAGTTAACCATCCCTACCACATGACAGAAAAGACATCAAAAACAATTCAATCTGCTCTTGATCTATTAAACGAAATCTGAAAAGATTATACCGATGTAATTTTTTGTGTAAATCAAGCAAGCTGCTAGCAAGAGAGGATTTTTGAATTTATGTGATAAAGCGATTATTAATTCGATCTAGATCCCGCAACTCCAATCGCAATAAAACTTCCTATTACAAATATTTAACAACTTTAAGCTAATATCTTTTTTAACAATTTATTATTATAAGTAGAGCTTATAGTTAATAATAAGTTCTACTTATTTGGCCTCCTTCCGTTTAAATAGATCTATGAATAAACATTTAAAAATAGGAAATTTCATAAACGCTATACTTTAAATTTTCCTTGGCCACGAAAATGGAATGTAAACGAAATGTATAGCGCAAATCAACCTAAGCTATCAAAATATTACAGCCAATCAAATTATGATGATATCAGTTGTTTATTAGTTGGATTTCCTTTTTCTACCAATCTGATTGCGTTTCACTAGTGTGTTGCTCTACGAACAAGCTTATTACAAAAAATACATTTGTTACAACATGGTTATTGAAAAAATACTAGAAGCATCTCTAATTTATTGGTATGCATACTGATACCAATGCATGATGCATTGGTATCAGTTGTCCATGGGAGCGAGAGAGATGTGAGATTGCCCGCAACCCAGCAATGGTGATAAAAACTTACCGAGCGTGTGGGCACGGACAAGTGAATCGCCTGTAAAAATATGATTTTTTTGCTTCCCCGTGACGAGGAACGCGTTTTCTCGACCCTACGATACGGATACCGTCGTATCCGACGAGTTTCCATTCCAAATTTGGAATCGAACGATTAGTCAAACATAACCTTAATAAACATAAGTCGGTTTCAACGAAGATACAATGGCCGTTGAGCATTCGGCCCACTTGTCTTAAGCTTTAAACGAATCCGTCGTACGACGACATCGTTCTTTTTTGCTTTTCTTTTTATTATTACTTATAATTAGAAAAAAGAAAAGATTAATCAATCTGTTGATTCAAAAAGACTACTGCTGCTGCAGCGAGACAACATGCAACAGCCTAGAAGAAGCTCCATGCAACCAAGAGCGAAACGTCGACATTCTCATGCTATTACGACTCGGTTTCAACTCGAAAACCTAAATTCTTTAAAAGATTACTTGCCGTAAAAAAAAAGAACAGAGATATGGCTGAAATTTTACTAGATATCTTTTCAAAATTCCTACAGCTATAAATTTTCGGCACAATAATGGGGTATTAAAAATGTAAAATGTATGAAACTTATTTATTTAAATCTAATTCTACAGTGCCTATAATTCTTGTCGCTCAGTATTTTTATTGACGATGAGATGGGTAAAAATAAAGTACCTGGTACCGCCACCAATCAACATAAACATCTTATCAATATGAACATTGACGTAATAACTGTTGCATTAGAATAAACTCATATAAAGGAGATATTGTTTGTCTTTCCATCTTCAATCCGCCGTATATGTCAATGTGGCATGAGCATACATATCTAACGCACGGTTCGTATAATAAACACAATGATATTAAAATTCTGCCATATCGCTCGCCGATCATCACGACAACAATTGAGATGGAAAAATATTTCGAGAGAGGGGTTAGAATAGGAAGAAACACGTTCCGAACTTCAACGGCAAAGATCATCTACCGCCGCGATAACATACGGAATAAATAATTAACGATGTGTGACGACCAGACATAATCGATCGTTCCTATCTGTACCTCATTAACAATGGCTTTTCATGCATTAGCTAGGGTTAATAGCAATTATTCATCTTTAATATTCTTTTCCGCTCTATTCGAATAAAAATTGTTTGTATTTATCTGTATCCGAAGGAAGTAAAGGAGGCCCTTCACATACCACATACACACATATATATGATATAACTATATGAAGGTCAAATATGGTGTAAGAACTCTAATGCTATAATCGAGTTCTTAAGATGGATGAGATTGATATCTTTTTCCGTAGATTTGAGGAGTATCAAATTGATATTCTTTCGGTAGTTAAAGAAAATAGCTCTAAACTCACAAGTATAACTACCTTTCAATGCAAACACATCCATATCCGCCAGCGGATAAATCCAAAGAGTTTCGATTGTCTTACCGTCCGGTTATCTGTAAAATTTGTTAATTTTCAACCGATGTTAACTTGCAAAACGATTTCCATTTAAAAATGCTTATTATTTCTAAATTAAATTACATATAATTGAAGTTACGTAAACGATATGTCTGTTCAGGCTGATTAGGATACTAGGATTTGCCGTCTAGTGTCGCTGTGAAGTGTCGTCGCTGTGTACCTGCAAGCTTAAAATCTGCGTTTTCCTAGCGAATCTGAGTATTAAGTTACATTACATTTTGAAGTGTGTGAAGGATGTCAGAACCCAACATTACTATTTACTTCTAGACCGGACGCGAACTATATTCCAAATGTGTGGTCAGGAAGCCGAGGCAGGTCATAAACGCGAGCATTTAGGACCTGGGTAACGAATCTTTAAGGGCTGGATCTTCGATTCGAAACGACCAAGTTCTGGCAAGGCCACATAATGCCGCTGGTCACAAAGAATAGATGAGAAGATAAAAATGATCTTAAACTAACAACAATTTGGTAGTTGGTGTTAGGCATTAATGAAGTGTCGCCGTAACCTTCGAATGAATAGCGCTGCTCATAATGCTAATCATAGCGATTCTAATAACAGTAAATTTGCATAAATCGAATTAATTTTGGTTAGTATTTTAATTCAGGCAATTTTATAATTTATATTATTGATTCTATATATAAAACAAAGCGGACTCCATCAATATTACTTTGTGGGGGAAAATCTCCAATTATTTTCAAGAATTTGCCTTCTAATAGCAATTTTTCTTAAAAACACACAAAATCGTGCCACGCATTATCTCCAATATCAAACTTCTTAATGTTGTTTATAACGATAAAAGATCTAAAAAAATCAAATATTTAAATAAACATAAAAATGAATGCTTGAATTGATTTTGTTGTGAAGATGGACAAACCAGCAGACACAAAAAGTATTTTGACAGAAAAAACTGTTTAAATTAAAAGCAAGCGTTAAAAGTAGGTAAAAAATAAAATAACATTGAAACAATTATAAAAATATTTGAAAATAGAGAAGGTACAAAATTGAACCGAAGAACATCCAAAAAAGAGTTGAAGAGGACATTACGCCCAAAGAGGGACCATGTAGGACATTAAGCATCCTAAGAGAGACAAGGATTAATACCTGTAAGAAAATTTACTAAAAAATTGGAAATAAATACTTGAATATTAGAAGGACTTATAATTGTGTCAAATCCACATTTTGTTTGAGTTTGTAACATCTCAATAGCTTGCATTAAATCAAATATTTTAATACGCAGCAAGGATTCAAAAATACTTCCTAGTATTTATTATATTACAACAGTACTTTTCTTTTCCTTCACGTTTAATTGTTTTTAATTGAAGTACCCTAGTAACTGATTATTAAATACCAATCTTGAAAAATTAAATAGCTGAATTTTAAAGTTCCCTTAACTTCTCTTTCTACCAAAAGTTTAAATTAAACCAGAGAACATTATTCTAACATTCAAACTGCAAAAAATACAGTGCTTACGTTACTTTGGTTAATTGCTTGTAGCGTTCTTTGTGCCTTACGTATTTATAATTTCCCGTATTTTAGTTCGAGCGGCATTGGGCAATCTTCTTCGATCAACCTGCCCTCGACTGATACATTGTTTTATCACGACGTGCTCATCGGACCGCTTGCAGAGCTGGTAATACTTTATTGTTGGTGTTATTACATACGTTTAGATGTAGATATACGCTTGAACTGGACCTCGGCCCACAGTTGTTGAGGTGACCTGTTATGGTTTCGTGGACGTAATTTGTTTTGTAAATCGAAATTTCGAATGTGAATATTACATGTCGTCTGTATCTTAGTTAGACGTACTGAGGTTATCGATCACACTAGAGTTAAAATTAACGGTAAAATCAGGTAAAATTATCGCATCCGAAATACTAAAAAGCGTAACAGTATTTCTATTTTCGGCAAGTACTACAAGTATTGATAGAGTAATAGAAGTTCCTGTAGCTAAAAAAGAATAATTAACATGTTCAATTACGCTAAATGCAACTATATTGTTTGTTAGAATAACTACATAATTTGTTAGACTAAATAAAATTTGTTGTAAAAATACAAAGGTTTGCTGTTGCTAAATTTTTCTCTGTAAGCTAGACTATTATGAAAATTCAAGTAATGTAGCACGAAGGTTTACATTACTGGTAGAGTGTCTGCACCTAAGTAAACGAAGTTAGGCGTTGTGTGTTCGATCCCCGTCAGGCTCAGAGCTTTCTAGTGGGTTCGATACAAGGGGTTGGATACAATCGCGATCCGCCATTCGTTTATTGGGGTGCATAGCTACGCTTCATCCTTTATGACAAGGAGGTAGTAGTTACAAAGCCTGGAAACGCTTTACACATACTATTATATAACTCCGTTGGGCCGTCACCGCACGTAAAAGAAATCTAAATATCGAACATAAAGTTATTACATGAGGCATGACAAATTGCCGCTTTCGTATAGGAATGCTTAGTTAAACATTGGGGTAAGATGCTTTCGTCTTTTATCAATATCAAATTCGGATACTTGGGATCGACATTAGCAGGACATTCAAAAATAAATGAAGAAAGAGTAACTGCTGGAGGAAGATTATTTAATAGCGTTAAGAACTCATTTTTGGGTAAGAAACAAATACCTAAACATATCAGAATAGAAATATTGAAAAAAGTAACAACACCGACTCTGTTATGTGGAGGGAAGACATGTTCGATACCAGAAAGACGCAACGGTAAAATATCAGCCATAGAAATGAGACTTTCGTGAAGAATCGAAAATAAAACAAAAACTAGATAAGATCAGAAACTCAACGTTTAAACAAAATTAGAAAATAAAACCTACAGTGAAAAAAATAGAAGAACACAGCCAAGAGGTATGAATACGTGAGAAGCTAAAACGGGTAAAAGAAGCAAAAGGTCAACGTGGTTAAAAGAAGTAAGAGCAGCAGTGGCCAGAAGAGGAGTCATATTGGAAGAAATGCAACAATACGCGCAAGATGGCAAGCTTTGAAGAGAAATTTGTTAAAGACCAATTCTAGACGACTCAACTCCACAAACGCCATACATTCTGTGAAAGGGTAGAATGGCTTACGTGTCAATATCAAGGCAAGAAATACGAACTTTACAAACAACACACATGTCAGTCCAATTAAAACTGCAGCATAGATAGTACCAAACTACAAACCTGTAGGCGGCTACAAGATGTAATATTCCCTTCTTTACAACAATGTGTCCATTTTTCCACTGAATATGGTACCCACCACGTTATTTCTTATTTTCAGCCTATTTGAAAGAAATGGAAACCATAAACCAAGTCAAAGCTTTCAGATTGTTTATCATTGACCCAAGATGTAATCCGGTACAAATTGGGCCAAATTTTTAAGTTAGAGAAGAATAAAAAAAAACATTTTGAGCAGCAAAATTTGGTTATACTGTAGGTGCATGTTTCGTTTCTGACAAGCAACTTACAATATTATTCCTTTTTATTTAAATAGCAAAGACTAAAAAAACACGAAAAGGTGGGACAAAGTTACCCCAATTGACGGTAGTTCCTTTTGTCGTTGTGCAAAATCAGAAGTTTTTTTTATTTGTTGCGCCGCTAATGTAATATAAACCTCACCTTCACCATCTTCCATATGCCAAAAAGAATGCTTATTAAAAATGCTGTACATAACTGACATTATTTCTTTTTAATTGCAATCATTAAATCTTTATTGATTATTCTTATTTCCTTTATTTCTTACAAAAATAATCCGATTCCACTTATGAAACTTTGGAGTAATATTTTTTGGAACCAAGTAATTCCGTAAACCGAGATGCCATTGTACTTCTATTATATTTACAAATTTGTTACTGCTGTTAAGTAAATGATCAAGATTCTTCTTATGAACCGTATAGGACACTTAATCATTTTATATTTTGAATCTAAAGAGGCTAACTCATTCGTGTCATCTTCCGTTTGAAATAAGAAATATAGGTTTACGCCAGAACCAGCGAGATTAATTCTAATTAAAATAAAATTTCACGAATTACAAGAGCGCTTGGCTTGAAAATGATAAAACCATAAGGAAGTATAGAGGCATGAGCAGTGCGCATAACATGTCATTAGTTAGAGGTAAGATATCAAAAGTAAAAAGTATAATATCCACCCGACCACACATTAAGATATCCGATATTGATGAGGTATGACACTGAACAAGCGATACAGCTATTATTTTAACCGGCGGCGACGTTGGATATGCACACAGGTAACATTGTTTATTAAGATGACATACCATTTTAAAGCACTAGATAGAGCAATTTAACATTACGTACACAAGTTCAACCAGCTCTGGACCCCAACAACGTTGTTCTCTGGAGTGATTTAGTCTTTGCCTTTTACACAACGAACAAATGGTCCCAAAGTGCAAATCAAGAAAATAAATATATCTCTAATTAATCTAAATACAAAGAAAATAGTATCGACACAAATATAAATAAAAAGTAATTAAAACAACAAATATTTATTTGTTAAATTCAGTTGTATTCCCCAACATAGTCTCCTTGTCCTCATTTCTTGAATCCGTCCAAATAGTAGTTGGCAGCTTGTTCTGCCAACAAATGTGATTACTTCCTCGCGGGATTAAACATTCTGTCCTTCGAGCGAAATTTTGAGCCTAGGGAACAGAAAAAGGTCGATGAGAGCCAGATTTGGTGAATAGTATGGGTGATGCATCAATTCGAACCTCAATTCGTAAATTTTTGGCATAGCGACCACTGTTATTTAGGTAGAACAAAGCCTTTTTTTCTTCAAATGTGGCCGTTTTTCCACAATTTCTACCTTCAGCTTGTCCAGTAACGAAGCGTAATATGCACTTGGGGCATACTACATTGTTTTTCCTGTTTCAAGCTAGTCAATTAACACAACCTCATGACTATCCCAAAATACAGTCGCCGTTACTTTATGGACCGATGGAACAGTCTTCGTCTTTTTCCGAGCCGATTAGCAGTCCACCATTTAGTCCATGCCTTGTCTTCAGGGGTGTACTAGTTATTAATAGACGCGAACATGTCGATTTATTTCGCTTCAACATGTCTTTGTAAATTTTTATTCGAATGCGTTTTTAGTTCTAAGCGAGCAATCGCGGTTAGCTTTTTCTTACCCTAATAACAAATAAACGAGATACCCACAGCCTCAGCTGTCTTTCTTAATTCCACGATCGTCTAGCGCCATTTGTTGATTGAGTGATTGTAGTTTTTGGCGATGGTGAACGTTCATCGTCAACCCAAGCGATGGTGTAGAGTGTCTGCAAACAACGTCTACAACTTTCATAAAACCAAAAAAAATGTAATAATTATATATCTAAAACCGTACACAGCTTATTCCCCTTAAAGAAAATTTATTTATTTCATTCATGGCAAAAGCAATATGAGGGGAAAGAACATTACCCAACAGGCATGTTTCTACCTACCCTGCGTCATCAGTCTTGCTTCGAGTCGCTATTTATCTCTTAAATTATATCAGTAGTCCCCAAACAAGCAAAAAATCTATCTTCTAGCGCCATTTGGTGCTATAATACAATGTCCTCTAGAAAGCAGCGACAAAGAGTCGGATCAATTTTCTTATGTGCTGTACTTTTGGAACTAACAATCCAGAAGCTACTCGAGAGTTGGGTCGATTGATGATGCCGGGTAGGCAGAAACATATTTTGGCTATATTTTCTTCTCCCATTGATCCCATTAATGCCATGAACTACATCAACGTTATTGTTTCTGATGTACTTTTAAGCTTATTAGTAAAAAATGTTATCCAACATGTCTTGAAAAAAAATAATATCTACCCTTTCACACAACTCGGTAACGAAAAGTAAAAAGAACACAAATTCTTAGTTACATCTCGCTTAATCTTATTTAAGTTTGTCTTGCTTGCGTCTTCCTTGTATTCTTTTCTGGTAAAAAGAATACAAAAAATTTACAATCCACGCCATGCTTTCACTTCACTTAAAAATTTGAAATTTCATCACTTGTCATTCGTGTTTTGTAACGATAATATGTAAATTATTTGCTTCTTTTTCGTAAAATAAATTTCCCCAACCACGCAGTGGGACAAACTATATAATATATATAAACAGAGAGCTTAACGAATAAAATTTCAATAATTAATAACGAAATACCTCCGCGAACAAAATAATAATGATTCAACACATTCACAATAAACGGAGAAAAAGTCCCTTATCATTATTCAGAAATATTAAACGTTATATAGTGAAACTCTGGAAACTCGCAAATAAAATAAACTGCATTCAACAGAATTTATTACACTCACCGCTGAATGTAAATTGTGGAGTGCGGTACCGGCTGAGTGGCGGTCGGATCCCGGGTTGGGTAAAATGCAAGGCAAGGCGAAACGTACAAAAGAATCGACAAAAAAAATCACCAGAAACAAATACCCTCTCCAACCAGCAGGCAACGGCTCTGCACGCCGCCACAGACTTCTCCTACTACGCCGGATGATTTTCCTGGTTCATCGTGCAGTGGCGTAACATCAAAGTTCGCAATACTCGAATAGAAATTGCCTACGATATAAGCAAAAGAAGGATTAGGCGAATTAATTCGATATCGTATATGCATTGTATTAACCTCACCTTACTCGTCACATAAAGACACAAAATAATGCGTATGTTCTAAAACACAACAAATAATCAAAGAACTAATAAAAGCATAAGTGTACAACTAATACCATAAATCAATCACCTTTCAATCTTTTAAATTGTTTGTGTTATAAGATCCTTTTTACTTGAAAAACTGAAACGAAATAACATGAAAGCACTGTGAAAAAGTCAAGTATACAATTTGTCGAAAAATAATCATGATTTTATTTTGACACAGACCTTGAATCTTTCCAACAAACGGCCATAATCAAGAATTGAATTTAAACTGTAAAAGATCGGCCAAGAAAATTAAATAATTTAATTTAAGTATTAGCTATGTATATGTCAAATTTGCTTGTACAGACGGATTCTTAGGGCACGCAAGAGACTGCTTGTGCTGTCAGAGAGGTCCCAAACATTCTTTTTTATAAATTTTGGCAAAACTCAATAACCAAGAAGATTGCATTTGCTGCAAACTATGCGATAAATTAATGTTTTTTCTTAATTGTCTTTTTTTTAAATTATGCAACTTTTAGTAAAATTTGTGAGTAAATAATAGTCAAAAGTAAATTTATTTTCAAGTGATTGAGATGATACAACACCTAAGTATTTGGAACGATGTCGAAAACAACAAACTTCTTCTGGAAGTATGCTTCCAGAAAGAAGTTGAAGTTTCCAACCTAAGAAATATTATGGTAATCATACACAAAATGAATATGTAATAATTATAAAAGGAGAAAATTTAAAAAAATACTAACCCAATATTGTAATGTTTTACGAACGGAAAAATATGCGAAAATTTAAAAACTCATTCTTTTTGGAAATTATTCGGATGAAATTTAAGGTCGAAAAATTCGGGAGCGTCCCTAAAACACTCTTTCGGCGATTTAAAATTGTTTTGAAAAGATAAATCCAGTTTTAAATGGATGTTAGAAATTCAAACGATAACTAGCCTGGCATAGGAAAATTTTAGTACATAATCGCTATGTTTATGTGTTTTCTTTTGACAAAGATCTACTTCTGACTAATGAATACAACTTACACATGTATTCCAATTTGAATTCTTCAAATCAACACCTTTTAATTGGAGATTTATTCAGACGCAAGTTACCTCGATGACTAGTAAACTCAAAGTCAATTACAAAATTAGCATCATTTTATGCCATTGTTTGATCGCGTTAGCGATTGTTTCATTTCCACGGCCACTTTTGATAATTTTACTATTACAAACGGAAACTATGATTTTTTACGAACTTCTACGACCCACGCTCCAAAGATAATAGACCAGAAAGAGGAATTTTGTTCTAGAAGTGGAGCTCTCCACCAATAGAGGGACCTTTTCTTCAGATAGGTAGACAAACTATGGGATGACTGATGAGATGATAACCTCTGAAACGATAGTTGTAGTATTAAAATATATATATTTATATAAAATTTCTCAGCAAGTTTAAATTTCTCAAGTTTGTTCTTCGTTGCGCACATATTCCGAAGAAGCGGTTCGTTTGCGTAGCGTGATATCCTTTGTAACACCATTTCTGAAAGTGGTTGTAAGACCCTACTTACTTATAGAGACAGATATTTTCCAAAAACCGTTCTAGCAACAAATGAATGCTGTAAATGTTTTGTTATATATGTTTATTTGATAATGAAAAACATTGCATTGTACCTACTTAACAAAACCTTTTTCAATAGATCAGCATTCAGATTTTATCGAAATTTATTTAAGAAAGGAAACCTTCATTTACGCTTTAAGTAGCTACTTTCTCAATTTCTTCGATATTTTAAGAATCTGCATCTTGCATCTAGTCTCTTCACAGTGATTGAGTTTTGCTCTCTTTATCTGCTCAAAAAATGTGTGAATTGAAATATTTCTCTGTACCCTACGGAAAAATGCAAAATATTTGTCATCCATTCCGTATTGGTGGCTTCCGCTTGAAAAAAAATGTGAGTTTTCGAATGTCATTTATACTTGTATTGACAAAATATAATTGCTTATAATTTTATTACTTCTTTCTTGTAATTAATACTATCTAACTCGTGCGAGACAAACTGTAGTCAATATCAGCAATTTCAAAGCTAAGAAATTGCAAGCAATATCAAATGGCAACCAGGCAATGTTTGATAAAGAATTAATCACTGAGAAATGTTTGACGCAATATGACAAGACAACTATTAAACTTAATAGTTTCCACTAACGTGTGCAAACAACCCTGCGAGCTATATACACATTTCATGTTGTCACGACCTCAGGAGTATTTCTTTAATGTGTAAATGGTGTGAGTCAAGTATTTCACAGCTTTGTTATCATCCTATCGGGTGAGATGTAGTGAATCATTCCCTAACTTGCAAATGATGACACGGGGTTGTTAAGACACCTTCTTTCCTCAGAACTTCAAGTCCATCACTCTTCTCTCAGCTTCTTCCACACTAGCAGAATCTGTAATTCTGACTAGGGTGGGAAGCTAGATCGCAGCCCTGAGTTCGCTGCTTGATGAGCAGTTTAGATTCAAATCGAGTTTGTATGGCAATCTTCAGTTGTTTCGAGTTACTGAAGCAATTAGAAATGCCTTTCAACGGCAGAAGGCCGTTGGCACTTTTTTCTTTATATTGAGAGGGTGTTTGATATTGGATGGTACGAAGGCGTTGCTTGAAAAATTGACAAAATCAAATTCAGCAGGGATCTTACAAGGTTAATCTTACCTCATTTGAGAGCTGGAACTGTTAGTGTTAAGTTGGAAAATCAACACCGTTGATGCAACGTATCGAATCCAGTGTTCCCCAAAACTCACTTCTCGGCATGGTGTTGTTCCTCGTTTACACCTATGATGTCCTAAAACACCCTCAATTTGGCGGTCTCCCGGTTACAGACGGTGAAGTTCCTCCGTTAAATATCTGGGAATTATGTTGGACAAGCAAATGAATTGGTATTGCTGATGATTGGAAGGAGAAGGGTTTTAGATGTCAGAACTATATACCACGACTCTAGTACCCTTTTACCAGTGGGCCATCGAGCGCTTCATTATGTTATGGCATTGTAACGACTTACATAACTGAAGAGATTACACAACAGCAGTGTTGAAATCGAGATATTTATAATCTACTTTTTATTAAAACCCTTCAATACATTTTATTACTAATTCGTAACAATAAATAAAATTTAAGTATATTTAAATAGCAAGTGCAACCTCTTCCTATTTAAAACTGCTTTTACTCCCTGTAATAGTTTTTAACTATATATAGTAATCTATATAAAATTCAATTGCCGTGCAACGTTTAGTTTGTCCCATATTTGTACTGCCTTTACTGTCTTTTGATCTAGTAACCAATGAAGTATTGCATTGTAATGTAATAACCCCAAATTAAAATAAGAAATGATTATTCTCCTCTAATCTTACTTATTAATTATCTTATCCCGTTACCTGAAATCGTTCTAATCTGAACTACGTCCTCTGTCTTCTAAACTAAAGTTATCTTTAGCCTGATGATAACAAAGGTATTTGTAATTTTGTAAATTTATGTAATATGTAAATTTGTAATATTAATTTTAATATGTAAAGTCAAGTCACTTATCTTTCAATGAATTTTGAATAGAGTAAAACAGTTGATTAAAGATATGAAATCAAATTACGGAGAAGATATTATCTTTTCGTCGCGTGCGTCATTTTTGCGCACAACTGTTCTAGACTATTCACGGCACGTTTTTCTGTATGTTTCCGGATTATAATAATAACAAAATACATTAAAAAATTAAAGAATTTTGATATTTAATAAACTGACACTAACCTTCAAGTATAGGTAACGCAACGTGCACTATTTTAGTTAACCTTTTGGTGACGTCATTCGGCAGAAATCAACCATTTCATTTGGGCGTAGCGCAGACGACAAACTTTTCCTGGCCGGCAATAGGGTTGGCGAAAATATAAAATAAGTTCGATTTACTTTGTCGGTTTGGCGCTGTTGTTGGTTCCCATGAATTCTAAGCCGTACATTGTGAGCAACAAAATGTACTACTCCTTAACGTTGGCAACAGTGTGTTTGTATTGTCATTTTTACACAGTAAAAGCAGAACTTTGAAAATATGGTTAATTTGGTGATAAAAGAACAGAAAGTGGAACATAATAAGAATGACTCTGTTCCCATAAGCGGCAGTCCAACTATGTCAGCAGAATACAAAATTCGTTTGTCGGTTCTAAAGCATCAGGAGGTCAGAAAAAATTATTTTAATAAAAGAAAATGCTATATACCCACCCCTTCTTGGCATGTGATGATAACAGAACAAAGTGGACTTAAATGACAATAATGTGACAATCACATTATGTTGATAAAGGTATTGTACATATATCGTTATTATGTTGCCTTTTTTATTTTCTGCAAGAAATGAGATGTATAATTGTTCGTGTATCAATTCCATGATATAATAAATCACCACTGTGGAAATTATGAGCTAAATATTTTTTTTTCATTATTACATAATCATGTAACATTTATTAGCTTATCGTTCCGCCAAAAACTTTAGACTTTGACCGAAAATTGAGTTTAAATACAATGATTCCAGAAGTAACAGGTTTCAAAGACTGGCACACAATTTATGCTAATTTTTTGGTAAAAACCACTTATTTCGTTTTTTTTTTGAAAAGCATTTTTAAAGATGTACATGTTTCTTCATGTGTTTAGCTAAAGGTAAAGGTATTCTGATATTCTTTAAATCAAATTTTTAATTGTTGCAGTAATTACTAGTATTTGAAGATAAGCAAATAATAGCTAAATGTGATTCGAATTTGCTAATATATAAAATTATTACTGTAATGATGTAAGTAAACTATGTGATGTAACATCATTAGTGGGGGAGGTATCGAACTACAGAAAGCATATTGAAAATGTGTTAATTTAATAGACTACGCGCCAAAATCGACGCATAGTTAAGAGGTTATTTATGAATTGTATATCAACAACGTTACTATAGTAGAAATTATTATTAAAATTTTAATCTTCAATATATCAATCTTGCCTAATTGTAGCACTGCCTAGGCTGACCACTATAATCAAACTACAGTCCAATTTTTCTGAAAATGTTATTTTTTGAATCATATCATTATCTCTATTATTCATTAAAGATAACGGCAATAACGATAATTTCCTTAGGAAGGATTGCGGTTTAGGAAAAAACTTATTTTCCTTTCTACCACAATTGTGAACACCTATCCAAAGAAGAATACAGCGGTATATCATCCAACGTGTCTACACGCTGCTACCCATTCTAAGTGTGTTTCGAGTATTGCAAATAAACTGTGCCTTTTGTGCCATTATTAGTTGAATGAAAACAATGTTTGAAAAATTCGGTTGCGTTCCGTTACTATGTTCTCCTTTCGAGTATAGTAACAGTAACAAATTTCAGACCATTCAGACCAAATTAGTACCAAGTCCTCTTAAGGGAAAAGAGGAATTAAACATTTCACTATTAATAACACGCGATGAAAAAGTCTGCGGGCTAGAACTTAAAGATATTGAAGAAATTTGAATGAATTTTCTTTTAATTATTTGTCTGCATTCCGAAATAGTCATCACATACAACTTTTGATGCAAATAAAATTTCATGCAAATTCCCTATTTCATATCCTAATCCGACGTAGTCCGTAATTATACACAACCAAAGCAACTTCGTTTAAAAATCATAAATTAATGTTGTCTTTGAAATGGATACAATGGGACCTCTTAAGTTATTGTTACGCCACTGCTACAGGGAACGATTTTTGTTCGGTCGTTCGTTTGGAAAAAGTCAGAAAGGCGAGGATCGTTGAAAAGAAGGAAATGCGGTTGACCGGATGAGGAAACTATATAGGAGCCCACGAGTGTCCTCTTTCCAAACGAGGTAGATATTTTAAAACGGAACCCCTCCACCGCACTAGTAAAATATTAGCATATTAATTCTTGTATACAATGCAGAAAATATACACTCAAGTGTTCCATTGTTTATTTGGATCTCGCGTCCGGAGGGAGAGGAAATAACTTTTAATGTCTGCGCGAAAGAATGGAGATATATTGGAGTCAATGTTGCATTTTGAAGTTTCGAGAAGGCGCAGGATGGGTTCCTTATAGGGAGGCGGGTGGGGTTAAATGAATGTCGCAGCCGCCGCTTTAGCAGAAAGGAAATATAAAAGAAGGGGTAAGGTAATAATTGGAAATTTAAAATTGAAGGGCGAAGCTGTACGGGTTTACTTTTAATTTGGATACGCTCGGAAAATACGAGACATGAATGTGAAGGGTGTTCTACGTAACTCTCGACTCCTTTAACATTAATATTTAATTTGTCCTACAGAGTGACTTCAACTTTGTGTGTTAGATTGATTATAATGTTATTTTAAGATTTTATTGCGTAATAAAATGTCTGCAAGTACAACTTAACTGCTTTACATTTGACAACATTCTTGAAAGCGTTTTAAGGCTGCACCAGCATACAAGTTTGAGAAAACCTCTCAACAAAAACACTTGTTCATTGGAAAAGCTGTGCCTTTCCCTTACTTTATTACTGGCTTACAAAGATAAGGGAAAAGGTGATACTGATAAAGCTAAAAAACGACAATAACTTAAGAGAAGCAATTACTGAGCAGCTTGTAGATGATCCCGACAGCCTGACAACAGCAATGTTAGCTGAAAGCGAGGAAGAACAATATCAGATCATGACAGACGACGAGGTCATAGCAGACATACTGGATAACAGTGATGAGGACAAGGAGGAAGGAAGAATCGGTTTTGCAGCTGTTCCCACGCATCCGCACACAGTAAACAACGATACGGCTGTGAATCCTTTCGCCACTACAATCACATGGGCCGAAGAAGATGGTGCTTCCGCATCCAACGTTCTTACGTTAAATAGATAGCAATAAAATGCGTTGAAGCTTTCGTTTAATACCAAAAAACAGAAAACCATTTATAACTTTTTCTTATTAGTATTTAAGCGCATTGTATCTGTAGTATACACACATGTGTATTGTAACCAAGCCTGCAGAAACGAGTACACTTTCCGTGCGATTCACGAAATTAGCAGAGACTAGACAGACTCGTGTTTTGTCGACTCTCAGGAAAACTAGTAGACAACACGAACCCATTCTCACGCAACTCGTTTCTACAGACTGAATTGTAGCTTGTTTTCTCTTTACGGTAAATTTTGCTTTTTCAGCATAGCTCCATGAATCCGGCGATTTCGGTAATTCGTCACATCAATCCCAATATTCGCATTGGTGAGGTCCTACTGCAGGTTATCGGTTTTAAAGATTACTTTATTGACGCGAATGCTTAAATGATCAAGCAATGTGAGCTTTATTCCAACACGCTCAAAAAACCATAAATTTACCATCCAGAATCTACGCAATATATCAGCTCTTTATACATGACGCAAGTATGTTGGAAAAGAAGCTATAACAACAAACTTGCATTTACTCAAAATATTTACTTTGGATTCTATACACAATTCTCCTGACTATTGACTACAATCAATATACCCTTTCTACCCGAAGTATGCAGCTAAATGTTGAACACCCTTCTTAAAATTGGTGCTTCGTTAGAGGATCTTGTAACCGAAAAATACAATTTAATCTTGATGATATCATTCAATTGTCTGGCGTTATTCGTTCGTTCGTATTCGTTCTAGACTTATTTCGTTCGCGATGAAGTTTTCTGAACCGTCCGCGTCTAGAGTATTCGCCGATACATCATTGGTATAAAATTTATCTCTAAACCGATTTACGCTAACAAAATAATGAACAAAAGATGCACAAGGAGCACTACGAATACACCGAGAAGAATACATCGCTGTGTATCGAAACAATTGTAGAATCATCCTGCTTTTTCCTTAATTAACGTAATTATAAAGTAGAAACTTCGAATCAATATTAGTTGACGAACGAGACCATCTGAAAACTCGCCAAGTCCTCGACCGGAAAACGAGTAGCGAAGAGGAGGAGGAAACGTTCTCTCGGGCGGACGAATGCAAGAAAGCGATGGCGAAGAAAAATCGAATACAACTGCATCTTATCAAGACGAATAATTATAAAATAGGTCTGCTCGCACATACATAAAATTCGCATAACTATAACTTCACGAGTTCACGATATTACCATAAATCACGTTTCGCTGTTAATACCACAACACGGAAAACCATTTACACGTTGTGGATATTATATCTAAATTGCTTTAAATGGGTGTGTCCTCCAATTAAACTCTTATTTAGAGTAACGTATCATTCCAATATAAATTTGGTAACTGTGAAATACTGCTACAGCAATATCTTATTTGTTGTAAAATATCTTAATCGCACGTTTAATTCCAGAAATACGTATATTGACGAAATATTACATGCTAAAAAAAATGTTCGGAATGTTGCTCTCCAGTCTCGATGCACATCCAACCTCTACGCTTCATGTTTTCAAAAGCGTTTGACAAATGTTGAGTGGTTATGTTATCACAAATTTCTTTAATACTATTACAAATTTCTTCAATAGTATGTTGTGATATTCTAAAAATCGTGTTCTTTACGTGCGAAAAAATTCACTAATCGATTATAGAAAACACTTTCGAACGAGCAAGTGTTAATCCATCCGTATGTGCTGAAGTATTCTCTTCTTGGAAAGATCCTTCTATAATTTCTCTAGGACTCTAATAACTCATTTCGATATCTTTCAGCATTTACTGTTCCGTTAAAAAGTATAGGTCCAATGATTCGCGTCCTTCACATTGCGAACCAAACACCAATTTTTTGGGTGTGTAATGGTGTCTCAACAAATTCATGAAGATTTTCTGCCGGCCACATTCTGATATTTTGTTTGTTTAAATACCCCGAAAGATGAAACCGTGCCTCGTCAGAAAAGAAACATTTTTCAAGTTATTCGAAAACTATTGACAATAATTGGTTTGTCTATCATAATCAACGGGACTGAGTTCGTGTATAGCTTGAATTTTATATGGATACAATTTCAAGTCTTTTTTAAGAATAGTGTGGCATGTTCCAACGGGTAACTGAACTTCTTGTGACAGTTTCGTAGTGGATTGCTTAGGTGAGTTTTCCATTCGATGTCGAACGTCTTCAATGCAATCTGCAGTTCTTTCTTTAGGTGCTCCGCTAACTAACTAGCTGCTCATACGTGATTACAAGATTAGGAAGTTGACGATAATCCTGCATGCATTAATTGGATAAACCTACTATCTCTTTTCTAATCAACCGGATCTAAAATAACTTTCAATAATAAGAAACTTGTATTGTACTTCTAACATTATAATAAATATTCTAATTAATAATCAAGTTTTAATATATTGACTTTATTTTGAGAATTTCATACTGTTACTAAATTTATATGGAGAATTTAATTGGAGGCACGGTATTAACAACGCTTGTTTTCTTTTTCATTTAATAAACTGCCTCCTATAGGAATTCTTAAAGCCAATTTGTTACTACGTTACTAGTTATCTTCCTAGCGCTATAATAGAACATAATACAAAAATTTACAGAAAAGTTATATTGCCGCTTGTAACTAATGGGTCTCTAAAATGGTTGCTAATTCCGATGTCTTTAATTAAAAAATAGAATTTTATCTTTAAAAAGCAATCGTAAAAAAATCTCAATTTAGGATGATATTTACACTGTCGGCCACGAAGGAGCTTGATCTTACTAGTAATGTAGAATATCGACACAGTTGCCACAGCGTTATAGTTATACATGTATGTATAGTAACGGCTAGTAAGACGTACGAGGTCAGCAGCCAGTATCTTCTAGTGTCGCTCTGGCGTTTGCGTGCTTGTCGAAGAAAACGCATCGCGCATCAAATGAGTGGAAAATGCGAAACATTAAGTAAAGGAATTACTATTTAATTAATTTGTCACCTACAAAACTGTTTTCAGATTTCTTTCTTACATACAAATGATTTTTTTTGAGGTATCACAATAAATACAGAATTACGCAAAATATACATTTAGTAATATTTCTGCGTGAAGTGCACAACCCAACAGTGTTATAAGCTAAATGTTTATTTTAAGTACAAGAGTAAGTACATGGCTTTGTAATTCTAACCCCTCGCTGCGACTGATGAAGCACCGTTAATTATCCTCCACGAGCGAAGAAAATGTTCTTGCAACTGGACTATCGAGACATATATTAGACAACTAGATCTTCAAAACAAAAATCAGCGAGGAAATAATCGCAGATACCACAAGTAAACATTATCTAAGTGTTACATTTCATTAAAAAAAAAAACAATGAAAGAAGGACATTCTTTAGTACAAACCGTTGTATTGTTCTTCAAAATATTATATACTTTTACATGCGTTCGAACCACTTATCGAAAGATTTTCTTCGGTCTGAAGGTAGAATCTCCAAAACACAGTTTTTGAAGGCTTCAACAGCTACTTGAGGTGATAAAAATCGTTGTCCATGGGTTTTTTGTTTGATATTCAGAGACAAAATGAAGTCGTTTTGCGATAAACCAAGTGATTACGGACAATGAAACATTAATTCTGTTTTTCTCCTTCAAATTATCATGAATTGTTTCACGTACTGTGTGAGAATCATAGTGAAAGATGATGGGGCGTCGATTTCTCTTTTTACTTCATCGGTGACTTCTAGCAAAGAAATTGTTGCGTATCGTTCAGCACTAAGTATTCTTTGATCATCCAAAGCAATGCTTACGACGTGTCCGGTAAAACTGAAAAAACGAGAAGTGCTTCGGGAACACCCAAACAGATGCTTCTTACTTAGCAACTCGTACGAATATATCGAAGCTTCATCACCCGCGATCTTGTATACTAATTTTGCAGTTGCCCTGTCAAATTTCCTTACACCAATTGACTTAAGTCTTTTTGTACTTAGGTCAAGTTATGCAGAATCCGTCAGGAACAGATCTTTTTCACTGTAGTCTTTGATATGCTTAAGGATGCCTCTATCTCACTGTAAATCATGTTGCACACAACATCGATGTTATTTGGAAAACCCATCAATTTTTGCTGACTTGAAATTCGTCACTGATGGAAGCAATGCCGCGATGGAATTCCACAAACCAGTTGTACATAATCTTTTCTGATAGTGGCTCATTATTGAAAGTTGAACGAGGAGATTTGAATCATTGTTATTGTGTTAGGCCTTTACTAGAATAGTAAGAAATCATTCAATGAAAACCTTCACGTGAAATTTCCATTTTTGTTTCATAAAATTTCTTAAGCAATAGTGAAAATGCTTATGTTGAACCACATCTAGTGGCATTCATTCGTTCCATCTAAGTGTGTAACATATTTTTTCCTGCGATTGCGAAACCCACCATGCGGTATGTGCTAGGATAATATATTCTAATATTGTCGTGTAGGTAGAGTATAATCATCTGCATATGGCGATTTACGAATAAGACTGCTTCACACTACTCAATCAGATTTATTTTAAATTTTATTGAGATGGTGATAAATTTTTTTCGTGCAGATTTTACAATTCTTGAGTTCAAAACAAAGACCAAAGATAAATGTAAGCTAATTACAGTTTTCCTAAATAATAAAGGAAGACTTCATGTTTAGGGAAAGAAACCTTCCTTCAATCTTCAATCTTATATAGCTTTTGGTCCTTTTGGAACTAATTTAAGTCTTCACACCCTCCAACAGCTTGAAATCACCACAAACAGAAGTAGTGGTAGTTTTTCCTTTAAAAATTACCGACACTTTTAAACTGATGAATTCAGAAGTTCCACAGCGCGCCGCTATAATTTAAGCCTCTTTTTCTACTTATCTGAAATTCTTAATGTTTTACTACGAAACAATATGTGATTGCTTTAGAAGGTAGATATATTTAATTACCTATTGATAAGATCCCACACTGAAGTATAACTCTAATACTTCTACTATCTCGCAGGTCTAACAGCTATTGCCAAGTTTGAATAACTTATGATAGATTTCGTTTCTGAAGTGTTCCCTGCTACATCCACCAAGCAGGTAGCAATTACCTTTTTGTATATTTTTATATTTATTAAAACCAAAAACAGTGAAATCGTAATTAATTAAGAATTTTCAAATCGGTGTCATTATTAATAATTAAAGAATTAATCGCGACCGTCTCGATGTATCATCCTGTATACGGACAGACGTTCACGGCAGTACATTTCTTTCCCGCGTCTTTCGTCTTCTTCGAATCCGCGGTTTCAAGAAACGCTGTACTGCGTAGAGGGGATGTTTCCCTCGGACGAACCGCTTCGCGGATCGGAGAGAACAAGACAAAGCATGCAAATAAGTTAAAGAGTGTGTCTTTGCTTAATTCACGCGCACTCTTCCGTTTCTTTCAGCGTTACCCTTTCCACCAACCCACCCCTTTCTCACCGCTACTACCATTACCACCGCGCCAAGGCAGCAGCACCCTTCATTCCCTACCCACCGCCCTCATGATGCTAAGTTTTCGCCCCCTCGCGTCACCAACCAAGGGTACAGTTTTTGCCACAGCTCCACATGCGCAAATGAAATCGATTAAAATGCGAGTTTGTGCTTTGAAGAAGAAGTATTAATGGCAATGGGGTGGATTTAGGGGGGTGGGGGAGATTTAAGGGACGACTCTGGCGCTCGCGAGAGAAGAAGGAATGGTGGACAGGAGAGGGAGAGGGAAAATGAGAGAACGAGAGAGAGGAAGAGAGGGAAAGGGTGTATATGTGTAGTCCGGGAGAAAGAAGAATCGAAGAAGAAACGTTGGAGGAAGAAAGAGACGAGTATAGAAGGAGGCCGCAGTGATGTAAGAAAGTTGACTGCTCTCGTACGTGTACAGTGGCCCGTGTATGTCGAGCTTTTTTCTGCTCTCATTTGAATTTTAATTACGCTGGGCCGCTTTCTCGCTGCTTGTGTTCTCGTATTCTCGGGGAACAGCTATGGCGGAGGAGCAGGTATACGGTTCGGAAGAATGAGGTGATGGGTAGGGGACGTAGGAGAAGATAAGACGTGGAATTAGTCCACGACAGTTTTTCTTATCAGCGTATATTTATGCTTTATTTCTTTTTATTTTGACGTTTTTTTTTACCAACACAGTGACCTGTAAAGAGAAGGGCCGCACGCAAAAAACAAGTAATGATCAGAAATCAGTTGCGCTAAATTAGCATCACATTAAATACACAAAGATATCGTCAAAATTATTAAATACAATGTACAAATATTAATGATATGTTAAAGTTAACATTACAGGAGCTTCAGAATTAAACGACGTAACAGACGTAAGTAGCACACATCCATATCCATGCATCCAATTTTCTATTTCTTTAAGGTCGTCGTCATAAGTTGCACAACGGCTTGATTGTTGCTAGTTTATACAATACAGGTGCCGTCTACGTAGACAACGTATCTCAACGGGAACTGCATCGATCGAGATAGTAAAGAGTGTACATTAAAAAATTCTAGAAACTTGGTACACTAAAGCTGGCATATGCTATTGAACTAAAACATTTTCAATTATCTGACACTTACGTTTATTCCGGAAACAGCTATAACTTTGTTATTTTAAATGGAACAATACATTTTTCGAAAATATTATACAACGTGGCCGAAAATTACGCCTAAACTTTTAAATGGAAAGAATGCCAAACTTAAGTTTTTAAAAGAAAACTACCTATTTTTGCAAATTGCCCTTACAAAAAAAAAACAAAAGAATGTCGCATCTAAAATTGACACTTTTCACGATATCTGCAAAAATGTA